>CAAKHD010013817.1:285875-341529 GCA_901007705.1 Fistularia tabacaria | reverse complement strand
ACCGCACACGCCCACGCCCCCACGCACACACCCACACACACACCCACACACACACACACACACACACACACACACACACACACACACACACACACACACACACACACACACACACACACACACACACACACTCACAACAATCCATTACTGAATGTAAATTTAAAAACCTACATGAGGTCACCATGTTTCTCTGTGTGAATACAAGCTTAAGATTAATCGATACAGCTCCTGATACGATGCAGGGGGTGGACTAATCCTGCAATTCACAAACAGGAACCCATCTACAAAAACTGCTGCTGCACTTGGCCTGCAGATTTCTGACGTGTCTTTATGAGGCATAAATAATGTTGGTTGAGGGATTGATTGAAAAGGGCTGATGTCGTCGCAGGTCAAGACCTGAGAAAAGGATACTTGGTGGAGGTTTACAATTGGGGCAGAACTGTCAAGGGGGTGGTCTCCTGAGGTCAGAGGGTTTAATTTATCACAGTCAATAGACACCCTGATGTAAAGTCACACAGGTAGGTAGAGACCCCTGGCCAGCACTGCATTGTTGTTGGCAATTAATAAAATTGTTGAGCATGAGGAAAGAAAAAAAGTCCTGTGCATTTGCATATTCGGCTCAAATTTCATGCAAGCAACCAGAAAAGAGTATGCCAGTGTGCATGAAGAAGGGGAGGTATTCTTTACAGCAATGGCAATTGCCTCAAGTGTATAAAAGACTACAGACCTCAGTGCCCTCCCTAGAGTCTGACCCATGTCTATATAGACAGTGTGAGAAGGCAGAGTTGGCCTTGGGTCAACAACAAAGCCAATACCTGAAGACAGACAGGACAAACGTGCATACACAAGCACCAACATCACACACAGTGAGTTGGCAAGCCAATAACTGCAGCTCATTATTGAGCAAGCCAGGTCCAAGTTCTGACATGATCTACAATTAACCCTTGAATCCCCACTGGGCTGCTGGATGTTCATCCAGAGCAGCTAACAAGGCTAAATGTGAAAGCAGTGGCTTCACTAATGAGATGGGATAACTGTTCTGTGTTTTAGCCTGAGCAGGTCAGCTCTCTCTGCCACCAAGGATAATGGCCCAATTCTCCATTCATGATAGTCTCATCCTGGCCTGAATTACCTAGTATAGTTTTGGGAAAAGCTATAGTTTACGATCACGGGAGCAATAAACAAGCTGTCTTGTCTACAACTACATTGTTAGAAGGGGTCCAGGGAGGTTATATATATATATATATATATATATATATATCACTAGAAGCCCTCTTAAAAGTTATGTCAGAATGATAAGATAAGGATCTTTTTGGCAAAATACTGTGAACACAGACCAGTTATCAAGGAACCTGACCTCAGTTCTACATTGTTTTCCATACAGTTACAGAGAAAAGACATTCAAATAAAGTAAAGAAAACCCAGATAAATTATACATACTTAATTTTAGTCCAGCAAATTTCAGCTTCTGCTAAGATCACTTGACATCAAGCTAAGGAGGACCTTGTCCCTGTGTAATCGCTCATCTTTCTTGTCTTGGTAATCAGATATTTTCCAAGGTTTTCACTTAACAATTCCTGATGACCAGCAGAAAGTACATGTTGATAGTTCAGACCTTGTTCTTACCATTAAGCCAATTTTTCAGGACTTGCCTTATTCCGTATGGGTATTCAGCTCACTTTCTTCCAGCCTCTGCATGGTTTTCGATTGTCTACATAATCACTGAGTCATTTTTAGCTGTCCTAAACACCTGTAATGGTGCCACCTGGTATTTCAACTCTACCAACACTTTGAGACCGTGCAACAACACACAAGCCCAAATGTTTCCAATGTTGTAACAGCAGAACAGTAGATCCTTGCAGTGTAGATGAGCAAATCAATGTCTTGTCCATTCCCGGTATAGAGCTTGTTGCATACATGTAGACGAGGTGTCAAATGTCGACTCCACTTTGGAATCTGTTTCTGAGACTCCTTGTGTTAATCCTGCAAAGGAGTTTTAGACCTATACAGAAAACAATGGGGATAGTGCAAAACTTTTGTTTATACTGTACTTGACGGCATAGTATCGAGCACTCAATACTAATGGGTGCGACCATGAGTCATAGACTTTTTTGCCGTCAATGCAGGTACCAGATAATTCTGATAGCACCCGAGAATGTGGGGTCTATTTTTGGACAGTACATATGTCCAACTGCATAGTACAAGTGGTATTGCAATTTTCAATCCACTGTGGTGGTCCCGCTGTGCTACTGTCCTCTCCAGAACCTAAAAACACTACTTGTACCTCTGTTTATGACATCCTACCTACCTGCTGAAAAATTTGGTATGGTTCAGAAAATTATGTATCCAAATTTGATCACCCTTGTGTAATTACTCATCAATGTACTTACTGACAATCAAAAGGTTGAATTGGTGGAATTTATAAATCTTCCATTCTGACAAATCCATTAGAGCTATTTCTGTTTGCTTTTAGCAACCAAAATTTTTATCACCAGCAGCAGTGCCTACTGAGGAGTCGGTCAAAGGTGATATTACCATCCGACTTTCGATGACTCTTTTCACTTGTTTTTGGGACTACTGTACAAGGTCATTCGATAATGAGAAGATACATTGTCATCATGCTGCTTAGCATCAGTGCAAGCTCTGGATCATTCAGTGCCCTAGGCAAGACCATGCCCCCTTCGGTATTTTCCCGTGGGCAGGCAACAAAATAATTTTCTGAGTTGCAACACGGTGAGGTTTGATGCACTTTTCAGTCATAGCCATACAATAAAAGTGAAGCATAAAGAACACAAATGCAGACTTGTAAGAAATATATACAACCAATAATACAAGTACACATTACATTTTCCAAGTATTTTTTTTAAATATTCAAAGATACTAAGGAAACATTGAAAATGCAAGAAATGTCTTCTTTTAAATCACAATTTCGATTGTAATAACTCAGGTTTTGAGGAAGGTCTGCTTCTTCTAAAATTCTTTTTTTTTTTAATTATTTTGACCTGCTACTTGTTTAAATTCCTTCAGTGTTCTTTAAAAAGTTAGGTTAATGCTCATGATCTCTAACATTTCCTTTGCTCTGGAATAGATTCTCACAAGCACTACAATTTGTGACATTGCAATATGGGCAGTGTCACAAAAACATGAGGGAAGTAAACTACGCTTCTTTCCTTCACTCAATTTTATTCCACTCTTCTCCCAATAGTTTATTTTCCACTTCTGCTATTATCAGATGCAAGTGTGCTGTAACCAGAGGAGAGCGAAGAGAAAATAATTACCCTCTGCCTGAACCAGCTGGTTTGTTCATAAACACGCAATTATGATTTCATGGCCGTCTATTATATACAAGCCACTCTAGGGCACGATCACTGAAAACATCTTAAACACTCTGGATTGGCAAACACCTCTTTTTTTCTTCTTTTGTAAGCTCCTCAAAGAGAAATCAATTAGAGAGTGAGGGGAATGAGTCAGTCCAAATTTTTGTCCAAATGCATACCACAATTAAGGGTATTGTAAAAGTATTATTATTTGCTCACCTGTCATCAAACTTCTTATCTTATCATCTATGATTTGATTTTGTAAAACACTGACCACTCAGAGTAGCTTTCAAACAAACTACATCCTTTCAAAGTTTCTTAATTTGCTTATGAACAGAAATACTGGTTTAATGGACCTTATTGTTTTTAAAATTGTTATTTAAGCCAATTTTATATTGAACACATTTTGCCTGCCATTTTCTGGGCTCAGTTTTCAGTCTACATCAGCTTTGAAACTGTTATCTGCTTGTTCGACATACTTTGTGTGTTGTTGGTTTGGAGACATGTGTTAATATACTTGCAATGATACAGTATCACGTTTGCAGAGCTAAGATTATAGATGGTGGATGGGGCTATGCAATGATGATACAGTCATGCATCCACGGAAGGTGTTCAATTGGCATCTAGAATTAAATTAAATTAAGGCTATTCTTTTATTTTTATTGTTCCAGTTTTTCTTGAAATAACTCATTATACATTGAAAGGCAGTGATATTTAAATATAGCAAATTTGTTGTACATTTAACATCCCTTGATACCACTTAGAATCTGCTGCGGGGCAGCGTTAAGAAACTTCCGTACATGATGTGGTACTGAAAAGTGGCTGGGACAGATAAAAAGTGTGTGTCAAACGTAGTATCATCACTTGTATGTATAAATTATATTGTTAGATTGCATGTGTTCAATGCTTTTAAAATTTGTTTTGTCTTATCTATTAATCAAATATTTCAGCTTAACATCAGAACAAAGGAGCAAATTTAACAACGTTTGAATCCATTCATCATCCAAATCAAAGTGACCTCGAGGTCAGAGATCTCTCTGGATATAAACTGTATGTTTTGTCAACCCTTGTAATGGGTGACTCCGGCTTCCAGCAAAAATAATGTTTATGACGGCATTGGCAATATGCTTGGTGCTTTTAAGGGATCCCTGGTTACCAAGATGTTATTGTCCAATTTGATCAATATTTGAACCAGCTACATTAAGACAATAATAAAATCTCCCAACATATCTTAGTTTGTATAAAATTGTAAAATAACTTTTCACTCACCATTGTTGTTTACGTTGCAACACTGTTGAGGTTTTGACATTACAAGGTTGGCCTGTGCTTGGTCCCGTTCATTTTACCATACAGTGCAAAAACACGTCAACTTCGCAACCCTTCCAATTTGAACCCAAGAGACACATGAGCAAGGAGGATAACCCTGACAGCAGAAGTCAAAATGAGCTTCAAAATGTGGACGAACAAAGACATGAAGAGGCAAGAGTCGGTAAAAGTCCTGCTTGCGGCAGCTGCATTGCTGTTCGTAGTAGCTCCACTTTTTGTCATCAGCCGTTCACTGTAGACTGACAGACTGCTGTGTTGACTGACCGGGTGACTTGTCGTCAGGTTCCTCTGTGATCATGCCAGTGTTTCGTCCTCGGATGCTACTTCTGCAGTAGCGGGTTGTTGACATCTTCTTAGGAGAACATCCAGCATCTCCTGCCTGTGGCATTTCTTTGAGTTCAGTCGTTTCCTGAGTACCTTTTGTAAGCTTGTGAAAGAAAACTGTAGGCACGGTCTTTGGCTTTATTGTCCATTTAAAACTAGCAGCACCCGTGAGCTCTTTCAGCAGCTTAGCTCGGCTAAATGTGTCAAATCCATCCAGAGAGAAGTGGTGAGAACACAGCCGCAGATCCTTCGGAAGCTGTGTGCGTCCAACAAGCAATTTCCCACTCCTTTCTTCTCTTCCAGTCCCTTGGAAAGCTATGTAGACTTGCATCAGTCCTTTTGTTTCCTTTGGAGTGGATATTGCACCCAAAAGCAGCACAATGTGGCATTATTACCGTATATACCGTATAGTATCGAGCAAAAGTTACCTACTTCTCGACTAGCGGAAAGCAAAAGTTAACATGAGCAACCTCTATAACTCATCAACCTAGCATGTAATGCACTAATAAAACAATGGCTGAACCCCTAGGTTCAATTATGTGTAAATTGGGATTTTTAAAGATATAACTATATTTTGTGCTTTTTTTGAAAACACATTATAATATGAGACAAACAGTAAAGCATATTTGTGCCTATTAGTCCTCCCAGGCAGGAGCTCCCTTTCAGCCCTTTACCAGGATTCGGTAAACTTCTGCTTTCATTCAAAGAATGTATGGCATGAATGAAGCAGTTTAGGAAAGATACATACTGTTAGTCAGCAGGTTGACAGATGCATGCCAGCAGCCTCCAAGAGGAGCAAACATATTGTACATATCTCTGAGGGAGCCGGCCTGGTGCATTGTGGGCGCTGTGTCTCAGCAGGGGGGCGTGTCACTTCCTGGCAGGAAAGACCTTGCTGTTAGAGCAAAGTCCCCTGGGATGTGAAGCTTTGAAATACTGATGCATTGTGGGAGCCAGGGTGTATTGTGGGGAGTGGTAGGCCCAGCGGGGGTGTGCCTGTGGGTTGTCCTGATGACTGTGTGACAGGCAATATTGCACACACACACAACTGAGCACACCTCTGTTCTTCGAATAGGTAGCAGCCCAGCAAGTAGCCGTCTTTGTTGGTTCCAAATACACACATTGAGTTCATGCAAAACAACATATTTATGTATGCCCACATGAACAGATACAGTACACAATTTACACACACACACACTCACACACATTAACAGGGAGAAAACTCCCATAGCTCCTTGTGCAAACACATGGGAGAAAGATGAAAGAATTTCTCATTCACAGCAAGCAGCACCAAAAGATGGATCTGTTAAACTTCATCTGCTAACTCCTAGCTCAACTATCAATACACGCACAGTTAACACATTTCCAAGCTTATCCAGACCGCAGCTGCCATATCCTCAGCCACTGCTCCTCTGAAGAGGTGAAAGGGCTGCTGTAGTTGAGCTCTACCCATCCTCATCCAAACCTCACCACACACCTCTGCACCCACATCCTCTCCCCCCGGCGATCGATGCTCTCCTACAACCTGGACTTACATCAAAGTCCCCTACTCCAACCCCCACCCTTCAGCGCTGAAGGTTGGCTTATCCACAGGTAACCTTTTTCCTCTTTCATTCCTCATCTCTGCCCCCCCCCCTCGCATCTCTCCCTCTGCTGCCTCTTTCTCTCAGAACCAGAGAGCATCAAAGACTGCTGGGCCTCACGCCAGGGGCTCCCTGCTAAGCAACCTGCCCCGGACCCCCTGCCAACATCAACCCCCCTAACGCCACTACACCTCTGCCCACCACTGCCTTCACCCCGCCTCCGAAAACCCGCATGTTACAAACACACACTGGAGTATCCACCTCCCGCCGGGCCCCCAATCTGCAGCGGCCACCCCACGCTGACTGCACATACTGTAAACAACAAGCTGTCAACAGGGCTCAAGCGTGCCAGCCATCAGATGTGACCTATGGAAAAGCAACCTGGCTGTGCTGTGGGGCTCAGGGCTCAGTAGGGGGTGAGGTCATGGGGTACAGTGCGTGTAGGTGTATGGGAGCACGGAGAGAAAGCATGGCTTTACTCCTGCAGGTAAAAGGAGGTTGGAATGTTTTCTAGAAATGCCACTTCTCAACATGTATGAAGTTAGGTATCGTTGAAATGTATTCGGAAAAAAAGAGCCCTTCCACTGCTGTGAACATAGTGCAAGTTTATCGGTGGGGAAAAGCGCAGTCTGAGTCTCTCTCCTCTGACTTCCTGGAGACACAGTCATTCCCTAACACATTCTTCCAGTCCATGTCAAAGCTCCAAGCAAAGCTTATCAATAAGTGAGAGTCACAATCCTGATTGAAAATCATTTTGTTAATCAAAGACAATTTAAAGTTAGATCAGTCATTTATTTGAAAATCAGTTCTTTCCCGAAGCAATGTTCTAAATTGTTATCATGCTTAGGAATTTAGTATCATACATCAATATGCATTTGAAATCTTGGATGGCAAGCGGGAAATATCCAATATAAAACTTTTTTACTCACTTATGATACATTTGCAACCCTTCCTCAAAAAGAAAAAAAATTGACTACAACACACCTGCACCGTCCATGGTTACTGCACGCAATTGGTTAAGAGTAAAGTTCACTACTGTGTTAAACATATAAAACCCTGGTTATTTGAAACTCATTTGCTAGTCGCACACAATATCACATATTCAATGTCAGTGCCTGATCTGCCTACTGATGTGGACTTCCCCTCCTTTTAAGAAAGAATAAGGGGACGCTTTTTTATGATGTTCAACAAGGAAGAAAATTAAATTTTACATTTTGTCCCATTCAGCTATATTCACAGCACAATGTCAGCGAAGTTTGTCCCCTGCATTTAACCCATCATGGATAAACTGTGAGCAGTAGGCAGCCAATAAAGAGTGTCTGATGACAAGTTTGGGGTTCGGTGTCTCGCTCAATAACACTTTTAAAGGCTAGGAGGAGCTTGGGAATCGAACCAGGTACTTTCAGTTCCAAAACGAACAATCTTAGTAACTGAGCCACTCTGTCCCAGTCAAGGAATCTCTATGACAATTTTCAAAAAAAATCAAAGCTGCTCTCACTTCCATAATTTCAATGTACCAAATGTAGAATAAATAAGATTTTCACAAATATAGCTCGAACACAAGAAAAGCTTCTCATGTGCGCTCAGGTAAACTGAATCTTAACCATATAATTTAAAGATATTTCTCTTGGATAGAATGAAGATCATATTGAACCAGAGCAGGGTCCAAAGTGGGTGAGGGTGAGTGAGGGCTCATGACAGTGAAGATGGACGTGAACACATTTCAGAAGATCGCAGTAATCATCATCTTCTTGTCAGTAACTCACATCCACATTAATGTACAACTGTTGCGCAACTTCAGTCATAGAACAATGATAAAGAAGTTACAATGAGAGGGCTTAGATCAGGAGGTCTTGTTTTGTTAGAAGAAACCAAATGATTATTGCGTTACATCTGAATCATTTGAGATAGATAAAGAAAGCTGGGTAAACCACCTCGAATTGAAGGGTTGTCTCTGATCTGGAGGCAGAATGTTTCCTATTCCTCTCTGTCAGCTTGGATCTAGCTGCTGTTTAAATTTCCTTGACAACCACATTAACCAGTGACACTGTATTGTGGCAATAAACTTTACTTTTTTGTGGGGGTAAGGAAGACTTACTCACATCAGTCCAGTTTCATCACTCTTTGGATGTAGACTTGGTGGGAGGGAATTCTGCTCCTTGGCAAAGATCAACATGCCGTCACATTGCCCTTCGATCGATTCATGGTCAAAATATATATCTGGTGTCAGTTTCACAGAATGCGTCGGCAGCTTATGGCTATTCAGAGTTTAAAACCTCACTTCTACTTAATTCCTATTCAATAGGTTAAACAATGCGATGAAAATGTATTACTAATATGTGACATAAATGCCAGATATACCATAATGGAAACAGCTACAATAACTTGCAATAATACAATTGTAACTGGTTTCATAGTGTAAAATAATAAAAATGAAAAAGAAGAAAAGTCAGTCAAGCATGTATACTTATCGAGTTCTTCTGTGCGTGGGTGTTATTTTTAACAAAATTAGGGGTCTTTGGAAGTGTAGTGTTATACACTGAAAACATAGAAAACCCCACAGAGGTAATTTTTCAATTGAACAATAAGAAATTGAAGTATAAGAAATCATTCATCTGAATACATTTTCAAGTTCGGTGTCAAATATCAAACTATGATCAGTAGAGAAAAATAATAGGAACTTCATCATGAAGGAGTTAGGAATTGGAATACATAGAGTCAGATTGTTGGTGTGAAAGATAATTGAGCATGCTGTAAAAAGAATTCACGCTGTGACTGAGATAAGATGGCGTGACACTGCTGTAGTCAGTTCTTCTCGTCTCAAACCCAGATTTATGTCTGATATCCTTTTTGTCTACACATCTTATCTTTTGACATGATTTGTACGACTGCACTCAATCGCTTTCTTCCTCAGTGACTATTGTCTATATGCTGTTATTACTGTCATCCTCTCTATCCCCCTTCCCTTCTCCATCCCGCTCACCTACTCTGATTTCTCCTCTCAATTCACACTCACATTTGTGGCTCTTAATATTGTATCTGTCTACCAGAAGGACAGGAGCATGGGAAATGACATGTTTCCGCCTGGGGTGAAAGACACACGCACACACACAAACACTTGCTCACACTTAGATGGCACACACTCAGGCGATGGAGGCTGCGTCAAGCTCACAGTGTAATTATTGGGAAACAGAGCAGTCTGTTACACACCTGAGTGCTGCTCAGATTCAGAGCTGGGAGGTTACGCCAACACTGACGGAGAAAGCAAGGTATTAGTCTGTTAAAGCACAGTGACAGACAGCTATATTCACTGACGCAGCCACGCTGACATGCCAAATATTTAGACTGAGGAAAAAAAAAACTGACATGGTTCCAGGTAGAAGATGGAGGAAGTGCTGATGCGGTCTTCCGTACATGTGAAAGAATATTTATCCGCGGTACTAATGAATGTGGACCAAGACATCTAATAAATTAGTTTACCCAAGATAATGTCCATTTTACATGGCTATATTAATATCTTATGAGCAGACAAGGCACAAAAGCTGTTATGTATATAATTCTGTCATTTTCAAACAACAGATTCTTCTCACAAAATAAAGTGTACCATCTGGATTCATTCCTTAATGAATTATGAAATGTAGCAATTGCTGTATTTCAGAGTATCTGTGCAACCTAACTAATCTTTAATGTAGCTAACTGACAACACAGCACTTTGACAATATTTGTCACGGTTGGCATTTAAAGGATCATTGTGTTAACTTTACACAAAGGGTGTCAAAGCGAATTTCCCCAAGGATCAGAGGATGAAATGCAAATCTATTTGATCATATCCTTGCATGTTCCATACGGCCTGTGGACATTCCCCAATGGGTTCATCCATGAAAATCATACACATTTTAATTTAGTCATGTACCTTTAGGCCTTCAATCGCTGATGCTGCTTTCACAGATAAACTCTGTGTCACTTAGACATTGATATTCTGTATCAGAGGAGCAGATGAGGGCGGGGGGGCATCAGAGCCTGCAGGTTCTCTGCAAAGATTGCTATGTTTTTTAGTTTGTTTTTTTACAGCAACTGGACCCAGTGATTGATTAGATTGTGTCTCCACACAGATATTTTGGATGAAATTGTTGAACTTTGATCACAAGTCCGGCTAAAGTGATGTTCAGTTGCTGTATTTAACTGTAGTTTACCTTGGAGTCCACATTAACAATTAACTGGACTGGACACACACCACAGATTCCTTCTACAGGAAGGATCAGAGCAGGATGTTCTTCCTGAGGAGACTCAGGTCATTTAGGGTCTGAAGCGGGCTCCTCAAGACCTACCAGTCTATGGTAGCCAGCACACTCTTTTCACTATTGTGTGCTGGTGGGGCTCAACAAGCTACTGGGAAAAGCCTGCTTGATGGTGGGACTGAATCTGGACCATTTTGAATCAGTGGCCGTGGCGAGGGTGAAGGACAAACTGAGCTATCCTGGACAATCCTTCCCACCCCTAGCACAACAAGCTGTGGCTGATGGGGAGCTCACTCAGCCAATGGCTCATCCCACCCTGGTGTAGAAAAAGATAAGATAAGATAAGATAAGATAAGATAAGATAAGATAAGATAAGATAAGATAAGATAAGATAAGATAAGATAAGATAAGATAAGATAAGATAAGATAAGATATGATAATACTTTATTGATCCCCATAGGGGAAATTCAGGTGTTGCAGCAGCAACATTAGAGGAAAAAAAAAGACAGGAAAGATATATATATGCATATATCAGTGCAAACACATATGCACATAAGTCACCATACATTCCCACACATACGCATATATACATTTTTACACAAATACCCATCCCTACATAAATATATATACACATGTACACAATATACACATACACATATATGCATACACATTTACACATAGATAGCACACATGAGCAAGAATAAATAGATCAAATGAACCAAAGTTACCTGTGGTAGTTATGGGCACCACATGTGTGAGTGGGTGACGGAGTGATGGGGTGACGGTAGCACAGATGCCCCCCAGGCAGTCAGGGTTGTGTCCCCAAACACTTCGTACGCTTCTTTGTGCCCACAGCCATCAGACTGTATAACAGCAGACCGGACAGCATACAACTTTGACTGGTCTGTGCTACCATGACCTAACGACCGCACTCGCTCACACATGTTGTGCCCTAACTTCGTTGTCTATTCTTATCCCTGTTGGTGTCGCTGCATTGCATCCTGTTTTATTGTTGTTGTTACTCTGTTTCTATTCTTGCCCTTGTTATAATTTTCAATTTTTGTCTATTCTCACCCTTATTGTTAATTTATTTATTTATTTATTTTTATTGAATTTTTCATTTTTTTCATTTCGTCGTCTGTTTTGTCCCTGTTGCCTATTCTTTTTTTTTTAGTAGATATGATATCTTTTGATCATCCTTTACTTGTCTCTTTTATTTACATTATACTCAAATTAATTGATACTGTTATTGTTGCGCTGCTGGCTGTGACAAAAGAATTTCCCCTATGGGGATCAATAAAGTATTATCTTATTTTATCTAAATTGCGTGACAAACTCCCACATAAATACCTAATATGAGTAGACTGCAGCTGGATCAAATGTTACATGGACCATTCAATGTTGTCGTAAAATTTGCTTCGACACACATTCAGGGAAAGCTGAGATGATTTTAGGTTGACAGTGCATTTGAAAAAGTGCCTCAGTGACTATACTATTTATAAATTCTGTTAAATTTTTACAATGTCATGAGGAGGGATGTGGAAATTAAGGAGGTTGAGAAACACTATTAAATACAAAGATTCCACTTTGCAGTGACGACCTTAACCACCAGGCATATGGTTGGCCATGATTTAACAATTGTCCAAATTGTTTTTCTGGCTGAACATAAAAATGTGACTTGTAAAATTCCCTTGGCTTTCTTAAATATTTTTTAACAGTCAAGTAGTTTGTGAGAACACTGCAAGACAGCCAAGATTGAGAGGGACAATCGCTCTGTCTTTCTTTCTTTGATTTTTCTGCTGAGCAATTTTTACTTGATAGACTGCTTAACTTTTTGTGACAGCTGTCTTAAACAATAGCCTCAAATTTAAACTGATAGAGGTATGGGCTACTTTATCAATTTCTTGTGCCCATACTGGCAAATACCTCTGTTTATTTTAATGCAATGAATAATCACATAACCACAATCCTCCTTCAATGCAAAATAACCCCTGAAGTTCAGTCGATGCTGTCTGATTGACTCCCATTCAAACATTCAGTAAGTTATTTCTCTTTTTTTCTTTCCTTCTTTTGATGTGAGGGGGTAGTAATAAAAAGAAAACATATTCTTAAACTGTTCAAAGAATAATGTATATGTTTTCAACTGGAAAATTGAAGTCTCACCTTTAGCTAAGCATTTTATTTATTGTGAGTATGATGCCTCTATTCTTCATCAGTCCACAGCGAGAGGATGGTCTCCTTATTCTACATTTCAGTTGCAAATAGAGCGCAAACTGCTTACCCCAAGCACAATAGGCGTGAGAAGAAGAAACAATTTTAGGATAATAAATACAACGCAAGCACATAATTAGAGATACAATACAAAGGAATCAACAAACAATAAAATAATAAGACCAAGAAAAACATCCCTTTTTTCATTTGGATGTTGGCACAATTGAATATTTTTTATTTTGTCTTATAACATGTTCTTCCACTGAGTTCCTGAGAGTGTAAAACAGATTCCCCATACATACATTTAATCACATGTTTATTGCTCTTATATAGATGTTGTGTTTGAAGTTTTCAATTTACCAAGCCTCATTAGAACGCTAAAAGCGCTAAAATGTTATAGCAGTCCAAACCCCCCCAAAAAATTTTCAGCATTATTATTATCATCATAATAATTATTCGTTTTTTAAAAGCCCAATTGAATGGGCTTTCTATACAAACATTGGCACTGCAGCATTACATTTGTGCAAAGGAAACCATCTTGGATAGAAAGTTGATTTTCTTTGAGAAAAATTGTATAAACTGCATATCACTCAATACTGCATATTGCTGTTGTTACTGTTTTTATTCATTTACTTTTTTATTTATTTTGTTGTTTCTTTTAATTCTGTGCATTGTGTATGTGTATATCTCTCGATGGTATCCTTAAGTGTTGAGCAAGGGACATTCAATAAAATGCACTATTATCATTATCATCATCATCATCATTATTATTATTTCATTATTACTATTATTACTATTAATAAATATTATTACTCTTCATCACCCTCATCATAAAAATGGATGGCCCCGTAGCAAGCCTGCCATTACGAAGGTAATACGGCTGATACCCACTTTCTCACGGTCAGTGAAAGAGGGTATATGCCTGTGTAAGCATCAATTTTGTTGTCTAATTGGCATTTTTGTTTTCAGTTTTTAATAATTTTGTCTTGCAACAACATGGAGATGGCCACATGTTGACCATGTGGAAATAAAGGCAAGGTCAGCTTTCTATTATTGTTAACAGACCGGTAACTTGCCACAACTGTGTCAATAAGCCACCATTCATATTAATATTATCAGAACTGTATAATGTGGTCATCTGTGGTCAGTATTTTTTTCTGCTTCCAAAGAAGCTTGTACTACCCAGACCTCTTGACAGGGACTGCGCAGCCTGAAATTTAAGGGATCTTAATATTGCTTATATTAGCTATTAATTTGAATGAAATGTCAAAGTCAGAGCAAAGTCAGCTTTATTGTCAGTCACTGCATGTAGTGGACATACAGAGGAATTGAGAAGACGGTTTTCACTATCCCACGGTGACATGAAATTAACAAAATAACAATAATAATAAAAGAGTGCAAATTATCGCACTGCCACATTAAACAGTAAACATTAAACTATGAGGTATGAAGTATAAAGTGCACGCAGATACAAATTGATATTTGACAGCAAGAGAGTAGAAGCAGAAGGTTTATTTTTTGTATAGTTTAGTGCAAACTGGCTACAATTCTGTCAATCCAGTTTGCCAACAAGGTTTTTGACATTTGGGTGGTTCACTCAGACATGTGTTTAACATTAGGTTATGAAGATTGAGCAACAACACTGTCTCTTTCCTCCGACTTTGGTCCCCACACTTTTGCCTTTGGCATTTTCAAGATTGCATGTGTGAAATCAAGTCAATGCCAGGATCTCCCACAGACTGTTCTGGCAGCTAATAGATCTCAGCCACCCTCAGTCTCAAGTGTGAAATTGGTGTTGACCCTGCTTTCCTCAGATTGTGAAACCTGAAGATGCTTTATTTTCGTTTAGCAACTACAAAAAGGAGAGCAATGATGATTTTTTTTTTTTTTTATTCAAGTGTTTTAGTGCTTTCTGCATGAAACAAATGTAACCGAGGGTCGATGAAAGTCGCCTAACTTGCGTGCCACCATAAATAACAAGCACAGAGACATCAGCTTCTTTCGGGTAAAGCTCCAGGCACCAATTGTGGTTACAACTTAAAACGGGTATAGGTTACGAAAGATATATTACATACCTCCCCGACCCCAAAAAGGAAATGTCCCCGTTTCCAAACAGTAACAAAACCAGTGCAACAATAGAACAAAAACAAAACATACATACACAGGCCCAACCGTGACGGAAACCCCAGATCCGCCCACGCAACATCAACCCGCACCCCCAAAACCACAACTTAATATCCCAGTCTAAAGTACATAAACCAACCAAACATGACAAAGTCCTTCAAGCGAACTAGTGGTCTCACAGTTCTCCCTGAACGAGAAACAGTCTGTGGTGGCCCACTGGAGTCTGGGACCTGGACAGGACGTATACCAATAAGGGCTAGCGACTCCCGAGCCTCACAGTCCCCCTTTGGCGACCCCTCGTCTGGCAGCAAGGAGCAAGAACAGGAGAAGTTGGGAGTCCATCTGAAGAACCAGCAGGTCCCGGGAGGGTGTACGGTTTCAGTCTGTCATGATGGACCACTTGCCAATCAAGGTCCGAAGGCCTGGCGATATGGTAATTGAGTCTGAGTTCCCCTCGAGATCCCAACACAGACATTATCCGGTAAGGCCCTTTCCACTGGAGAGCAAGTTTCATGCAGTTTTCCGTCAGGTTATGCAGCCACACCAGGTCCCCTAACGCGAATGGATGATGGCGGACCAATACATCATGGTACAGTTTTTGCTTCTCTTGAGCTTCGGGGCCAACCTGCCCCATGCCAGCAAAAGCAGTCTCCAACCTAGCTGTAATGGAAGAAACAAAGTCAGCATGAGAAAGAGGCAAGTCTAAATAAACCAATGGTGACGGCATCAACACATCTAACGGAACGCTAGCTTCCCATCCGTGAATTAGGAAGTATGGAGTACAGGCACGAACTGAGATTGTTATACGCAAAAGCCACCTGCTTCAGATAATCATCCCAAACAATTTAGCCAGCTGGTCAATGAGGGTACAATTGAAACGTTCTACCATCCCGTCAGATTTGGGATTGTAAGATTCAGTGCGTGTTTTCTTAATTCCCAGAAGCCAAAACAATATTTGCACCATCTCAGCTTCAAATTGCCTGCCCTGATCACTGTGGATCATTTCAGGAACACCATGCACCAACACATAGTCTTCGAACAAACACTGTTACCGATATGGCTGTCTGGTTAGGGAGGGCATACAGGTTCACAAACTTTGTAAAATAGTCCTCCACCACTAACACATATCTGTTCCCCGGAGATGTCATTGATAACTCAAGAAGGTCAGCTGCCACTCTCTGAAACGGCCGAGTCGCCTGGACTCCCCCCATTGGTGCACTGTTTTTAGGTACCAGAGCCCGGCAGGTCTGATATTGGATACACTGTTCACATCACTATTGAATATCCCTAAACATGAAGGGCCAGTAACAATATTGTCTTGCACGTTCCCACACTCAGGGACAAGTGAGGAGTGCACGACAACTTGACATAGAGCATCGCCCTTTGAAAGGAGAGATCACTGTCCTGTAGAGAAGACATTTAACCATGAGAGGCGAGGATATTCAGTCCATAATTTTCGAAGCCACCGAGAGCTATTTGCCCCTTAGGGGGCCAGGAACCACCGCCTTCAAACCAGTCCAACACCTGCTTAACATCTGGATCAACCTGTCTTAATGCCCTAATGTCGGTGTCATCATGGGAGAGTACCTGCAGACAAGTCCTGCGTCCCACTGTCCAGCACTACATGCTGTCCGGTGATGGTGAAGTCTGAGGCAGGGGGGTATACAGCGGGAGGTTGAACCAGCTGAGTGTCGGTGTGGGGAACACATGGCTCCCTGTCAGAGCCTATGGCATTCACATGGGTGGTCCTCTTGGGGGAGGTGACCACACCAGCCTCAGGGTCTCGCGGCCGTCGTGAGAGCTCATCAGTATTAGAATGCCGTTGCCCATCCTTGTGCTTTATAACCCAATTAAATGGGTCCAGCTCCAATATCCACCTTGCTCTACTGCCTGTAGGATCCTTGTCAATAGACATACTGCATAGGCCAAGAAGAGGCTTGTGGTCCGTGATGATGGTAAAGGCTGCTGAACCAATGTAATGCCTGAATTGGCGCACAGCCCACACTATACCCCACAGCTCTCTGTCAAAGGTGGACCAACGTTTCTCTCGGGAAGTGAGGGATTGGCTAGCAAACACCACCACTCGCTCGAATCCATCTCTGTCCTGAGCCAACACAGCCCCAACTGCTTCCATGGAGGCATCGGTGTACACCTTAAAGGGGATGTTGAAGTCCGGCATGGTGACAACTGGAGCATATGAAAACGCCTCTTTCAGGTATTCGAAGGCCATGTCACATTCAGTGACACAGTGTCACATTCTAGCTCCATCATGCACTGGAACATTGCAGGTGCGTTAGTGAGGCCCATTGTCATCGACCGCCATTGGTAGAGACCCTGGCCCGTCGTGAAGGCAGTTTTCTCCCTGTCTTCTTCAGCAACCTCGAACTGCCAGTAGCCGTTAGAGAAATCCAACGTACTGAACCACAAGGAGCCCGCCAGTGCGTCCAGGGTCTCGTCAATTCTGGGTAGGGGGGTCTTTCACGTTTATACTGTTCAGGCGACGATAATCAAGGCAGAACCTCCACTCACCGTTCTTCTTCTTTACGAGGACAACCAGCGAGGCTCAGGGGCTGCAGCTTTCCTCAATCACTCCCTCCGCCAGCAAGGCGGCCACCTGTCGGTCTATTTCCCCCCTCTTTTTGGGTGAGGTTCAGTAGGCGCGCTGACTTCGGGGAGGATGACTCTCCGGTATTAATGTAGTGTTGAATAAGGGTGCACTTGCCGGTTCCTCCTTTTGATGCACTGAATATCCCCTGATATTCCACCAACAATGCAGTCACTTGCTAGCTGGCGACTCCTTCAGGGGGCACAATGGGCAAGGTACTGAGTGCTCAGGTAGAGACGATCTCCGTCGGAACTTATGGGAGCGACACCATGTTGGACTCATCCACGGTGAACAATTCCCCAAGGTGCATGCCTCCTCTCATCACAATTTCCTGACTTGTAGGGTTCAACAACCGGGCTATGGAAACCCCGCCTTTCACTAATGTCACTGTGTGAGCTATGACGAAATTACGGTTGCTCTTGGGTGATAGGTAGCCCACGACGTCGGGGAGCCAATCAATGATCCCGGGTGGGGATACCTTCATGGGCACCAGCACCTCGCAGAGCGGGGACGGAGTTGTGTCTGTGGCAATGGAGACATTACAGCACTCTGTTATCAGGTCCTTGCCACTCAACAGTGGAAGTACAGCGTCCAATAAATGCAGCTTGCCATGAGCATAATCCAGAAGGTCATGGTTTGAGGTGAGAAAATCCAGGCCCAGCAGGATTATTTGTGTGGACCCCCTGTTAACATGGATAACCTGCTGCTGGAAAGACTTCCCCAGATGTAGGGTAGCAGTTATGGCGCCCAGGGTGTCGAGTATCTGCCCATTCACCGCTCATGCAGTAATAAGGTCTGCGCTTAGGGGTCACTTCTGTAGGGCTGGAACAGACGTGGAAATTGTCACTGATAAATCACTCCGTTGCTCCAGAGTCGCCCAATATATCAACTTCCATCCCTTCGATGCATCCCCTCACATATGAGGTTGGCTGCTCTGACTTGGCCGGTATCATGGCATTATTTGCAGACACTATGTCCTCCAGAGGGCCCACAGGCTCCGTAGCTGGTGTTTCGGCCACGACATCAGCTACATGTCTTTTCCCGACTGGTACACTGGGTCTTCCTTCTAGGAAGGAACAGGAAACGCACCCCCTGCCATCTCTGAGGGTCATCGTTGGAGGGTCGGGGACTTCGCCAGTTTGGGGAATAGGCTCTATTATTGTAGGGGGTCCCGTAGTCCTGTTTTTCTCCGGGGCAACCTTTGTTTCTCCGCTAATGCCAGCCATGATCAGGTGAATGTCCTAGCTGTTCACCCCAGGGTCAAGACGGACAGCCCTGTTCCCCACAAATACACTGGCACTTGCCTTCTCGTACTGGGTGAGGGAGTTTCCTCTAATCTCCCCAGTGATTGGCTCTCTGTCGGTTGTTTTCCTCAGTTAATTTCTTAAGTTCCATTCACATTTCTCTCATGTCCATAGTAAGTTTATCCATAGCTTGGTACAAGCTGCTTCTGTCTGATATAGAGTACACCGTGTCTGCAGTGCCGCATTCAGTGGGGGGCTGATGTAGTCCATTTTTAAGGCCTCTCTGGCCATCTCGCACCGGCCGCCAATGGTCAGGGCCTCCTCCAAATCCGTAGCTCCCTGCTCGTGATATTTAGCTCTCAGCCCTGGGTCCAGTCCTGCCAGAAACCTGCGAAATTTCTCCTCCTTCTGCGCTATATTCCCATTACTAGGGAATGCCTCTTGGACAAGTGTGCTTATATCAGCTGCATATAGTTCTAGGCCCTCTCCAGGAGCACATGGACGGGCGAAGGGGCTCGCTCTGAAATGGTCAAGGAACTGTTTTTGACCAAAAGCCTCTGGGTGACTGCTGGCAAGCTATCCCATAGAGGGAAAGCCGCTTTTGTCAGCCGTGTCGGTGAAGTCCTCATCAATTCATATTCCAATTTGACATCAGTGTCTCCAACCAGCACCTTCATCGCTACTTCATACTGTCTGGCCCAGCAGGAGCAACTTTGTTTTTCCTCCCAGGAAAACAGCAGCGGTAGCTTGATCTTCACGTTGCTGTAGAGTGGCTCCTTATAATCATAGTCCAGCAGGTCCTCGTCACATCTATACATCTTGCTCGGATCGCGGCAAGACAATTGTAATCCTCATGCACCGCCAAACCCGGTTTTCCGACGTCAAGTTCGCTGTTCGCTACCCGACGCCAACGGGTAAGCTAGTTGGTTCCCTAACTTTCCTTATGGTAATGAACTTCTTCTTCTCTCTGAATATGGGCACGTATTCCCACCGCTGCCACCAGTATAACCGAGGGTTGATGAAAGTCGCCTAACTTGGGTGCCACCATAAATAACAAGAGCGGAGACATCAGCTTCTTTCGGGTAAAGTTCTCAACTCCCTTTTTTTATTTTTCCCTCTTTCCTCACTCAGTCTCCACACTTCTGCTTCCTGTGGAGGCTTCAAAATAAGAGCTCCAGGCAGCAACTGTGGTTACAACTTCAAACGGGGAGAAGTTACGAAAGATATGTTACACAAATATACTCTCATAATCTTATTGCATGCACAATCTACTAAGGCACGGAGTATGGTCTTATCTTCTTAAAATGAAAGCCACAAAGCATATCAGTGATTGAAGAAAATCTGTCTAGAGGAAAATTTCTGACAGCAGACTGTTGTTGGAGAATGTTTCGCCATATTTATCTTTATTACTGATTACAATAAATCAGTCATCCATCCCACGAAAAGTGACATCTTTACAAAACTAAAAGAATGTTGATAATATATAAACAGCATTACAAAGTTGTTTATCAAGTTTTCAAGTCAGAAAAGTCCAGTGGTCTCCAGAGACAATAGCTGCTTCCTGTATCATCTGCATAACCACTTTTATCACTGTCATTTATCTTTGTTAGATCATCCAAAACAAAGCTTGCGTCCGTGCATTGAAAATGCATCTTGAGAATGGAATTAATTACTTATCATTGCTTTGACTCATTATCCCTGATGCAATTTCAAAAGATCATGAAAAGAGTTATAACTGAAATGAGAGAACAAATATGGTCAAATCTTCATAGTGCACAGAGTGCATGTCATCTGCATATTGAAGTGCCCCCAACCTGGCAGTCAAATTACCAAGTCCATGGGCAGACTTAAAAGACAGTATGGTGGATTGTGTGCAAAATTAGAAAAAAGCCATTACTGATCATCCTCAACATGACTGGACAGCAGACACACAGACTGACTGTAGTTCAATCTTTTGGAAAGACCAACTTGCTTTTTTTAAACAACATTCACTTCTATTTGTATTTTTTCTGATTACTATCTGTTCGTGTGTGTGTTGATGTGTGCACGTGTGTGCTTGTGTATACTTGCATGAGTATGCATTTACTGTGCTTCGCCACTCAGGACAAAAGGGTCCGTTTGTTATTTTTTTAAGTAATGATAAGTCCCAGCAGCTCACAACTTAAATATACTGTAAAATTGTTGTGGTAGAGCTCCAGATGAATACACACAGAAACAAATCAAACCTCAGACCCACAGTCTAAATCTTCAACAGTTAATTTAAATATGAAAAGTAAACAACAAACACATGTACAGTTTCATGAAAATAAAGAAGAGTTAAAATAGAAACCTTTTTTAAAGATAGGAAAGGATCTCCAAACTCTACATTGACCTAATCCTGAAGGGATACAACTGACAAGACAAATTTATAAATAGATATATTAAAAAAAAATAAAAAAAAACTAGTGTAACATCTAGGGGGAAACAGAGAGGAGGAAAAGCAGTCAGCTGGTGAAGATGGTGAGTGAAAATCTCTACATTCTAAATTACACATGCTTCCTCCGGGGTATGTAATATTTATGATTACCAGTAAAATACTGTACCACCATTTTGGAGCTCAGGAGGTGAGTGTTCACTTCATTTCTTGAACTGCAGCCAACTTGTAATCATCATTAATCAAGCTGAGAGTTAGCATACTCTTGAAAGCGTTTTATTGTAAACTAATGTAGTACTTTTAGCAATTTACACCGAACTTGTAAACTACACTAATGCAGTAAACAATCCAGTTAAATTCAAAGGGCATCGCCAAAGTGGTCATCAAACAATACAGTATACCCTTACCTGCAATAATGCTTTCATCAGTTTTCCTCTAAACAGTGTGAGTTATTATTGGTTATCAACTGAAAGAACCCTTAAAATACCTAAAACAACAACAACAAATGATACCAACATACAGTGTGACAAAGTCTCTCATGTTGTGTTTCCAGACCTGGCTAATGCTTTCGGGTCAGTGCCAGATACGCTGTTATGGGAGGCTTTTGATTTTTTTAGAGTGCAAGGCAGTATAAAGGATTTAGTGAAAGCATATTTTTCTGATATTCGGCTCTGCTTTACTATCGTAGCGTATACTACAGCATGGCAGCAGCTGGAGATGGGCATTATGGCGCGGTGCACAATTTCTCCACAAGCTTTTATTATGGCAATGGAGGTAATTATTAGGGCTTCAAAATGGGTGGTGGGTGGAGAAAGGCTTCAGGCAGGGCTAAGTCTCCCTCCAATTAAGGCTTACATGGATGACATGACGACGGTGACGTCAATTATACCATGTACTGGTAGGTTGTTGGAGAAGTTAGATAGTAATCTGCAGTGGGCTAGACTGAAGGTTAAGGACAAGAAGTTCCTGATAAATGGTGAGGTGGTTCCTATGGCATTAGAGAAACCATGGAAGAGTTTGGGTAGATGGTTGATGCAAGACTTAGGGATAAGGGACAATTTGAGCAGTTGAGACAGGAAATGAGTCAAGGCATTTTAAGGATAGATAGGTCAGGGCTCCCATGGAAGCTGAAGTTGTGGTGCTTGCAGTTTGGGCTGTTGCCTCGGTTGATGTGGCCTTTAACAGTGCATGAGGTTCCCCTGTCAAAGGTAGAGAAGCTAGAAAGGATGTCAAATTCAGTTATTCAGTTTCCTCCCAAAGGAGGCAGTGCAGCAAGCACAGGTAGCCCTTAGTCATAGGTCGGGTGCAGCATGGGCATGCAGGCTTAGGGTTGGGTGTAGGAAAACCACATCAGTTGTAGGAAAGAGGAAGTTGATAGTAGATGAAATACATAGGCAAGAGGAGGACAGTTTGTACGTACGCGAGGGAGAAAAGGTTAGACCATTTAAGATCAGGGACCACACATGGCAGCCATGGCAAGTGTAGGCGGGGCCTAGGAGCTGATTACTGATTTGAACCAGCAGCTGGTTATCCCAGCATATATAGTTAGCACCAGGCTACAGCCGGATATGTTGCTGTGGTCTGGGGTAAAGAGGATAATGTATTGTATTGAGCTTACGGTCCCCTGGGAGGATCGAGTTGAAGAGGCAAGTGAGTGCAAATAAGGTAGGTATGCTGAGATGGCAGCAGAGGCAGAGCAGCAAGATTGGAGGGCTTGGGTGCGGCCTGCACAGGTGGGCTGTCGTAGGTTTGTGGCAAAGTCTGTCGTTGGTCTACTAACTGAGTTGGCCATTCATGGACGGAGCCTGAGACTTGCAGTTAGTAACATGTCTCCGGCAGCTAGTGAATGGTTGTGGCTAAGGAGGAAGCATGGTAGCTGGGGAGGTCATTAAGGAAAGATTGTTTGCTTGTGGAGCAGCTATGTAGCCTGGAAGGGGTTGTTTCCAGGACGCTGGAGTTCACTGTCAAGCCTTCTTGAGGTGTCATGGGCCTAAATCAACAAACAACTGATGATCGAAGGTGCTCACTCGAAAACCCCGATGATATACTTCAGGCTGCTGTTGGCTAACTTAGGTAAGTGGTGTTTGGTTGGTAGGGTGGTACCCTGCTGGTAGCTTGCTAGTTATTTATTATATGGCTTCTCTACAGCCTGTATTGGGCTCCTTGATGAATTTTCTTAGGATCTTGGCACAAGGGACTGTAACACCTTGTTCTTTGTAGTAATGAATGCTTCCAACTGCACATCTTACATTATGAATAGAAGCTGCTAATCTTGGATGCTGTAACAGCTTTCAATGCAAAACGATACGGTGCATGTATCTCTTTGAAATGAAAGTACATGTTCTGCGCCTGTCAGCGAACACAGTCAAGATCCATATTGTGCCAGCACATCACAGACAGAGAGAGAGTAACGGTTGTAGACATAATAACCCAGTGAGCAGAGAGAAAAGCAGCAGCGTGGGTAAGATTTTCAGCACCAGGCTCGGGGTACACAACCCTGCATGAATATCAAAAAGCTCTGTCCCTTTGACCTTGAGATTAATATTTAAAATCTGGCTGCAGCCTACACACACATACAAAAGTGTGTGCACGTGCGCACACCCTGATCACTGTGTGCCCTGAGGCCAGTGGTGCACTGAAGTATTCCTCATTAAGTGTTCCGTTCTGATACTTGTCTATAAATACTCCATAAAGGAAAACTGATCGCATAGTTTTTATTTGGATGAATATTTTTCTGTTTAAAAAAAAAGACTTTTTTTTTTTTTTTTTTTTTGGTTCATATTTCTAAATAACAGAGTGGACATGTGTTTTTTTTGTCCCACAGATTTCAGTCACCTTTTTCTTTCCTTGCTTTAATTTTGCTGCCATGCTTGTCGGTTTGATCTCACTTTTGAAGAAATGAATAATTTGTATCTCCCGCTGTTCAAGGGTCTTTCATCTGCCTCTTTTTGAGGAAATGCCTCCACTTCACAAAATACTCAAACAGATAAACTAGATAGATTTCATGTATTATATGATTTATTTGGAATACATACTATATCATTTAAAAATGATCTTTATTAAATAGTAAACAAAATAGGGGGCCACATACCTCAAG
This sequence comes from Fistularia tabacaria, assembly GCA_901007705.1. Taxonomy (NCBI): domain Eukaryota; kingdom Metazoa; phylum Chordata; class Actinopteri; order Syngnathiformes; family Fistulariidae; genus Fistularia; species Fistularia tabacaria. The sequence goes on along the minus strand of CAAKHD010013817.1, from coordinate 317,047 downwards.
GCTTGAAACTGTATCTGAGGTTCCATGAATAGAAGTAAAAGAACATACCACCAGTTATGAAAACCGTATCTTTTGAAACAGCGTAATAAGATTTGACTTTGTAAAGGACACTCTGTCATTCAGGAGTCTTGCTGGTATCCCAGAGTCCAAATAAATAAATGCCTTCCAGTGTGAATTTATGTCAAAGGAGACTGCTTTGGCACTATTGTTGAGTATTTCTGGGATATGAGTTTCAATCCAAGTGCATTTGGTGACTTTCGTCTCGATCATTAATTATTTAACTTTTTACTCCAAGTTAATGCTGAAAAATCACATCAGTTTCCTTTAATCACTGATTTTTTTTTTTATTAAATATCCCTTAAGTTTACCAAGTGTATTGAGTGTTGTAAAAAATTAAAGTGACCAAAAAATTATATTATAGCACTTAAATCTGTATCTGCATGCTCATACTCACGGTCATAAGTTTTAAAACATGTAAATGCAAAAGATCTGCTAATCCTTGCCAAGAAACTCTCTGTATGTCAAAAATAAGTAAAATCGAATGCAGTTATAAAACATACAAATTTATTACCCAGTCAAAAAACTCTGCTTTCTATTAGGGCAGGTGATTCATTTCAATGAGCCATGATTTTTGCTAAATATCTCACCTGCAAATGTGTCAAGCGAATTGTATATTTCTTCGAGCCTGGTTCAATGAAGTGTCTCCCTACTGTGCTGATAGGAGCTAAAAGGCAAAGGCAAACCGAATCGGAATTCAATTTCATGATTATATGGGAGTCTCTTAAAAAGAAACTAAACTAAATAAAACTAGTTCATGGTAACTGCCAGAGAGGCTGTTTTTTTTCTGAATGTCTTGATGCCTCTTTATAAAAAGTAGGAAAAGATATGTTATTTGTGAAGTTTCCTCTCCTTGAAAATTTCCTATTGGGGAAGCAGGAGGCTTGCAGAGTGATTCTTTCTTTTTTTTTTGTTTGTACATCTCGTGTTAAACACCTGATTATTTGTATTTCCTAAGAACTCTTGGTTTCTCTTACTCATAATCTGCACTGATCCTGCTCTTGGAAAAAACAAGCATCTTTGGTAAAGTAAATAACATGCGTGATATCCTCAGGGGTCAAAGCTGTTATTACATTTACCAAAACATGTCATATCAAATTACATGACAAACTATTTCTACAAACAAGAAAACCCCCCATTCTTCTGTCACCCCATGCAACACACAGGACACATGCAAGAAGATGCACAGATTCACACACACTGTTGCTTTATGTCGCCTTTCTTCTTGCCATAGTGCTCATACCCACATTTGTCCACCGCTGAGAAGGGCACTAACCAATGCACAAACAAAACAACGAGCGTACGCGACATCTAAGCTGCGGTTGTTTAATCTTCATCCTCTTGTTCCTCCGTTTACATCATGGGTGCTCACACTTTTTCAGCATTCAAACTATTTATAAAGTGACCAAGTCAAAATGAACTACCGGGTAGATCAAAAAAACGAGGGCTTAAAATTTGAGGTAACTTGCTGATTACCTTTTTAGTTTTGCTACAGTTAGCACCGTTGTTTGCCCATGCGCGGTGACCTAACTGTCGAAAAAATTCAGTTGTCATCTGACTGGCTGCCCTGTAGATCAATCAAGTGATGTGCTGGATGATAGACTGAAGTCTATTTTTTCAATGTCATGCAATCTACCAATACTGCCTTTGCAATCGACTGGTAGATCGCGATCGACTTATTGAGCACCCCTGGTCTACATATTATCTCAATGCAACTCTTTACGGTGAGACAATGGGGAGTCAACCTTCCTGCAAGAGGAGGTTTATCTTGTCACATCAAAGATCAAAGCCTGTGTGTGTGTGTGTGTGTGTGTGTGTGTGTGTGTGTTTGACCGATTTAGGCCAATGACTAAAAAGTCCATTTTGGGCCAAGTTTCTTTTGTCTTTCTGTTTTGACTGAACCTCAAAAATCCATGAACATGCTGTGAAAAGATTTCACAGAAGTTTTGATCATTGCTGTGAATATTAATCTGCAGGTATGTTATGATGTGTTGGCCTGGTTTTAAGTACCTTTATGGTATCTGTTATTATAAAAGTGATTACAATGTTAACATACATATTTTCAAATGGAAAACTTCAAATGTCCAACAACAGAGTTTGAGAAATTAAATAATACATTTATAGTTCTATGATTTTCTGCTTTTTTTGGGAAAATGCAAAGCAACTTTACAATCATCACATTTTTCAAAATATATAAACACTGATTTGTACACATTGTACAATGGCACACAATTTCATTTTATAACGTAGCAGAAGGATTGAAATAAGGGAACTCATTTATCCCCCTGCTGATATGAATATGCATCTGTGTGCATGTTTGTGTGTACCCTGCTTGATTTGACCCGATACAACAGAAACGCCCCAATGCTGTTTTTGTCCTTCTCTCATTTTCTCTTGTTCCCCCTTCCAGTGAACCTCCTCCCATTGTTGCCCCCCTCCTCCCGTTCCTTATCCTATTCCTTCTCATTTCCCATGTTTCTCTCAGACATATAATTTTTGTTCATATCTTAAACGGACTTCCGGTACATTTCTTTTTCTCCTTTCCTTTCGCACATCTCCTCTCCTTTTTTCCATTCTGATATCTGTCACTCCTTGCATTGGCTGAGAGCATCCCCCATCTTTTTTATTTAGCTCATCCTTATCTGAATCTCACTCACTCTCTCATTCCACGCATTGCCTGCTTGTACTCTCTCCCATCACACAAGCTTCAAGTCACGTCAGTAGAGAGTCCCTGAAATGGTAAATTGTTTATTTCTGACAACTCCGCAGCTACATTAAACATTGTCCCAGTCCCACAAAAAGTAGATGAGGAAAGTGTGTACGTGTGGGGGGGGGGGCACCAAACAAACAACAAAAACAAGTTATATTCATCACAGTAATTGTGTGGGTGCTTTGGGTATGCAGGCAGCCCGGTGCTGATGAGGGATGGTGCTGCTCACAGGCCTCCCTGACATCCATGAATCACAGCCAGAGTTACTCGCCAGCCCTCAACCGCCATAAAACAAAAGATGGAGATGAAAAATGCAGCAATTAAGTGATTTGATTTCTGCTCTCCCTGCCTGTCCTGCTTTCTCCCAGCCCCTTTTCTGGCCACACGCATACACAGACACACACATACACACACTAGCACTAGGAAACAACAAAGTGCATAAGTTACTGCTCAATGCAAACCCTATGTGCATGAGTATGTAGCAAATATGCATAAGAAATACTTAAAACAATATACGTACACACACAGTTAATATTAGTTACTTCCTGAGGGGAAATTCATTCAAATCCAAAGGCAGAGTTATTTAAGTTTGAATAGTACCTTTTTATAAAAATGCCACCAAATTGACCTGGTACTGAGTGCCTGTTCTGCATCGAACTCTTAACAGGTGTGAAGTTACAGAGGACAAAAGGTCATTCCTTTAGTCACTGGACAGAAAAAGGCGATAAAATACAGCTGTGATTCTAGCTTCACTCAGGTATGGTGCTATTGGCAGTGGATCATTAATGATCCCAGAGCATTTTCTTCAAAAATGTATTGAATATCTTGTCGATTAAATGATCATTAATCTTGTGGTTCTTCAATTATTACAATTTCTGTCATAATCCTGCCTCATCAGGGTCTCTCACTCTTTAAAAGCAGATACACCTGCTATATAAATTATATTACCACTCGTCCTTAAATTAAAATTGACCTAATGATAAAGGAAAGACAATTATTAAGAATTATTTTGTATCCAGGATAAACTTGGTGCATCACTATCTCTTGTTCTCTGCCAGTCAGATGCAGACATATTACAACAATTTGCAATGTACATACTGCAGTGTGGAGACTATACATAAATACAGCACCCTGCGAGAGATGTGAATAACATTGTTTAGCATGATAGGGGGGGCTAGGACTTGGCTAAGCATGTGTAATTAAGAGAAGGGGTAAGTGGTGAGCTACAAAGTGCAGTGTGTGTGTGTAAGTGTGTGTGCACAAACATGCGTGTGTGTGTGTGTGTGTGTGTGTGTGTGTGTGTGTTAGAGGGCTTTGGTAGCAGCATCAGGCTATGATGGAGTGCTTTGCGGAGCCAAACACCCGTTCAGCAAGCTGTGTGCTCATTAATCCTGCCAAACTCCACTTGTTACATGCACGCACAGGAAATCATGAGGCTAGGTAAACAGGGAACTTCTGTGATCCATCACTGCATGCCAGCGAACACAAGAACACACCGATATGTAGGTGTGCAAACTCACAGACACATACGGATGCGGTATACATGCAGAATGATAAGCTTGCACAAACATACAATAAAATACAATCAGCTGCGAGAATGCGATAAATACATAAAGATAAACAGATACAATTTAAATCATACTTTGAAATTTGTCTCTGTTATCCTCCACAATGTGTATGTGGCACTATTTGTCAAAATGTTTGTTGGACTACACGACCATTTCAGTGCCTGTCCATCAAGTGTTCTCTCCTATATAAATTTCGGTGAAATCCCATCCAGTGCCTGAGAGCAGCGCAGGCTATTAGTAGGAAGAAATACTGCCACAAAGCCTTGAAAGAAATCAATAGAGATTGACCCCAGTTTGACCTCTTGTTGAATGGAGAAGTTATGTGACCATACCGGACTGGACATTAGTTTATTTGATGTGTATTGTCCAACAGATGCTCTCTCTGCTTTCAATCTCCTCATCCTTTTTTTCTTTTCTCGCTACATGCTTCACCTTCTTTGTTTCAATCTACTAAATGCTTGGGAATACACATGCATCTCATGTGCACATGCGCGCACACACACACACACATGCAGCATACGCACCCTTGATAAATATAGCCAGTTACACAGCTCAGTGGTTAGATGCAGAGTTGGAGCAGCTCTGTTATATCTGTATGCCCTTTTGGATGGAGCATACTGAAGCCATCAGCCAAATGGCATTCCATAGAATCTATGGAAGAGATCTATGGCATAGATCTTTGTCAGAGAGGGAACAATACTATTTACAACAATTTAGTATAGAGTGGAGGGAATTTCTAGTTAATGGGCAGCTTTTTCCCACCCCTCTTGCTTCAATATTAAGTCTTCAAAATGGCCACCATTTAGAAGACCCGATGAGACACGCTCCAAGGCTGTGATTCACATGCTTATATACTCTACTACATGCTCTGTAAAGGAAAAAAAGCATGGCAAACTAGAGGGCAAAGTCTTCAGAAACAAGCCTGCTCTGAAGTCTGCTTTGATACTTCACATCACATGTCATAGGACTTAAAAATCTATCATAAGAACCACAAAATAACCTTCTATGTGCTAACATGCAAACAACTCAAGAACCTTTACCAAGAGGCATCTAGCTCCCCTGAAGCTATGTGGAAACAGTGGTCAAGATGGGGTTAGAGGTCAAGGGTTACTCAGGGGGCAATCAAAGAACAATTGTAGGACAGTTTCAGGTTTGATATTGAAAGATCATGTCAGGGAAAGTTTTGCAAGGTAAGAAAAGGGTGACAAAGAAATTACGAGTCTATTCAAACCTTAAAAAAAAGACATCGGTAAAGGTAACATACAAAAAAGATTTGGCCTAATGATGGATGTTGTAAATGTAATTATAAATGGACTATGGCTTATTTGATATCTGTTTGAAAAGGAATTTATTGGAATTTGTGTCTTAAGCTAATGTCTTTTTCACATCTTTAGTAAAGGCTGCCACAATTTCTCTACACACCATGCTGTACTTATCAAATGCCTCACTGTACTGTTATTTCAAGAAAGAGCCCTTTAACTACTTGGTGAATCAAGCTGCTCGCAATTTTAAAGTCATTTCATTCACACTTATTCTATCTTGCCACAAAACTGATCAGCAGGCTGCCTCATTAACAGGTAAAATAAATGGAAGATGATGGAGGTCCAACTATAAGGGAAACAGATTGATGGTTAATATGGTTGTAAAGACTAGTTATGTTCTGCAGTGCTGAGATCAATAGTCTACAGATGCAGACATGGAAATACAGTATTGGTAAAACATTCCTGGTACTCTAAGATGTTTTCCCTATCAAAGGGGTGTTGCCTCTCTACATAAAAAAAGTGTCTAAATAAAGGAGCAATCAAAATATAGGATCACATACTCATCTTTTTCTCTTATGATTTCACCCCTCAAGACAACCCTCAGAAAATATTATGACCATTCTACAAATGCCCAACAAATGAAAATGAGCTGCGTCTCCCTCCTACTAAAAAGATTCAAAGCTTATAGGAATTGAAACCTGACAATCGCTCATAATCCATCAATAATCAGGGGTGGTGTTTTCATTTTGCATTAGCAATGGATGAATTGACCTACCTTATTTATTTTTTTCATTAAGCTGTTCACTATATTGGCCATAAGCATAAAGTCACACATATGGCAGCAGCCCTACTTATCTTGAGCTAGTTGGTTTGGTTCAGTTTCTATATCTAATTGGAAACAAGAGGCTTCTTTGAAATAAATGTTTGGAGAAACCTTTTTTGGAAATTGCAAATTCATCTAAGTATCATACAACATTTATATAATATATTTTCATATTCTTGTGCAGCACAGTGGTGCAGTGGTTAGTGGTAAGGTGACCTTTCTGTGTGGAGCTTGCATGTTCTCCCTGTGTCTGCGTGGGTTACCGGACCTCCGGTTTCTCCGGTTTCCTCCCACAGTCCAAAAACATGCAGCAGGTCAATTGGAAAAAAAATGGCAAAATTGCCCTAAATGAGTGAGTGAATGAATGGTTGTTTGTCTGTTTATCTGGCCCTGCGATTGACTGGTCACCAGTCAGGGTGTACCTCGGCTCTCGCCCGATGACAGCTGGGATTTGCTCCAGCATCCCCCGTGACCCTGAGTGCAGGATAAGCGGCAAATGATGGATGGATGGATGGATTTTAATATTCTTACCATAAATTTTGCTTGCCCTTTTCATGAATGTGTATGAATATGCCATAATGTACGCAGCTGTAAAAGTTCTGCGTAAATACACAGAATTACACCCTTTCCAAATAAATGTGTAAAATTACATAAAGCAATGAAAGACTGGTCACTGTACTTTTAGTACAGCTCCATTCATGAAAACGCGGGAGGATATTACCAGCTCTGAGATTGAGGTCTTGATCTCAGAAATGCAATGAATGAACTGCAAGTTTATACCATTTAGTATTGTGAGTAATAGAATTAAACAATACTGAGAAAATAGGGGAATGGGGAAACAATATCTTTGCCGTAAAATTGTGCTATTGAACAGGCTGCTGCATGTACCTCAATTTAAAAAATTGTGTGCGTGTATGTATATATACATATTTATATATACAAATATATATACATGTGTGTGGAGAGTGAGAGAGAGCGAGAAAGAAAGAGAGACTGATACCAAGCATGGTTCTCCAAGGTGGACATGCATGACTTGACTTCAGCAAGAGGCGCCAAATAAGGTAGATAATAGGCTGGATTGTGTACAAATGATTTTTGTCAATGCCATCAATGCTTGACTGACAGTGTTGTGCAACTGTAAGAATAATTTCTTGAGCCTGTAAGCTAAAAAAAAACAAACAAACATAGAAAATGGGGTAGTTCCTGGTAGTGCCACGTCAGAGTAGTGGAAGATCAACTTTAACTCCGGAGCCTCTGGCATGCCGGCAGATATACATCCAGACAGACACCAAAACGAAAATAAACAGGATGAAACGCAGAAATAAATATACATACATCTACATATAAACTGCCCACAAACAACATAGACAAAACCCATTCAGAGGGCTAGCGCCCAGACTGAAGTCATCAGGGACCTGTAAAGCATTACCCTCCGTGTGACTCGAGCCACTCCAGAAATAGCCTCTGTAATGTATTCTTACTGCCACCGTCTCTTTTGCACAATAGTACCCTTAATAACACACTCCATTTTCTGTTGGCATAAATAAGGGCTCCATTTCCATCTTATTTCATGCAAATGAGAGTGGCGGCTCCCAAACAGGTAGTGGGAGTAGTGTGTGAGTGGAGGGTGGAAGTGTGTAGTCGCTGAGTGTAGTGGCATGATTGGGGACGAGCAAATTCAAATGAGCGTTGGAGAGACCGCACAATGTGCTGACGACTCCCACGCCACCCTGCCACCGGTGTGACAGACAACGTCACTTACAGCCCCACTGCCTGCAGAGTGTGCCATTACAGTGGCCTGAGCAATACCAATATTTATCCAAGCAAATGGTTCATCAAAGAGAGATAATTATTACAGACACGAGAGTAACACTCCACCAACAGGTTGTGGGACAGCACACTGCTGAAGTATCTTTCTAAGTTTACTCTGTCAGGAGTTTTTGGCTCTGTTTCTTATAACCAAGCTGAAGAGAAGAAACCCTTACAGGAAGCATTTATTTTTGATTTTTTTATTTTTCTCAATTGGTGGTCCAATTACTGACAAGAATGGATTGTAAACATATATCTGCACATAGATCTACAAAATGCAACTTCCAACCACAAAAGACCTCGTGGATAAATGACATCTGGCCAGACAGTTGGGACAGAAGGTGGGGTCCAATCTCAAACACGCTCAGTCACCAGTTTGTCTGCTTGATTGTAAATAAGATGCATCTCTATCTTACCTGTCTGACATCAGGCATCTCATCCATACTTCACCTCCCTCCTTCACTCCTGCACAGTGAAGTGTACCATCATTTCCAGGTCTCTTTGCTCTAAAAACTCCCAGGTCTTGGGAGCACCTGTCACTGATGCTCACCATCTTAATGTTAATTCCTCTTATTTGTGCGTTGTGTAATTTAGGATAAAACTGTTTTGTAATAATTTTATTCATCAACTACAGTTTCATAGGAAAGGGGTGAAAGTCAGCAAAAGTAATAATAATGATAAAATCACAAACGCACTATTTAATATTTTTACTACACGCCCATGTATTGCTATGATTCGCAGTAAGTTGCTGACTATGTCTGGGTTGCCTTAATGTTTACTGATTACACAGTTTTAGACATATTTCATACAGTCAGCCTGAACAATAGTTTTAAGAAATGAGAATACCTTTATTATCACATTCAGTTACATATAGAGCACATCAGCAAAAGTTGACCACTGCATTTAACCCATCATGGATGAACCATGAGCAGAAGGCAACTAAGGAGGAGTGAGGGTTTTAGTGTCTCGCTCAACCACACTTTGACTGGCCAGGAGGAGCACGGGAATCAAACCAGAAATGTTCGGTACTGTGGACAGCCGCTCTAACCCCCTGAGCCATATTGCCCCAAGTTCAGACTGACTTTATGAAATATACTCACATCCCTTTTTTCCCCTCATTTTATTGTGAAGTTAGTCCTAAGCTTTCCTGCTTGCAATCACTTGTCAGTCAAACTGTGTGGGTGGTTTTATGACAACTCTCTCTGCTGAATTTCTTTTTTTTTCCACCACCAGTCATTTGCTGTTCCAAACACAAATGTATCAGAACAGTTACCCCTATTCCCTTTGCATAGAACATAAATGACCCATGACAATGATCAATTACAAAAGTATTAGTTACTACAATTCCTCAATAATATGTATAATAAAGTAATTAAATGGCCATGATTTGACTTGGGAGTTTCACTTTGGGTCAGTTTAAACATACTTGATTGTGATTGTGTTTGAAAAATGCAGCCGCAGAGCAGAATTTCATAACGTCAGAGGGATGGAAAGGTGAGGTAGAGAGCAGGAAAGGTTTACAGTGGTGGATGGTGGTCAAATAAAGAAAGCTCCACACTTGCCGGAAGGAAAGGTTAATGTCTCGCTCGATTTCTCCATCTTCTCTTCCCTCACTCTCCCAGCTGAGGTCTCTGTGACTTACAGCAGGTCCAGACTGCATTAGATTAGATCATAAATTACACACCCACCTCCATATCTGCATCGCTCCATCCCTCCCTATCTCACTCTCCCCTCTCCTGTCCTCTCCCTATCTCAATCTGGCACTCCCTTTCTTCTCCTATATTCCATTCCCTATGCATTTCTCGTGCTCCCCCTCTATTATTCCTCTCCAACTCTAATCATTATTCCCTTTTCTTTGCCCCCCTCATTTCTCTCCCTTTCCTCTACCATAAAGCGCTGCTACAGTAGTTTCTGGCAGCAGGGTGTGTGAGAGTGAATGGCTGTTGGTGTGATATGGTGTTTGGTCAGAAGTGTGATTTTGTCATTGCACGGTAGAAGCTTACCATGCTAATACATTTCTGAATGCAAAGCCCCCATTATTTGCTTGTTAAAACACCTGTGGCGATAAAAAAGGATATTACAAGAATCCTGGAGGTTCCACCAAATGGAAATGTGTGCTTGTGAACTCCTTTCATTAAGTCACGTCTAAACAGAGTTGGATCACGAAAGTATGATTGTTCTCAAACATAAACAAATCTGCAAATAATATTTCTAAAACTAACAAACAATGTTTTTCTTTTTTTATTACTAAAAACAGAAAGCAGTTTTTCGGTTTTCTTTTTTGTTTTGCTTTCTCTTCAATTGTTCAGAAGTAGATTTGCACATGCTGATGAACTCTCACAGCGGTGGCAGATGTTTCCTCACCTAAAGCAATCTTTATTCGCTGACACCAACAAATTAAATTATATATATACTTACATACATACATACACCCACACACACACACACACACACATATATATACTGTAGTACCATGACATCAACCATTAAGAGAAGTGAATATGATTGTATACAATACAGACCTGCTGTCTACTCTGTTTGATATGGTCAACGTACTGGCAGTACTGCGAGTTTGAAAAATGTTGTCGATATTGCAAAGCATTTTCTCAAATATAGCGAAATAATAATAAAATGTTTCAAACGATGAAGAGGGCTCTTGTAAATTAAACTTTATATAATTGCACTGCAAACAAATTATTGCAAATGAAATGACACATCAATTGCAAATGTTCCATATCTGTTCCTCCCTATCTCCGTCTTGTTGATTTTTTTTTTTATTTGTACTTCAAATCCTTTTAAAATGGTGCTGTACTCTGAAAGTTGTCAAAAACTCACAAATGGCACTCAGCCTACTACATAAAGTTTGATTACACGATGATATTCTTCTCTTCCTTCTCAGCTGATCCCTTCAAGGGTCACCACAGGGAATCATTGACCTCTCTGTTGTGGTGGACACTGAGGGGTATGGCCTCTCACCCCACAGGACAAGGGGTTGGGGGGCATGGCTTAGGCCGGGGGTATATATACGCCCCCGGAAATGCACTGTCTCCGTTGTTGTACAGTGGTATGGTGGTGCTCACGATTACAGATAAACTCATCCGAGACCCCAAGGCTCCATCTGAGTATTCCTCGGCCAAGCACCACATTGATGACTCTGACGTGATACGGCCTTGGAGATATCTGAAGCTGGTTGGCTACTCGTTCGGCCCCCGGAACCCAGCCAATGCATGCAAGTATCTGCAAAGGTCATCGTCAAGTACCGGTGCTTGCCCTGCCGACACTGCAATGGGGCCTTGAGCTGCTCAATTCAGACTAAGCGGCTTGGCCAGACACTATGTCGTGGGACTAAGAAAAGTGCAGAGCTCCCTCTTTGCACTGAGAAGGAGCAGGTTGTCCCCAAGCCCAAGGATGCAACTCCACCTCGGCAATATTGCCGTAACGCGCTCAGCCATCCCCGCCCACTGTGACTGCCCGGCTACCGGAATTCTGGCAGAGCGACCTGGATGCCTGGTTTCAGCATGTTGATCGCTTTTTTCCACCCGCGGGGAATTTTTGCAGATGAAGCCAGGTACTTTTTGGCTTTTTGGTGGTCAGGGCGCTGGAGAGCGGGCAGATATGCTGCTTCCCCTTCCCAGTTTGGGCGATGGGTCAGCTGTGAACCTAAAGGATGGCATGCTGGCGCTGTTGGGATCCGATAATAGCGGGTTCCTATTCGTACATATCTTCCTGCGCCCTACCTTGGTGAACTCCCGCTGTCTGGCCACCAGCGACTGCTGGGGTTTGGCGGAGGAAGCCAACCGTGTCCTGCTGGCAACCAAGCAGTTCACCATCCAGAGTGTGGCACCGGACCCGCCACAAATGCGACAGGGGGCACGGATTCGGCCGATGTGGCCGCCTCGAGGAGGCGAAGGACTGACCTCTGCTTCTTCTACAACAGAATTAGCAGCAAGGCACAGCGTTGCAATCACCCGTGTTCATTCGGGGTGCTGGGAAAATGGCGGAGCTGGCACTCGGTAGCAGCCGTTGGTGCATGTGGACACACCCAGCTGATGTTCATCAAGAACTCAAAGTATGGACTGAGATTCCTAGTTGAATCTGGCTTACAGTAGAGCCTTCTCCCCCCTATGTGAGCAGACATTCAGGCCAGAGGCAGTGGCCTGCTAATCAGCACCATTAAAAGTGGGTCATCCATCGGGACTTTCGGTTCATCGTCGGTGTCTGCTTGTATCAGCGGCTGCTGTTTCGAGTGGGACTTTGTGATTACCTCCATCATGGCCCCCCGTCATCGCTGCAGATTTTCTGTGTGCCAATGGCCTGCTCTTGGACATCGTGGATCACATCATGTCTTTTGCCACCTAGCCCTGGGTCATGTCGCCCCTGCGGCGACTTTTGCCAACTGAATAACGTCACCGCGAAAGACCGCTACCCAAACCCCCACATTCAAGACTTCTCTGTGCAGCTGTTAGGTGCCACCATTTTTTCTAAGGTTGATCTAGTGTGTGGTTATCACCAGGTGCATGTAGAGGAGACCGCGGTGGATACCCCGTTTGGGCTGTTTGAGTTCCTGCGCATGCTTTTTGGCTTGAAAGGTGCCGATCAGACCTTTCAGAGGCTTATGGACTCGCTTCTGCGTAACCTCACCACACTCTTCAGCTCCCGTACGACAGGCCGTTATTATTATTGGGCGGGTCTAGGGAGCGGGTGTCGCTCGATCCACTGAAGCCAGCACACCGGGTGGCTGATAAAGTTCCGCTTCCTGCTTCCCTGGCAACACCTCCACGATGCCCCCGGCTTTTCCCACTAAGGAGCACCGCAGCCGTTATGGCAGGCTGATCAGGCCTCCCGAGAGGCAGTAATTTGGTTCCAGGGTCCCTACTGGGTGTTCGGGGGGGAGCTGTATGTGCTGGACACCAAGGGGCCTGGCCTCTCACCCACGGCATTAGGAGCTGGGTGGAGAGGCTAAGACAGGGGTATATATGCACCCCAGAAGAGCACTGTCTCTGTTCTTGTAACGTGGTATGGTGGTGCTCACGATCAAAGATAAAGTCATCCAAGACTCCAAGGCTCCATCATCAATTATTCTTTGCCAAGCACCACAATGTACCCTATTCTCTGCATCCTCTTCTCTCATACCAACCAACTTCAAGTTCTCTGTCACTGCATCCATCAATCTCCTCTTGGGTCTTCCTCTTGGCCTCCTGCCTGGCAGTTCCAACCTCAGCATCCAATACCAATATATCATATTTTTCCTGTGTACATGTCCGGACTTTATCTCCTAAACTTGTATTTTGGGTTAAGTGGCTTTTCCAAGAGATGCCTAGATGTCTTTTTTTTTTCCTTTTTTTTCATTTTTTTTAAATTATTTTGGATTAATATCAGAGTTAAGAGACACTCAATATTTTTACCTGCAACTGAATAATATCACATTGACACTAGAATAACCATTTTACTTTATATTTTTCATATTTATTCTCATATGCATTCAGAACCTGTGAGGACATCACAAACGTTTCATTGTCCCTTGAACTACTTATTTACTTACTGCTTACTTAACTTGTTGCAGACCATCCACACATGGCAGTGGCTTTTTCCAGAAAATATAAATCTATTTGCAGGGAGAAAAAAGCACCTCTTCAGATACTTGAAGCTATCAAGAACTTTTCTTGTGAATAGTGCATTTTACAAAACAAATACCTAGCTTCTAAAGAGAAATTGCCCATTGTTACACATCTTTCAATAATTATAAATTCCAGTTGGCTTCTATTCATTCCAAGAATATTGGCCTGTGGTTAATGACACCACTCACCAACCTTCAGTCTCACCAGGCGGTGTCCTTCAATCAGAAGCCGGCAAGTGCTCGCTTCTCCACTGAGTGCACCATTGGCATCTTAAAAGGATGCTGAATATGTTTGCACACAGCAGGGGGCAAGCTGCGCTACCAACCTGAAAAGGTACATATAAAGACAACAGCTGGGGAATCATATTCTTGAGAAGAACAAAAGAAGAGAGAGCTTATAGAAAGACCTCTGGGAAACACAAATTGAACTCGTTCTTCTGCATTTATTTATTCTTCAGGCATTTTATCCTCATATAAGGCGTGTGCTAGAATCATAGATGTGTTTTTCTTTCTTTCCCATGGGACAAAGAGTCCAACATATTGGAAAAAATTTTATATACTTGAAATTTTGAGAAAAATAATCATACCTCTGTGTTCAAATGCTCACCACAAAATGTTTCAAATCCTCTGCAATAGCTCATTACTTCCCATGTATTTTTGCCCCGTCACTTGAAGAGATGGCAAAGTCAGGCTGTCAGTAAGCTGTTTGGAAAGACCATCACAATTTTTTTTTTCCGATCTATCAGTGGCTTGATAGCTTGCCATTGGATGTCTACTGTGATATCTGAGGTAGGGATTTTCTGATGACGCCTTGACTTTTTCTCTAGCAGTAGGTTGACATTTTCGGCATTTTGTGAATTGTGGTATGGATAACATCAGCACCAGCTAACAAGCACTTTTTCATACTCTTTTCATATTTCTAATCTTCAGAAGATTGTGAGGTAGTAGAAAGCTTACATCTGTTTTCTGATGCTTTTTTAAACCGGGAGCTTCTTCGTGAACTACAGAGACATGGTATGGTTAGAAGACAACAGACTAGTGTAATAAGGAAATAAAGCCAGGTTTTGTGACTCACCAAACTGGCTGCAACACAGATTTGGGAATGACATAAAAGTTCCTAAAAAAATTATATTGTTTTAATAGATAACTATCCTAGTAAAATCAATTGGAAAGGGCTCATAGATTACAACTATGCTGACTTGCTGGCCTTTTAACTACGCCACCTGTGGTTAAAAGGCAAACAAGTGATTTTGCCTTGGAAAAAGACATGTTGGCAGCATGAAAAACTGGAAAAGATTGGAACTGGTTATCTTAAATGGTTATATTGAATTTCATTTATTTCGTTCACATTGAAAGCAGCACAGAGGAAAATGCTGAGATGAGGAAAGTAGGTGGAATGTTTGTAGGGCAGGGAAGGGAGCAAAGGAGAGAGTGGGAGACTGTTCATCTTTTCTTTTTTTAACCTGCTCTTTTACATAATGGAAAAAAAATTATGAGAACACAACTTGTACTTAGTGTACTTCTATAACCAGGAATGCTAAGCATGTGTTCTGAAATGGCTACTCTTACCACAGATCCATCTCCAAGTGGCAACACATTACCTGTCAAGGTAAGGTTACATAGCAATTTAACTTCAAATATAATCACATTAAATCAAAAACACCATGATATGGATTAATTCAATTCTCAGAAGTAAACAACACCAGGTTTAAAAATAAGGGTAAAGAAGAAAAGAAAGACAAAAAAATGTTATCTGGTAAATACAGAAAGATCTGATCTTGTTTCAAGACTAGTTAAAAAATATGCCTGGCCTTATGAACCCCATCATAAATAACATTATTTCATAAAAAAGTTTGTCGGAGAACGTTTGTGACAGGCACAGAACAACAAGCAAAAACCACCAATAGACACTGAGACTAGTAAAGAAGACAAGTGGACATTTTTTCGTGGTGTACATTCACAATCATACCAGTTTATCTGCTGCATGTTTTTGGACTTGAAAGATGGGGAAATTGGGAAATTGAGGGAAATTGGAGAAATCCCTCGCAAACATGGGGAGAACAATTCCACATAGGCTACACCCTATTTGGCTAGGTCTGCGTCAGAATCAAATCCTTCTTGCTGTGAAGTAGGAACGCTAACCACTGTGCCACTATGTGTTAACTTTAATTACAACACAGTTTTACTGAGGTGGGTAATCGCTCTTGTATAATGACTTTTCAAAAACATAAATTACTTTGGAGACTAATCACTGAGATGACAAATCAACTGAAAATGTCTCTTTATCATACAACTCTGCAAACTGGCTATATCTTTAATCTTTCCTTGCTGACTGTTATTAAAGAATACATTAGCATCATTTTTCAAAAGGTTTACTCACTATTCTGTATGGTTTGTGGTATTGCTTTGATCATGTCCATCAAACTCAGTGATATATGATAGAAACATCTTGCAGCATGAGAAACTTTGATTTGATTCAACTTAATATACTATAAAGTTTTCAATGCATTGCTCAACCCCAGATTCTTCTTCATTTCCTTTTTGTTACAGTTCGGTTCCAGTCTCCTTATTGTACACATTAATGTTGGTATGATGACAGACCATGTGAATGACTGTACACCTTATCTTTTATTGTCTATTGACTTACAGGCACAAAAGCATGTCCCCAGGTTTAACAGACCGTTTGCAACATCAGTAGGAGCCTATGCAAAAAAGACAGAAAACACAACACCTCTTCCTCCATTCAATCCCAACACACCTTGCTCCACTGCTCAGCTGGAGAGAAAAGGGGAATAAAATAGAGTGACCCTGCCAGTGGCAGCTCTCTTTTCCCCCACTGCTCTCTTCTTCCTCCCCCTTACCGTGTGAAATCAAATTTCCATGAGGCTCCCGAATCTGTTGCACAGCGAGGTGATTTATCAGGGATGCAAAGAGCATGCAGAAACAATCTTTATTACATCCATTTCCTGCTTGTCAGCCGGGATCATGTTGGCTGTTCATTAAAGGCGCAGCGCAGGTGAGGAGAATGCATCCCGATGCCTTGATAGATTGTCTGCTCCCCTGTGGTGACAGCAGCTGGATGGATTGAACAGTGGGGGGTGAGGAGGAAGGGGGGAGAAAGCGCTGACTCTGTCGCTCCCCCTGTCAGATACACTTTTACATAGCTGTCCAGTGTCATCTCTAGCAAGGCAACGCCATACACACATGCACAAGTCGGCTTCTGACACTCTTTGGACTTAAGCCAGTAGCTTGTTGTGACGCATGGATGTGTACGCACAAAGACTGCATATACAGATACACACACTACACATTTGAAGATAATTTTTACCTGTTTTTAGGTTAAGAAATTATACATATATATGTATACGTGTATATATTTATTTATTTATTTATATATTTCCCTAAAGGATAGCAATTTTCAAACAAACTCATTGCCCATTGATTAATCAGAAGTTTACTGTTTTGAGTGGGGAAAAAAAAACGACTATGATCTGTAAATTCGTTATGTCTTTGCTCTCCAGATGTGAATGAGTAAGCAAAAGTGCCAGTTAACCTCCTATGTTGTGTTTAAATGTGCCTGTCAAAGTGTTCCGAGTGGTCAGGAGACTAGAAATTCTTTAAATAAGATAAGTCCACAGACAAGCAGCCCATGTGACAGACAATAGCTGGTTGCTAACAAGATAAATTTAAGGGCAAAGGGTTTACATCAGCTGCCAATCTATGGAATCATTATATTACAATGCCATAAATGTACGATTTATTTTCTAACATACATGAAAAGCTCACTTTTTAAATTAAAGTATGATGGTTTTAATAACCTTTACCATTCCTCAGGTGTTTATAAACTTAATCTCCATCAAGTCAATTGGCAGTGCTAGGTATCATTAAATCATAGAAGTGGATGTTTTTGTCTCTGCAAGGTGACCAGTAAATAAATAACAGACTCTACCTGATTGCGTAGAAAAAAATCAAAGTTAAAGAGAAGATATATAGTTACAAAGTTCATTACCTAGATTTTTTCTGTTTGCTTTTACAATTGAAGGACATCGTAAAAAGACTGTAAAACAAATGTTTTATGCTATCCTTTGGCCATTCCTCATTAAGTCAATCAGCTGGGGATACGTTACACAAATGCTGCAGGCTTATTTCTTAGAGTACCAATGTAAGCTTCATAATTAGCAATAAAAAGTCTATTACACCTTCTAGATCAACAGCTGACAACATAAAAAAAACAGCAAACATCAACGACAATTGCTCCGAGTCTTTATTGAGCTTACAATATGTCCAAATAGGACTAGTTTAAATGCAACTATAAAATTAAAATTCCTATTGCATACCTGGACACTAGTTCTGCATTTTTTCTTTTTTTATATTCCATTGGGTGGGTTATGCAACAATCCCAGATTGATCTTGATTCATATCAATGCCACATTCTAGCATTAGAGGGACTTCTCCTCACTTTGCTCCATTAATTATTTTGATGTAAAGTCTTCTCAAACCTTATGCCTTTTCATTCCTTCATATAACCAGTTCCACTCTTTCTTAGTCCAGTGTACATTCTATACCTTTCTATGAGCTGAAACATGTAATAACAATGACATAAGCCAATATGAGCTGAGACCCTGGAAGGAAAGGAGGCAGGTGTTGATATTATGGTGACGAGGACATTGTGGGATTTTTACAAGACAAAGTGAAAGAGGGTTAGAATTTGCAATTTCACTGATAAATCAAACCTACTCTCTGTTAAAAATCAGCAGACAATTGCCTTACAGCTGCTTTTCCTCACGATGCACTCTTGTGTCATCTTCCTTCCCCTGATTTTTATCAAACTTTACTTTTTAGGAATACATTGGAGAGGCATGAAGTACAGTGTCAACACCAAAAATACATTTCATGTTCAAAGAACGACATAGGAGTCCTGGAGACCCAAGTAACATTCAAACCTAAATTTAGGCCCAGGAAATGAAGGTGGCACAGTGAATGCTAGCAAAGGACTGTCCTTAGATGCCAATTACTAACTCTAATCATCGGGATTGAATTGGAGGGGATGAGGTTTGATGGAGGAGAGGGATAGAGGGGTGTGGCAGTCAGAGAAAAATAATTCTCATCAATGTGATATTAAAGGAAACAGTTATCATTTGAAAGGTTACAAAAACCGAGCAGGTATTTTAACTATGAGAGCGAGACGTCCGACACTGAGGGCAGGACAGGTAAACACAAATAAAAAAAATCAGAAACAATAGGTGGCCAAGCGAAAAAGTCACCTCTCTGTTAACAAAGAGCGGGTGGAAAGAAAAAGGAGAGAAAGAAAAAGAAAAGTAAAATGAGAAAGAGAAAGAGACAGAACACGAAGGAGTGAAGGGGCTCTTGCCCAGTGGAATCAATACAGAGAGGTGGAGCAGAGCACAATAGCCTCAGAGGAGAGGAGATTCAGTGGTGCAAGTCTAATAGTCTGTTTCACACACAGACACACACACATACACACACAAACTGAATTCATTTTGCTTGTGCTTTCTCCTGACATTTCCCCCTATATCCTTCCTCTATTTAATATCTGCCTTTCTTGCTTATTCTGTATCTGCTGCTCACATCCTGAATTCATATGATTTTAACCTGACAAAAAGCACAACCCCTCCCACACACAAATACTTGCTTCTTGTCACTTTGGTATAAAAAGAGTTGCATCAGACAGAGTCTTCAACGCACCTACTGTAAAATCTTACAAAATTCAAATGAAAAAGTGTCACAAGAACACTTCAGTACACACAAAACGGCACACTCTAACATTACTCCAGCTCAATCAGCACTTGAGACTAGTGAGGCTTCAATTAGTTCTTGATGAATGAGCCCATAAGATGCCGCTTTTTCATTTCCCTTGTTGCCAGATATCCTTGCAATCAGAGAGAAATGAATTCTCATTGTGGCGTGACTGAGGCGAAGATGATGATGGCGGTGACACGTGAGGGGAGCACTGACATGAATCATTCACCCTCTCCACTGAGGGCCAGAGATCAGCTTCATCGAACTAGACAAGCTATCACTGAAATCAAAGTTTATTTGTTGTTTTCTTTTTTTGGTGCCACATATTCCGTGCTGTTATAAAGTCCCATGCAACAAAAAAAAACAAAAAACAACACAAAATAAAATCAAATAAATAACGTCACCGACATTTTCATGATCTATGGATAATACTGGTGTGCAGGAGTGAATTACATAGATATGCGGGAAACTCAATATTTGCAGTTGATACGGAAAATGATGTTTCAATGTATTAATTGACTAAGTTCATTCCGCTTCTAGTTTTAGATTTATGAATTGTCAAGATTCTGAGTTTTCTTTATTCTTTATTATAATTTAAATAGTTTCTTGTATTGTTTTTGTGGTGATTATTAATCCAGAGAGCCACAGGTTTAACAACTATAACAACACTGAAACGAAAATTGTTGAAAAAACAATTTAAAGGCCCATCAACTCAAATTAAAAGAACACCAAAAAAGTCTACATAACAGGGAAGAGTATAATTTTGTAAGTGTTGTGGTCACTTGTGTGCAGTTAGGTGGTTTAAAGAGTAGAATAGTGGAACTTTGGAATGAGATTTGGCAGAAGTTAAACATTTTTTGAACTGTTGCAAAAAGCTGGCACAATTAAGGCAGAAACATTGCTAGGGTGCTCATGTTACCTCTCTGTTTCAGCAGTGTGGTATATGGATACGTCAGTGCAACTTGTAACAATCTACGCGTTAAAATGTGGCGAGAGAAAGGGCGCTGGATGTTGATGTCTTCATAGTTGCTAAATCATTGAAGCATTGGCTTCAAAAGACATTTTTATCAACTCACACTGACAAAGAAGTAACTTCAAAACATCGGAGATAGTTTTTGAGTCAAATTCCCTGCAAAATGACCCATTTAAAAATTGCAGTTTGATTAGTTGGATTCAATAATATTTGAAATTCAAATTCCCTGCAAGTCTAAATGATTTGAAAACTATACAGGTTGCAAAGAAATTATACTTGTAGTCACCACTAAGCTTATACCATAAGATATTCAAATTTGGGTATTACCTACTCATCCATGCATGAAATATTGGGTGTATTGTAGTTGATAATAACTTGGTAATCTCCTTATCTGAAACAAATGCATTTTTGTAAAACACATGAAAAACAGGTATACTGTAAAAAAAAACAACCCTCAACAATTCATTTTGTTTGAGTGGTATTAGACAGACGGCTGTCTCTGCCCTCCTCAGTCTTTCCATCTCTTAGCCACATCGAGTCACAACAGCAGATGGAGCAAGAAAACACTTCACTTACAATAATGAGGTATGTTCTATTTTTGACTGATAAAGTTGTAAAAAGACAGCTTTTCAAAATACTTTTGCAGAATCTCTATATAAAATAAATCTGTATATTCATAAAACATCCACAAATTTGACTTTTTTCACATTACATTATTTGGAAACAGCTTCAAACCAGTATGTGATACTGAAGATTAAACTCAGGATTTCGTCAATGATGCTGACTGGCAATCCCTTCTCCATTAGGTGATGCTCCACATTCAGATCAAACCTTCTGAACTCACACAGGCCATCAACACATGCAAAAATAACATTGACTTGAACAGATGACTGATTTGTAATGTTTTCTCAAGTATTAACCCGAGTGCAAGGATCATCAAATATAATTTCAAGTCCTCACAGGTGCACAGGAAAATTTCAACTGGACCCTGTATTTAACACCTCATTACAGTTGGGCATGTTTATGACGCTGAGGAGAAAATCATGCCATGAAATTGTATCTTGTCTCTCTCTTTCCCTCTTCTGTGTGACAATTTCTCCCATATTCTTTTTGTAGAAACATTCTTTCTCTCCTGTCCTCTATCTCTCTTATGAACCTTGTTTACCAACTGACCCTGATTAAATGTTTTCATTTGTTTCAGCAGTAGGAAGTGACACACAAGTGACATTTATCAATCACATTGATACCCATTTTTTTGAACTGCATTCATAATTTTATGGAAAAAGGATAAACGTAACACTAATGTTATCTATTGATGTTATCAATATTTGGAATTAAATTAACTCATTTCTTTTGTGATGAAATCACTCATCGCATGTCAGATAAAGCAGTGTAATATTTTTAGAAGTAAATCTAATTCTAGTAATGTTTATCTAGCTGACAACACATTTTCAGTTTGGGGCAAATCTGGAGAATTTTTGTCATTGGGTTAAACGATACTGAACAGGAAGGTTTTTACATTTGATTTATTTCCCAAGAAATATTACATGAAAGAAAAGAAAGCAGATTTTTTAAGACAACATCTTAATTTAGTGTGGCATTTGATCAAAGTTCAACTCACCTTTTGACCTTAACAGAGAACAGTGTTGCAAGTGTCCTTTGGTCTCCTATCTAATAATTTGAGTTTTCTCCCTTATGATTTGGCATCAGTGTTTTAATCTCCAAAATCAAAAATGATTAACATTTCAACAGCTGAAACTAATGTCATATCATTACTTTTTTACATGTATCCAACACCATTGTATAAAAAAAATAAAAAGGGAGTTTTTCCATATTTCATGTTTTTGTCCAATGTTCAATGAATCTCCCTCTGCCCTTTCTAATGAAAACTGGCCTGGTGATATGTTGCAGGAATGTATATAATATTTAAGGGAAAGTTGAGGATAAAATCAAAATAACATATGTCACACAGCTTAGAAAGTCATTAATTGATCATTTAATTTCCATAAAGTTGGAGGTATTCCTACAATTTATCCAAGTAATATTTGACTAAAATGTATTTATTTGCAAGACCTTAGATGAATGTTAATTCTATGGTACATAAAAAGGATGTGACTATATTTAATGCATAGTTTCTAGAATGTAATAACAATATTTTCAACCATATATATGGGTGAGAATGCACGCTCTGTGTGCCCATAAGGGAGAGAGTTCATGGACAAGTCACAGAGACAGTTCTTTTATCCAGGCACAAACATAGCCACCTACACACATACAAACACACACAAGTACAGCGATGGCACTGATATGGCAAGACAAAGGAGCCATTTCTGCTTCTCCCATGAGTCCGAGTGACCTCACAGACAACAAACATTCACTTCAGTGAAACACCTTCATAACAGCACACAAGTACTTTGTGCACAAATTCTTAACATATTCTAAAAAGTACAGAAACTATACCCGCTAAGGTCAGCTGCAAATACAACTAAAGCTTTCCAGAAATATCGGTAGCACAGACGCACTCACAAATACACAGACACACACTCTCTCATTTACAAACACACAAACACACACGAACACTCACACACACGTACACGCGCACACACACGTACACTCACACACGCACACACACACACACAAATACACACACACAAATACACACACACATTCACATGCATACTCATGCGCACAAACTAATTTGATATTCAAATTGAGTGTTTCAAAGGGCTTCAACTCTGTTGTTGTTATCATGATGAAGAGAAAAAGAGGAAGAAAGAGCACAATGGGAAAAAAAAATCGGCTGAGTAGGGGGTAAGCGTGCATGTTTGTTTGTGAGTCTGCACATGTGTTTGTGTGTGTATGGAAGGGTTCCATCTAGGGACCAGTGTTGCTTTGTAGTGGGGGAAAATATAGAAGATGAATGGAGGTATGGAGGCAGCAAGCTAAAATCCACCACACCAGCCCTAGGGAGATACACAGAATATACACATATGCAGAAAAAAAACACAGGAACACACCTTTGTGAACTTGGATTCAGGCCTGCAGAGAGGCAAATTGAACGCTGACTCACTTCACACAGTTAAGAAGAGAAAGCCAGCAATACTTGCTTGAAACATATAAACATATAAACATATACACATACACACAAACACTGATACACTCAGACACACAGGTTCATAAATATTCTCTGCTGAACTTAAGCACAAACTCACAGATATACATCCACATGTGCAGTTGTGAGAACATTCATGAAGCACAAGCAGTCAACACACAGACACACACACACACACACATAAATACAAACACACACGCACGCAAGCACACTCAACCAACAGAGACATAGCAGCACAAAATGACAACAAAACAATCTCTATGGCTTCTCTTCCTTTATCTTAGCTGCCATTCAGCTGAGCATACAGAGATTCTCTCTCTCTCTTTCTGTCTTTGACTCTCTCTAACACACACACACAGACACACACAAACATAGATACGTACGTACATGCATACACGCACTTAAACACACACATAAACAAACACAAACACACACATGCATCCATGACATCCAGTAAAGAACATCCTGCTTGTTTTATGGATTTCTACGGCTTTGAACAAGCTAATTTGGGTGAGCTAGGCTCATGCAATGCACAATGCTTACATGGTATGTGTACATGTACTACTCAGTCAAATGGAGAACACATACTTTACACCAAATGTAAATTACAGTCTCAAGCAAAAACACAGTAACATAAACATGTGAATATCCTAGGTTCTAGCGAGCCATTAACCCTGAGCATAGTGCTGACCTCTAATTAATAATAATGTCAGCAACAGGCTGATTAAACTCAACAAACCAAAAAACTAGAAAAGCTGGGATACTGGATATTCTTTATCTTGACTGGACAATTATCTCTTTGCATTAGCCATTAATGACTCTATCTCTTTTATATTTTTCAATTATTATTAACCAATCATTCTTTTACAAGTAGGCACCATTTGCAACAACTGGAACTGCAACACTTGTTTTAAAAGCTGTGTCAGATTTTTCTCAATCTCGACTTCAAAATTCTAAGTTCATCTCCCCTCCTCAATTCTTTCATCCTGCCAGTACCACCCTCTGCCCCTATACTGACTTTCACCAATCCATGTTGCCCCAAGAGGTGAGGTGTCAATCAATGTGTTGCTTAGTTGCTTTGGTGAATCTCAACCCCGCCTCAACTCCTCCTGCTGCTGTCAGATTACACCCTCGCCTGTCAGTCATGAACATCAGCAGTCAATTGGCTCAGCCCTAAAACCTTGCTTGCTCTCTGTATGTTTATTTGTGTGTGTGTGTGTGTGTGTGTGTGTGTGTGTGTGTGTGTGTGTGTGTGTGTGTGTGTGTGTGTGTGTGTGTGTGTGTGTGTGTGTGTGTGTGTGTGTGTGTGTGTGTGTGTGTGTGTGTGTGTGTTTGAATGTAAACAATAAAGACAGAGTTTCATGTATAGTTTGGTCATTGCTAAGATTGATTTCATCATCAAAACTTGACATTTTAAGATGGAGACATAAGCTTATATCCAGATCCAGAAAAAATAGATTATCCTTAAAAGTGTTGGTATGAAGGTAATATATCGTTGATGTTTAAAGTCAAACTGTAAATTTATTTTTTTGCTCTCTGAATATAAAGTCATGAAATTATAAATCAGTTTAACCCTAATTTGACTGTTTGTTATTTATTGACATATATGCTGACACAAATACACAGAGAATTAATCAAAGCACATGACTCACAATTTCAACAGCAAGTATCAATGCTGAGAGGTAACTTTTTTAGCACTATATTAAAAGTAATCGGAAAATGACTGCTGTAGTCTTGTTATGTCCATCTTTGCAGGTTTATCAGCATACACAAATATTCATATTCTTCACCTATCAGGTTTTTAGAAATAATAGGGAATGAACCCTTACAATATTAGTTGAGCTTACCATTGAAATAAAAAATAAATAAATCTAGGTGAATCGTATTTCTATTGGGAAAAGCTCTGATTAAATTCCAATGAACAAGCACATTATGTGCACTGGATTCAAAGGTATATATATCATAAGAAAAGAAAATGATCATTAAAGAAACATGAAAGAAAGAAAAAGTAACTGTTTTTTTTCTCAAAGGAACCCATTGTCTGCACTGGTTATTGAGGTTCAATTTTAATTGCTATGAGAAAAAGCTGCATGAAATAGGTGCTGCTATTTTTGGCAGTAACATTTTATATTGCTATATGTGAAATGATCACACCAAATCATGTTCAAATTCTACACTCTTGATTTTCACACACCCAGATTTGTATAGCAATGCAAAGACTCGGGTGAGGGGCTGCACTAGTTTTGTTGTCCATGTTGCTCCAAGGCTCATCAATCCCTGACATCTGTCTCACTTCAACATTGGCAACCCCTTTCACCTCTCTCTTCTCTCTCTCACTATTCACCCACATCCTCCCTCTCTCTTCTTTCTCTCTCTCTGCAGTCACACATGAAAACCTGTCTGACTTATGCCTGTCAGAGGAACATCCTTCAGCATGTCGACAAGAGGTTGGAGGCGAGAGGAGACTTTCGCATAAGCCAGCTGAAGACGCACAAACACTCAGCAGCTCCCACTGCGTGGGCCAGAGCGGGTCATTGAAGGTGAGGGACTGGTCACTATTATTCGCCTCAGGCTGCCTGTCAGTTGCGGATTCTCTCCTCTGGGAAACTGAAAGCACACCGATCCATCACGTGTGTGTGCAGTTTTTTTTTTCATGTATTGAACTCTGACATGAGGAAGTCCCTGGTCTGCAGCCAGTAGTGAAATGCCTCCAAGATTCCCCTTTTCTCAAGTGAGGAAGAATACTGCCTGAAGATTAACATATCATTAGCATCTGATTAGCATCTCATTAGTAGAGCAAGGCTTTGCTCGCTGTCTGAGGTTGAGCTATCAGCTCATCAAGGCCTGCACCTGTCTCTGTTACACTTACTCCCCCTCTCTCACATTTTCATCCCTGCAACACTGCCAATTAATTTTTTTCTCCTTCACAAATATAAGATATGAATTACTTAATTTCATAATACACAACAATCTGAGGCTCCTTTTCTGACTCCAAGAAACAACATTTCAAAAATAATCTTTAGTTTGGGATAGTTTGGGATGCATTAGCCAAATACAGTGTATTTATAGATGTGTGTTTAGTCTAGAACCCTCCACTTCAGTTGTAATTATTGATGTTGCTATTTAAAATGAGAAAATAGGAATCCTCCTCATTAAACAAATGGATCTGATTCAACGATCTTATGCCATTTTACAACATGATTAAAATTGCACATAAGGAACCAAGTAAGCTACATTTGTGGAAAAACAAACATTTTGAATAATTTACAAGAGCCTTATTTTATACTCTTTACTGATAGAAGTATATTTGCATCTTTTAATCTTATATTATGTGTCATTATACAAAAAACCCCAAGAGAATAATATTTAATCTCCATCATCATCAAATTCCAAAAATAACCTTTGAAGCCATTATAGGGGTACCTGGACACCAAGAAAATGTCATCATGAATATTATTGAAGGGATATTATCACTTGGTTGACTGTAAATAATTCCCCTGGAAGAAGCCAAACAAACCTCTGACCCAAAAGGGGAAGTTTGTCAGCTCTTCCAATAATATACGTCTTTAGAACAGTGAACAGACACAATTTCTTTTCATTAACCCACTCACTTGGACAACTAAATCAATACACCTAGACACGATTATGACACGGATAGCTCTCTCCAAAGCATTGATGGTGGAAACAATCAGGAAAAGTACCTTCTCTGAAGAGAAACTACTTCATATCTGAAGAATCATAATCTAAAGGAATAAATGGAGGAATTATTGGCACCTCTTTATAACGAAAAATCCAAACTGAATAATGTTGTAATTGTATGCTGTTCAGTTAAGCCCTGTTTTGGAAAAAAAGGAAGAAAAATGCAATTTTGCGTCTTTGCCAGGATAAGGTTTCATATTTTAAGGTACAATTAATTGAATTTCAGTATCTCTACAGACACCATTATGATAACATGATTATCTATCAATCCATCTCTCTCTCTCTCTCTCTACCCCCCATATATATATATATAGAAAGAGAGAGAGAGAGATCTATATGTATAGATATAGATATATATCACTTTCTGCCATGATTCTTTTTGCCCCCATAAAATGAAACTTGATTAATAATGTGTTGTGATTAATCTAAATGAATCCACAGTATCCCTGGCGCCTACCTGAATTTCAATTGTTTGTCAGCCAAATATATATGTGTGTGTGTGTGTGTGTGTGTGTGTGTGTGTGTGTGTGTGTGTGTGTGTGTGTGTGTGTGTGTGTGTGTGTGTGTGTGTGTGTGTGTGTGTGTGTGAGAGAGAGTATGTAAAGGAAGAATATTAGCCTGTCACCCACTTATCATTGGTAGTGTCACAAAAGGGCTCTTTATCAGGACTAATCTCATCCTAGTGAAACCCCCAAATCCCAGAGTTGAGACAGAACTATTGTAAAGACAGTGCTGGCACAACAAGCAGTGGGATGGGTAAAATGGTGAAAAAGGAAAGAATCAGACACAGTAAGGAGAAGCAAACTAAGAGCATCAAAACTCTTGAGGCAGAGTGTGGCATATCAATCAAACTTCAACATATTTGCAGGGACAAGGGCTACAGTTGCACGAGTGGTGCAAAAACCAGGGCAGGCATGCCCATGAAGGAGAATAAAAAGGGTCAATTGGACAGCAACTGAGAGTGTGTTAACTTTGATGGCAGTGTAGTGCTGAAGTGGAAAGCAGCAGAGTATGTAAGGTTTCCACATATTGTACTTGAAACTTTAGATTGTGTTTGATATAAAATTGATGTATTTTATTCAATCAGGCTAAATAGATCACTGAAACCAAGGAAAGTACTTTTTTTTTTAACTTTAACTCAACTCACATTCATATTACAGGTATTTTGAAACGAAACACTGAGTAATGTACAATAACAACAAAACACACATATGAACATTTATCTGTCCAAACACCCAACATACATCAGACAAATTTGACTATTTAAAAATTGTTTAGTCATATCACTTCAGCAGCATTTTACTTTCAAATCTATTCTTAGGATGAGGTGTTTTGGTTGAAAGTAAAATGCTAAAAACCTATTACCCTCATTCATACTTTTAAAAAAGAGCTTGTTAGCTTTCGAACAGCTCTAATCATACCAGCCAATGATGCCACATCACATAGTAAAAGAGAAGAAGCCTTCTTCAAAGTTTGGCGTCCACTGCCCTTTGCCTGACACATCTAGACACCCACACACGCGCACACACAAACACACATAACATACGCAAAACATATGTTTCTTGGCTGTGTTGCTGTTAAAATTCCCTACACGGTGGAGGGGGAAAGTAGCACAGCCAAAAATACAATTATGTTTAAAAATAGTTGTTGTGTGTTGCTTCTTTGACAAAGCCAAATAAAATATTACTAGAAGTAGTTTGTGAGCATGGATGGGCAAATGTTAACTTGCTGTGATAGAAATATCACATTGGTAAGAACAGTGCTTAAATAAATAACTACATAAATAAAGTTTTTAAAAGAACACAATTTTAATCTCTGACAGAGTATGAATTTCCAAAAAAAGGAACAGGTTCAGGTGTTCTGAGTGTCTGTGAGCTATAACTTTCTTTGACCAGCAGCGGTAGGCATGTACACTGTCATATTTCACCTTTGTTCACTCATCCTTAACTAATAAGGAGACAGATGTGAAACATTATTTACACTACTTTTATTGTGAATGTAATGTGGCTTTCTTTTTTTAATTTCATAATGTTCATTCTCTTGCAAAAAGCCTTTCCAAAATTTTCATCAACCTTCTCTAAATCTACATCAAAGGCCCTGTGTTCTGAAGGAAACCTGGCTGATGAGGAACTGTTTTCTTACATTCTGTCTCATTCTGCAAGAGCAAGTGAAAAAGTCCAGAGCAGAGAGGGACTTGGGCTTCTTTATAGAGGAGAGTAAAAGGTTTCCTCTTCATTAGTTCAAAGAGCACTCGCTCACTCTCGCCTCACTCTCTCCTTTACAAGCCTATTGTCCTGGGTTAAAAGCAACAATAACTCCCTCCCCACATTGCCAACACCTCAGTCCTCCAAAGCGTGTATCCATACACACACAATTTCTTTCATTGGCCGCTGCTTGCAGCTTTGATCTGATAAGAGGCCAGTTGCTTGTGAAAGTGGGCATACTAAATCACACAGATCACAGACACACGCAAGCATACACACATATCAGTGTCAGGCTACTGTTGTCGTCTCACACTTAAATCAGAGTGAAAGAGGTTGAAAATAAATACTGTTGAGAGGCCGTCTCCCCTGTCCTAAAAGCCTGCTTGCTTTATTCCTTCCTCATGTTTCTCAATTAAAAGCACTGGTCCTAACTACCCTGATTTTATACTGTATATTAAATTAGATGCAGTGAAAAAGCCCTAACATCTGTACATGTCAGTGAAAGTAATTAAATAACTGCTCCATGCATATACAGCAACATCTCAGAAAAGATACTTTACCAAGGGAAGGTCAAAATACATTTGATTTCACTTGCAACTACAAACAGGCTTTGGATACAAGGCAGCAACAAAAAAAAGTAGAGTCTAAGGGAACTAAATCAAGATAAGATTTAATCAGCAAATCAGACTCATAGGACACCAAAAGAATAAGACTGTTAAGTGAAGAGATCGAACTGACTGCTTATTGCTAATTTTCTGTGTTGCTTCTTTCTGGCAAATATACTGGACCCTCCTCAGAGAAAACAATCATACTTCTAAACATTAATTATGGCATTGTTCCCTTTAGGTGGTACAGGGCCCTTAATGGTATATGTTGCTCCACTAGAAACGCTGCAACACTGAATAGAGTGACAGGTAACTTTATCAGATGCACCTGTGTCTGCCTGCTGTGGAGTGTGAAATAGTTGTGAAAGCACCAATAATAGAAATGCTTTTGTCCAAATCCCAGTTTTCACAACACTCCATTTCAACGAAATAGGGTAAGGTGCTTATTCATGTATTTATCTTACTTCACAAATGGATCCTCATAGTTACCAACCATCGACTTTCCTCTTTTACATTCACATTTGTTCTTCACTGCTGTGTACTAGTACAACCCACCAAAGATGCACCACACAAACACCATCCAACACACAACATTCATGGTCACATATTTGTTTTATTTCTAAATGTTTTCACATGTGCAAAAGTCATAGATAAGAACATACACATAGACAAAAGTTTGTATACTCCCCAACTACCTTGTAAAAAGCCACCCAAGCCCCTTTTCTGGAGGAGCAGCTAGGACACACTGATCAATACACATGATAGGGAGCTAATCGCTCTTTGTCACACCAAGCCCTGCCAGATACTAATGGCAGACATTCACTGGGGAATATGGTGTGTGTGTGTGTGTGTGTGTGTGTGTGTGTGTGTGTGTGTGTGTGTGTGTGTGTGTGTTCGTGTGACTTGCAGACAGAGCCACACACTTTAGTGAGAGTTTTTTGAAAATGGAGAGTGGGGGGGAGGGGGAATTTGC
>CAAKHD010013817.1:217545-278415 GCA_901007705.1 Fistularia tabacaria | reverse complement strand
GTGTGGGGGGAGTTGTTTGTGTGTGTGTGTGTGTGTGTGTGTGTGTGTGTGTGTGTGTGTGTGTGTGTGTGTGTGTGTGTGTGTGTGTGTGTGTGTGTGTGTGTGTGTGTGTGCGCCTGCCTTGCTGATTCTATCTTCCTTCACTTTCATTCTCTCTATTCTCTGTCCCTGAGGTGCATCAGGGCTGAGACTGCCGAGTAAATTGTCCCAAATTGAGTTCCTTCTAGCCGGCAGATACAGGCCACATCCCGACCGTTTAGACTGAGACAGCGCAAGAGAAGGAGAGAGAGAGGGGAAGAGAAAGAAAACAATCACAGCATACATCACTCGCTTGAAAATTTTCACTCTAATTTCTCTTTCCCTTTCTTTTCTTGCCACCCTCCCTGTCTCTCCCTCTTTTCCTCTCTGCTGATTTCCCTGCAGCCCACCCCTCTTCTCTAGCCACATTATTCTTCTGTCTCTTCCTCCTTCTGTCACCCCTGATGTGTCTCCCCTCGCCTATGTCCGCTGCGATAGGTATACAGCTGTCTTTACTCTGCTTAGTGCTTCATTCCCTTGATGATTCTCAACCCTCCAGCTTGTTCCTTTTCCTCCATCTTTTTCAATCCTTTCTCAATTGATCCCTCTAACATTTCTCCATCTCCCCAACCAGCAGCATTTCTCTTCCCTCTATGTCCTCCTCTCACCCCAGTTTCTGTTCACTCCTTATTGCTCCCTCATCCCATCCTGTAAGGCTAGTGACATAGTGCCCATCATTGTGAGCCTCCTGGGTGAAGGATCTGCTCTGACAATAATCACACAGTGAGGTTATAACACAGGCAGTCCAGCTAAGCTGAGCACACACGACTCCCATGACGCCAGCACACTCCATTTTACTCAGCAGGGAGCTGCAGGCTGACTGAGACACGGATGAAGCATGAGACAGGGATAGGGATGTCCATGGGTTTCAGGGATGGGAGTTATTTAGAATTGAGAGTGGAGGGGTAATGGTGCTCTACTGAGTACGTGATGGAAATGAAATGGAATAGCTGCACCTGATTCAGCAGAATAATAGGAAGACTTTGACTTTGGACTTGACCAAAGTTCAGTCTTTGCATAAACTATCTTCTGTCCACCTGCTGCTTTTACACTGCAAAGATCTACTGTATTTATCCATTACATTTTATTGAACTCATTTTTACCACAGCAGTTTGACGAGATCGCTTTGTGACAGTAGACTTTTGCAACTTTTATTTGTCATCTCTATTGCACTTTTTCTCTTGCTGTGATTTTGGACCCTTTTTGATAAAAGGAAATACTGCTAACCACACAAGTGCTGTGTGTATGCTTGTGTTGGCTAGACATAGCAGAAAAGCCTCAGGCAGCGTATTTTTGATCAGCAACTCATGTTTGGGGTTGTTATACCAGGGTCTTATACCAGGCAAATTTGTACTGAAGCTTCAACCAGTTGGTGACTGTATGCCAACCATTTTAAATTATGTTCATGCCATAGGTGTCTGCAGTTCACACCAAAACCAAGTGTGGCTCAAATCAAGATTGTTGAGGACTACACACACATACACACCCATACAGTAAAAATACAGCTGTACATGGAAATTACTTAGTAATTTCCTACCAACCAAAACAAACACGCAGGCATCCTTCTGCCCTGGCAGAGTTGGGTCACAGCAAAACAATATGAGGCCAATCAGAAGACCACTGCTATACCTCTCCCTCTGCTAATGAAGGCACTTTGAAAAGGTAATCTAATTCACCAGCAGCTATTAAGGCCGAGGGAGCCTTGTCACTATCAATTATCTGCTCCTTCACTCATGTTCTCCAGTAGAGATACTCAGCCTTACTGATGCACTGCACTGTTGGAAAAATAAGCCCTGTCAGCCAATCAGTCACTGAAAACACTAATCACGAGTGTATTCAAACACACATCCAGGTACAGTTACTACATTTGTCGATGAACTAAGTGAGCTCAGTGTGAATTGTGATGTCTGAGCCTTCAATTTTCAAAGAAACAATCTCAGTGGAGCCATAAACTGCAGAAACTGGACCTGACATGACAGAGGGCTACTAGGATTACATTTTGGGTCATGCCTGTACCACCGTTGTTCATCTGACACATAATGGGATGTGGTTTGGCATAAGGCATAGATAATAATAGAATGAGATATTAAGACAATTATTTATTTTTACTGGGATACACAAGGTTAATTAAAGCACATTATTTGAACATCTATCATACTGATTCTGAAAAACAGTTGTGGTATTTGCAGACACTGAAACTTATACCTGAAACTTGAAAAAAACAAATTTTAAGGGAGGATTTGTAAAAAGTGTCCTGTATGCAATTTAGAAATTAGAAATTTGCTTGAGATTTTTTGTATTTTAACTGGCTGTATAATAGAGTAGTACATATTCACTGAATGCTAACATTTTTTTTTAATTTTTCAGGCTTTATTTTTTTTTCCTTCTGATAAGCAATATCCCTATTAGTATTTAGACGTTGATTGTCATTTTACATTTTGTCTGGAGGGCATGAACAGAAGGTGTCAAGTTTGCCAAATCATTTTTTCATAGCTTTTTATTTTATGAGAAATAACATGTGCCTCTAGTGCTCTCGTGTCACAATTGGTACTGTGGAAGGGTTTGTGTGCATGTGACCTGTGATCATAAGCAAAAGCCAACAACCTCTTCTAAAAAAGGTAAACTTCTTGGATACATGGCTGAGTCTACACAAGCTTGAGAAATGAACATGTTGGGCCTAGGTCATGTTTAAATTACCATTTTAGTCAGTTTAGTGAATGTGGGCACTAGCAGATGGAAACAAAAATGGAGACTGCATCAAAACGTTGTATGACTGCCAATC
This sequence comes from Fistularia tabacaria, assembly GCA_901007705.1. Lineage (NCBI taxonomy): Eukaryota > Metazoa > Chordata > Actinopteri > Syngnathiformes > Fistulariidae > Fistularia > Fistularia tabacaria. Next base: position 275,555 of record CAAKHD010013817.1, on the reverse strand, counting down.
TACTGAATGTCTTTTTGACAATTTCAAGGTGAAAAGTAATACGTCCTCATGACAGAAAAGGAACGCTTAATCAGAATGGGTTCATGGAGCCCAGTAACATCTTTAAAAGGCAGTTCATCTTGAACATCAACCAACAAAGATTGGATTTATCCAGTAAGTGACTGATGTGTGTGCTACAATTTGCACTATTTAAGAAAAAGAAAAACATGTTGTACTGTTGGGGTTTATATGAGATTAGGCTTATTCTTGAATTGATTTTATGTTGTGTTTCCACATTTATGTTGTGTTTGATCTTGCACACTGACAAGTCTACATTACATGTGTATCAAGCTTGTTAAGTAAGCTCTCTCATTTGCTCCCAATAAAAACCTCTCTATTGTATGGCGAGATATGTTGTGAAAGATGCCGCATTAAGACCCAACTTGTGTTTTCTAACTGAATGGCACTCATGGCATTGGGCTAATGATATAAATCGCCCCCAATGTCTGCTGTTCTTATGTACGCACTTGAAATAATTTTGGTTTATTGAATACGGTGTGCAGGTGAAATCTGTTGCTGGATGTTAACACAAGTTTGGAAAATGTGTCATATCCTATTTTGTGCAGTATGTGCCTGTACTGGCACACATGCAAAAAGTATATGTGCGTGTATCAGTTTTGTGTGCACAATGGTATTTGTGTACGACACAAAAAGGTTGTTCCCACATCCAGTGTACAATGTCCATCTCTCCTTGTGAGCCCACTGAATATGTGATTTGAGGAGGAATGACTTAGTGACTGAATTTTGACAATAACAATGTTTCAAAGACAATCCAAGAATGATATTTAGAAAGAGGTGCAAACTTGGAATTGCACACAGAAAGGCTAAACTTGATATGCAGTTTATTTTCAGCGTTTAAACTTCTATCAACAATCTACCATATTTATATTGCAACATTTTTCAGACACACATTATAGTGATCATTCTGTAATTATTACAGGATTTTTGTCGATCTTGATATATGCAGTCAAATGGCAGTATAATTCTTTTTGAGCATTTTCCTGACAGAAAGCAGCCATCTTACAAAACAGGACAAACAAACTAAAATAAGAAAATCAATCATTTGCATGCTCGTTAGAGGAACTGACAGTAATACATAACTCCCTAACTGAGATGTTTTGCACTTAACTCCAGCACCAGGTTATTTAGTAAGTTGCTTGCTTTTTACAGTTGAAAGGGTTTGACATATGTTTATTGAAACATTCATTCAAATCCTTACAAAGCTTTCTCTAAAGCGTCATTCATAAAGAATTTATGATACTTAAACAGTACATACTGAGACAGAGCACCCTGACCTGTCACCCTCTCGGAGTGAGGACCCTTTTGCACTCGAGTGGTTCTCAGCCTCCACATGCGGGTTTGCACTCAAACTGGACTATTCTGAATTCGCTTCTGAAAGCTCTTGATTGCTAAACTGAATCACTTGAAAAGTCTGATGAACAGTATGACAGTGCCACTGCTGACAAAATGTGTCAGAGCCTCGAGATAATATTATCTGGCCTTTGTTCAGAAGTAACTCCTGAAACTTAGGTTTTGATTAATGCATGTTCATGGACCAGCAGAGGGATGTAAATGTAGTCAGGTGCAGTGTGGGAATATTAAAATAAATATTAAAGTTATAAATCATAAATGAATTTAATTAAGCAAGGGGAACCAATGAAAAAACATCCGTGCGTGGTGTACTGTCTGTCTTTCACATATATATGGATTCATTTTAAGCAGTTCCCTCTTTGGGAAGAATTATCTCTCCACTGAATCTCAGATTTTAGGATATGCTGAGCCACATACTCATAAAATTTTGTGATTGCAATGTATAATTTTACATTTTAAAAAACAACAATAGATAAAGTAAGATATTTTCAAATTAATGAAGATAAGTGAATAGAGAATAGTATGGTAATATTTTTTGTCAATTCTTTTATCTCTGATTTATTGAAACCAGATTGACAAAAAACATCATTAGAACCTGTTACAGTACAGGATACTTTTCCCTTGGTTTGACAGTGAATACCCACACACACACACACACACACACACACACACACACACATACACACACACACACACACATACACATATATCAGTCAACAAAAGTAATGTTAGAGATTACAATAGGTAAGGTAAGGTTAAAGAACTTGTTCCATGAGATACACATAAAAATGCTCTCCTTGGCTTTACAGAGAAATGTGTTTGGCTGTCAAGCTACGCCTTTGTTTTGATGTCTAGGGAGGCCTGCAGTGTGACTCTAGATTCTAGCACAGTGACTGATGTTGCTCATTTATCAGGAAATGGATTAATGCTATCAATCAATCTCTCAGTCCAAATTTTAAAGTCTCATGTCCCTGTGAAACCAGACTAGGTACATCAGATCAACAAACTAATATGAGACAACAGAGCAATAGATGAGACAGAATCACAGCGGGGGGAAACGGAGAGTTTCGTAACCCAGGATAACAGAGATAACTCTAACATTCAAAGATTTCCAACAGTTGTGAAGTAAGATTGTTGTTGTGAGCTGTAAGAGTTGGTGTTGTAAATACAGTATACATTTAAATACGATTTAATTGATATATTATTGTGGGTTAACATAATAAAATATATGCAAATGCCTTTCATTATTCACTGTCAAAATTCAGTGTAAAAGAATTAAATAAAAAGCAGTTAGACAACTATATCCATTCTGCATGTAATGTAAATTCAGCTTTAGGCCAAAGGCTAATCATTTGACCTAACATATTCAATTTTTGGATCCTTTAGATTAGAGGGCAATAAAGGAACCTGCATTTCATTAAAATGCAACTGATGGCTGACTAAAAAACAGATCTTAAGGACATTTGTAAAAAAAAAGAACTGAAGTCAAATTAAAACAAAAAACTGGCATGAATCCGTATTAGTATACTGTGATTTTGTAAATCTAATCAAAAATATAGGGAATGCAGCTGTAGTAACTTTGTGACATGAAAGGGCTTATTTGGTTGTGATATCGCAGATTGTGATTATACTGCAGTTCTCTTTAGCTCTTTAATATGTGTTTTCAAAAACAAAGCAAATATTTGTCTGATTTGTCTACAATTGTAAAGACATTCCACTGGATTCTGTGTCTGGCTGGAATACTGCTACATTTGTTTCCATGTCCATAATGGACATTTTGTTGAGTAATATAGCACAACACCAAACTTGCACTTTTATATGAATTTATTCACAGGAGTCATCTTAAATGATACTAAGATTACAGCCCTCTTGTTGTTTGCTTTAACAAATACACATTCGATGTTTACAGCCTGTTTGTAAAATTCAATTGGTATATTGGTATAAGCTTATATTGAATTGAGGATTTGATGTGTCTATTTGTGGGTGAATGGAATTTTTTATTCTGTGTAGGGCTTAACCTACACTAACTGAATAACTTCAGTTTTGCAGGACATTATGTCTCTTTACAATTGACCTCTGACCCTGTTCCTGAATTTCATGCTTTAAACACAATTGTGACATTCTGTTATAACTAAGGCATGACTTCTGGAGATGTAGTCCAAAACAAATGTATTGATGCAAAACTGGCCACAAATCTTTTCAATCTGTTCATCCTAGAGTCCAAGTGAACATTTGAAACAAATACCCCACTGCGATATTATGTTCAAGACCAGAAACTTTGCTTGTGTAAAATGTGTTTGACTTTGATTTCACTTTTGGACAAATGAATGAAATGATCATCTAACAGTTGCACTCAGGACTGATATCTTTCAAATCATAACACATCTTATGCACTTGCCATAATAAATATGCAGTATGAGGCATTTCCAGCTTGAACCAAATGCGAGAACATGGAATTAGGTTACTTTAGTGAATGCATTGCAATCTATATCACCATAATACAATGATACTTCGAGTGCCTCCATAAAATAACACATTCAGTTTGAAGAAAATGTGGTAACTCTTTTTTGCCTTCTTGAATGTATGTATGTATATATATATCCATCCATTGTCTGCTGCTTATACTGCTCAGGGTCTCAGGGGATGCGGGGTACATCCTGGACTGGCCGCCAAATACACAGACAGGCAAACATTCACTCTCTCATTCACATATCTGTCTTGTATTTTTCCAATCTGCTGTGTGTTTTTGGACTGTGGGAGGAAACAGGGTACCCATGCAAACTCCGCACAGACAGGCAATTGAGTCCTTTGCGCTGTGAGGCCAAAGCACTAACCAATGCACTACCATGCCACCCATGTCTGTATTTCTATTTCTATTTCTATTTCTATTTCTATTTATACACACACACACTATCTGACCAAAAGTATTCACTCAGCATTCCAAATAATTGGAATCAGGTTTTCCAATCACTTCCATGGCCACAGGTGTATAAAATCAAGCACCTTGGCATGCAGACTGTTTTTACAAACATTTGTGAAAGAACAAGTCGCTCTCAGGAGCTCAGTGAATTCCAGTGTGGAACTGTGACAGGGTGCCACCTGTGCAACAAATCCAGTCGTGGAATTTCCTCGTTCCTAAAATATCCACAGTCAACTGTAAGCTGTATTATAAGAGCATGGAAGTGTTTGGGAACGAAAGCAACTCAGCAATGAAGTGGTAGACCACCTAAACCGAGGTCAGCAGATGCTGAGGCACGTACTGCGAAGAGGTCGCCAACTTTATGCAGTCAATTGCTGCAGACCTCCAAACTTCAAGTGGCCTTCAGAGTAACTCAAGAACAGTGCGCAGAGAACTTCATAGAATGGGTTTCCATGGCTGAGCAGCCGCATCCAAGCCACTTAAGTTCATATGCGAGTCAAGGCAGGTATACTTTTTGCCTGTGTGTGTGTGTGTGTGTGTTGTTTTACCTACAGTTATTTTAATATAACTTAACAAATTGTTTATTTGCCTTTTTTACTATCTTCTTTACTATTTTTTTACGATTTTTTTTTTTTTGGCTTGAAGTTTCACAGTGGTTATTGAACATACCATAGCTAACAAAACCTCAAACCTGATTTGTATCCATTTATTTTAAATACACCCTTTTACTGTTTTTTTAATCTGTGCTATTTGCCATAATTAAACGCTCACAAAGACACAAGGATGTTTTCATTTGCCAGGGAGAACCTTGTAAATCAGGTCAAGAGAGCTGGACCTTAAATGCTTAAATGGAATCGGTTCCTGAGACAATCTTCACAACAATGGGATGAAGGGGCAACCAAACACATGATTCAAGATAGAGCTGCCACAGACCCATACATATGACTTCTTTCATATGTTCATTCATTTCATTCAGTAGAATTCTTTGAACCCTTTATTTTAATAACAGGCAGAATAATTTAATGTTTTTAGAAGACCCGTCACATATCCAGAAATTACTGCAATCCACATATAGAGGTTAATTTCTGCCATAAAGAAGTGAGTTAACACTCAAACAATTTGATCTCACTTACCTCAATTTATAAATTAAATCAGGCCACTGCTGACTCTGGCATTAGAGAACCAGAGTTGGAAATATGGACGTGGAGCCAGGGATAGATGAATAAAGAATGAATGATAAACAAACATAGACATCACAGCCACTGAAGCAGTGTGTGAGAGCCACATTAGGCAGCCCACCCTACTGAGTGAACAGCAGCTGGTGTGTACACTAACAGCCCAACAGGGGCTACAGCCTCCACAGCTCCACTGAAGGAGAAGGAACGACAACTACTGTAGTACAAGGGATAGGTGATGGAGGGGGATGCTAAGGGCTAAATAGGGTGAGCAGTTAAGCCTTGTTGGTGACCGTATTGGTAGGAAATGCAGAAGGTTACTGAAGTACAATATATCATGAATCCATCCATCCATCTTCCGCCGCTTATCTGTAATCGGGTTGCAGGGGCAGCAGCCAGAGCAGGGAGGCCCAGACCTCCCTCTCCCCAGCCACATGGTCCAGCTCTTCTGGGGGGGACCCCAAGAGACATAGTCTCTCCGGTGTGTCGTGGGTCTTCCCTGTGGCCTCCTCCCAGATGGACATCGTTATCCCATATACCCAGAGCACCCCCCACAGGATTGCCTGCAGGACACGGTCAAATGCCTTCTCCAGATCTACAAAACACATGCAGACTGGTTGGGAAAACTCCCATGCCCTCTCGAGAACCCTGATGAGGGTATAGAGGGGATCACCACCCCGGTCTGCCAATCCAGCATCACTGTCCCCGACATCCACGCAATGCTGCAGAGGCGGACCCAGGATGGACATCATCCATCCCCCGGGGCCCCGCTACTGAAGAGTTTTTTGACTACTTCAGCAACTTCAGCTCCGGAAGTAAGCGGACCCTCTCCAGAGTCCCTAGGCTCTGCTTCCTCATTGGAAGGTGTTTCGACGGGATTGAGGAGGTCTTAGAAGTATTCCTGCCACCGATCTACAACGTCTCACGTTGAGGTCAGCAGCGCCCCACTCCCACTGTACACAATGTTGACGGAGCACTGCTTTCCCCTCCTGAGATGCCGAATGGTGGACCAGAATCTCCTGGAAGCCCTCCAGAAATGGTGTCCATGGTGTCCCCGAACTCCACCCACACCTGAGTTTTTGCCTCGGCGACCACTGAAGCCAAATGCCATTTGGCCTGCCAATACCTGTCAGCTGGCTCCGGAGTCCCGCAGGTCAAAAAGGCCCGATAGGACTTCTTCTGTTTGACAGCATCCCTCACCGCTGGAGTACACCAGCGGGTTCGAGATGCCTCTCTCGAGACATGGTTGTAGCTCTGCCGGAGGTGGGAGTTGAAAATCCTTCTGACAGAGGACTCTGCCAGACGTTCCCAGCAGATCCACACATTACGTTTGGGTCTGCCAGGTCTGACTGGCCTCCTCCCCCACCATCGCAGCCAGCTCACCACCAACTGGTGTTAAGTTGACAGCTCCGCCCGTCTCTTCACCCGAGTGTCCAGGACATACGCCCGCAAGTCCGACGATACGACCACAAGGTCGATCAAAGAACTATAGCCTGAGGTGTGTTGGTGCCAAGTGCACCTATGGACACCTTTATGCCTGAACATGGTGTTTGTTCGGAACAAGCCGTAACGAGCACAGCAGTCCGATAATAAAACACCTCTCGGATTCAGATTGGGGGGGGGCGTTCCTCCCAATCACACCCTTCCAAGTCGCATTGTCGTTGTCCACGTAAGCGTTAAAGTCTCCCAGTAGAACGAGGGAGTCTCAAGAAGGAGCGTTCTCTAGCAGCCCCCCTAGGGACCCTGAGAAGGGTGGGTAAACTGAACTGCTGTTGGGTGCATAGCCACAAACAACAGTCAGAACCTATTCCCCCACCCGAAGGCTTGTGTTAATTTACACAATATTCTCAGATGACTTGATTCCTATATAACGTTTTCCCTGTAAACAAAACCCAGTTTCTGTCAACATGATGATTTTACATAAGTGTAAGTAGAAAATGTGAGCGTGTGATCATATAAGATTTCATATAAATTACCATCTTGTTACCACAAGTTTGTGATACCTCTATCATCGGTTGTTTTCACAATTTTTATGATTTTTATGAGAACACAACAAAGCAAAAATGTTTATACATAAAGACAAAATCTCTTTCTTAAGAAGAAATAAAATCCTTCCAAATTGCTCTTAAAGTAGTAGAGGGCATTTGGAGGGTGGTGCTTCATGGTTCAATGGGTACTGTGGTTGTCGGATAATAGGGAGGTTGCTTGTCTGATCCCAGTGTCCTTGAACAAGATACTGCACACCTAACTGCTCCTCATGAGCTGCTTGGCATCTTGCATTGCTGCATGAGTTGCAGGAAATACATGACACAATTAGTTACAAGAGAGTGAGGGTGTGTGTGAACTTGTGAATGAGGAAACAGTACAAAAAGCATTAGTGAAAAGGAAAATATATCTAAAGTCCATTTACAACATATCTTACTCCTGTTATTGGTCCCTTTGGTTTTACAGTGTCGGGAGCCATATCATAATTAAAAAAAACAATGCATTATTTCTGCAATGGTATGATGATATATATTTAGGTTTAATAAAACACTGTCCTAATTACTATATTCAGTGTTTCCCAGTCTGTAAATCATGGGAAGCTGATCCTATGCGTTATTAAAAATATGAATGCAACTTTCACATAAAGGGCTAAAAAAAACAAATGATTACATTCTACATTTGTATTGTCAACAAATGACATGGAACACCCATTCAAATACCCATCTACCATGTTTATTGCTATCTGCTCAATGCCTCCTCTTTACTGCTGAAATGTACTGTGGATATTAAAGACAAAAAAGATTATATAAAAACGGACAAATATATCACTTTAAAGCAGGCTAGAGTTTTCTCATTTAGTTTTTAATGTTATTTCAAATTATCTATGTTTTGTGAGAAAATAAGTGTTGAATATGGAGGTTAAGACGTAGGATAGGAAGAAACTGAGGATGTACTATTTTGAGTATTATAGGCCCTAGAAAAGACCTGGGACAGGAAAAAAACTGAATGGGGGAATGTATTGAAGGGAGAACAACTAAAAATAAACTTTTAATAATTCAATTGAAAATAAAGATGAGAAATAATTGAAAGACTACACAAGAAGAGCACTAAAACCTTATATCAGGTACACAGTACTTTGGTTTTCATTTGTAGCTTCAGCAGTAGCAGTTGCAAATTATAGGGAATATATTGTATATTATATATATTGCGATGTTATCTGCATTTTAGGAACAGTGACTGATGGCAAGGTGTTTTGTTTGGATTTCTGGTGCTTTCTTGACCTACCTCAGCTCAGACATTTAAACTGCTGAAATTGTAGTGACAGATAGATTAGCCACTACTGGGAACTAATATTCACTTATTCATGCTTGTACAATGACATGATAACACATTTAGTTTGTTTGTTTTTCATTTACTTGTCTTCAGTCTTTTTAAAATCCTTTTTCAACAAGAAGCCCACTCTGGAATGCATACTTCTACATTGGTATGTGTAACATGTGTGACAGCGCAGGCACTGTCCAGGAATTGCATAAGCTTCACCCATCTCTCAAGAGGTAATGCCTTTAAATATTATGTATACTAATGTTGGAAGAATTTGATAATCAACCAAAATACACTCTGGTAAAACATCTACCTGGTGGACGTAACAAAAAAAGGTAAATGACAAAAGTTAAACTATAAAACAGGAAAATATATACCGTTTGCCAAAGGTTCTATAGGAGTGTTATATATGAGCATGTTTACTTGCTTCTATGCTCTTGTCCACCATCTTGAATTATCTTTTTTATCTTCCCTTCTTTTCCCCCTCTCTCGCGCCATTTCAATATTGAAGAGAGTTTTATTAAGGGCTAGACTCCGGTGTGCTGAGGCGCTCTCAGTAATTTTCCTACAAAGTGCTTTAATCCATCACATGGCCAACATGTGGCCTTTGCAGCAATACATCATCTCAGCCTGGGGGGTGGACGTGGTGGTGGAGGTGGTGGAGGGGTCACATACTTTCTACCTCTGCTTCCATCTTCTTCGTCCTCCTCTTTCCTACCTTAATTTCCCGCCACACTTCCCCACCTGGGAAGGACACCACATCTACTCCACTGTCAAGTCCTCTCTCTCTAAGTTCCCCCATTTACAAATGAGAGGTAGGTATAAGCGGTTCTGGAGTGAAGGGGCGGTGGGTGGGGGGTGCAGGATGGTAAACAATGAGTGTGAGCGAGAGAGAGAGAGAAAATGAAAGAGATGGAGATATGTGTTAAGTGAATGAGTGACTGAATGAGCATGTGAAGCTGGGAGACAGACAGAAGGAGATAAGGAAAACGGAGAAAAGCATACTGGAATGAATAAAATTGGGACAAAAGTGGGTGATAGGTAGGCAGCACCAGTGTGTGTGGATGTGTGTGGATGTAATGCTTTATGCCCAAGGTGTGTGCATTTTGCATGAGGAAATAGAAATAGGCAGAGGGATGAAAATGAAGGGTGGGAGGGGAGGGGGCATTTCCCAGCATGCAGCTGGTGCAGCATTGCCCTCTGTGTTGCCCCCGGCCAACACCTGCTTCTATTTCATTCGTTCTCGTTCACCCTTCTTGTGCTGAGGAGTAGTGCTGAACCCTGGCCCCCCTGACTAATGGAATGGGCCCTCACTCCCAACCATTAAGGGATTGGTGTCCCTTTTTGCGCCCCTGGGTGCCCTGCAGTACACAGAAGGTAGAGGCAGGGGCGAGGGGAGCATATTGGCCTTTTCCATGCTCTACACAAGCAGGCATACACACGTATCCACGCATGCAAGCACACACCTGGTCAGAATATATTGCAGTATTGAGTGATCCAGCAAGAGTGAGGCTTGACATAGCTTAGTATCTGACTGAGGCTATTTCTGAGAGGATATTAGAAAATCTGAATCTAGTAGAGATGTATAAGGTTTCAGAGGAGGTGCTCTGTGAATGTGTAAGACAGAGGCCCTGTCTGATAGTGAGGCATTTGTGTGATTTCATTTGGCTGGTAAATCCAGTGCTCTACCTCAATTACATCTGCTTTACTCAGATGGAAAACACACCTCCAATGTACAGAGGCAAGGGAGGGGGGTTGGGGGTTTCAGAGGTGGGGTGGGTGTTGTTGCATGGAGCGGATTGGGGATTGAATCTCTCGATGAGCTGATAGCACGCCTGCAGACAGCAAGCAAAGCTGTGCCGCAGTAATGTTATGCTAATGCTATGGTAATGATATGGTAATCTGCCAAGCACTATTCCACCTCACAGGAGAGAGGGGGAATCTTGGAGGCCTTTCACCATTGGTTGAGGACCAGAGACTTTGTGATGTCAGAGTTCAGGACAAAAAGCCTGCATGTGCACAAACATATTTTGAATACTCTTAATTTTAGATTATTTGATATCAGCTAAAAAGAAACAACACAACACACAGAACTAATCTGGCTCTAATCGGATTTACAAACTTTTAGCTGAGCAGGAAAATGTCCATAAAGAACAAGATCACGTGATAAAACTTAAGGCAGTCCACTGTACTATAAGAGAGCCTACAAGCTAAAACTTTTACTTTTTTGAATCAGCATGCATAATATGGTTAGTTGTAATGCTGTTGTTCTGTGTTGACATAAAGTCAATCTGAAAATGATACTTCTGTTATAGTCTGTGAGACCTTAGCCTTGTAACAGCTGTTGTTATCAACACCAAAGCTCCCACTAAAGACCCATCACGGTTTTGGTGGTAGACTGAAGTTTTTGTGTTCAATTACTTCTTTATTGAAATGGAGGTTATGTGTTAGCTCCATTTTTCTGTGTCTCATTTAGTGAATGGGCTGATACACCATCTATTTAAAGCAATATTTAAAAATTACCAAAGCAAAAGATAGATATGGTGGGATCCGCTCAAGCCTTAGACACAGATAAAAATGACAAAAACTGACTTCAGAAACACATTCCAAAAGAAGCTGAGCTGCATAATTGAAATCTGTCCATGGGGCATCGAGACTTCATCTGCGGTATTTTGCTTTATTTCTCTTTGTATTTTACAGATGCAAAATGGATATGTCATGTGTGCAAAGCAGAGAGACATGATGACATTTTCATGGATGCTGTACACTTAATCAAAGAAATTAACGGTGTGTTGAGTGCTGGTGTGGAGACATTTGATTCCAATTCTGCTTGTGAAGAAATTAATACTGGAACGCCAGCAGACATTACAATCCTCCCAAGGTAAGAGTTCGGCTTGTAAGACTACCCATTTGACTTCAATGTTTTATGTTTTTTGTGGCGCCAGCTCCCTCTTGATATACAGAGATATTTGCAGTATCCAAGAAACAAATCACAGGTGGCACAATTTAAATAGGTTTAACTTGGTGAAAAAAAGGCACTTTAGTGTCAGTGACATTTAGCATCAGCCTACGCTGACAGGAAGGTAAAAGGGTCTGGTCAGCAGATTGAGACAGTAGGGAGTTTGAAAATGGATATTTTCTTGGGCTCTACTCAGGATCAGTTATTGCTGGGCAAGAGGATTCTTCTGTTCAAATGCAAAAATTTAACATAATGAAATATTGGAATTATGTGTTTTACTGTATAAATACAGTAATAATCATGTATGTGAGTGAGTGGATATTATTTTGTATATGTGAATGATCACGACATGTTAATGCTATATCAAGGGACTTTCAGTGGTGAAAAAAGAACAGGGTGCAGAAGCGGCAGAGGTGTTTGTGTGCATACATTAGGGACAATCTGAGAGGAAGACAGAGACACGGATGGACTGTCCAATACACTTCTGGTAAAGGTCAAAGAGATGTTTTATTCATGATCCAGGCAGCAGGAGCAGCAGCGGTGCCAGGGCCAAGGTTGAAATGAGCCTGCAACTCGCCATTCCCCAGAGCTTATGCTGCAAACAGCCTCACACCAGTCCAGCACACACAGCCAATAATTTATCAGTAATAATGCAACACACACATATACACACACCCTGTATCACTTATCAATAACTCCAAATCACAACTTTTCATGGTCTGCCATGACAATCAATAGAATAATGTAAACCTGCCCTCATAGACAAAGTGCAAGACATGAACAAAAATGCAATGTGAACAGGGGAGGCTATGTTTGATGTTTTACTGTGAAACTTCATCCATGAAAAATGTAAAACATCCTGAAGCTCAATATTACTATTATAGGAATCTGCTTGCTTGCTTCATTTCTTTTGACTGGAAGCATTTCATTGGTGTTCCTTGGAGGATTGAAGGTCAGACACTTTTAGTTATTAATCCACAGTGTGTGGGTAATTAAGAATCTCAAATTTTTAGCTAGAAGCCGGGCGCTTTAACTACAGACTGACTGATACTGGGTTGTTCGACCAGTGAAGAAACCAATATTTGAAAGTAAATTTCTCCTACTGATATGATGCAAAATATTGTTAGATACATCTTTATCAAAATTTGTCATTCTAAAAAAATGTTGAGATCATCATATTACGTCTCTAAAATGAGCTGAGTTGTAATGAAATGGATTTGGATCCATTTCAAGTGATTGTGTATTATTCATTTCTAAAACAACATACAACAAAATGAGTTGAGTACATTTGTAAAAAGTTAATCTGAATGTTCATGTGCCCTGTCTGCCTTTGTACATAACCTAAGATATACGCTGTTAACAATATGTATCTTTGAAAGCCAAAAGAAGGCTGATAAAGATCTAAACTTATTGAAAAAAAATACTTTTGTTACCAGAGATCAATCTTTACATTTGAAATCATATTTTAACAAGGAGCAGGATGTCCAGTCATCCAGTCATATGTCACCCATCTTAACTGAATCTTAAATTAAACTATTTTACCTAATTGTCTTTGTGATTAATTTAAAATTCTATCATATTGAGAAACACTGAGTCATTTATTTTTCAGAGCGATTGACAACTTTTGTGTGAAATGACGCACTCATAAGTAACCTTCAAAATATTGATGAATCCCAACTGGTCTTATGACAAATGACAATGCTTCAGCATATAAATCTAAAACCAGATCAATAGCGAAAGCTGTTTCATGATATAGTACTTTTCATTATCATTGTTTTCCCTTCTGTGCAAATGTTCATATGCATGTTTCGGAGCATTTCATCGTTGTCTTAGAGACTCTGTATAGATGAGTTTTCTCAGTTAGATATGCCACATTAAGAAGCACTGCTGTAATTCCATGAATGTCACATATCCTCAATACAGATACAGAAGTCAGCTGGTTGGCAAATTTCAAAAAGAAAAAAAAACTCTGTAACTAGATTTTACAAATGTAAATTGCAGGCCCATAAGAAGGGTAATAACAGGGATTTTAAACATGCAGTGACCCGTTGTATGAACTCCAATCTGTACTGCCTGGTTAGAACTCTGCCAGCTTTCATACCTCGGTCCATTTCCACTGCACAGAAAGACTTGCCGTTTGGTCCCACGGTGCCCCTATGTGGTCATTTGTTTACCCTGCAACCAAATACCACTGTTGTGAACATGCAGCCCTGAGAGGAAAAGCCTTGTTTTATTCATTTAAGAACAGAAAATCAGAGCGCTGTTACATTAAGCCATCTATTACTTTCCATTTCAGTCTACTATTTAGTTTACAATTTGAATCAAACATTTTAAAACATTGTGTTCAAATAGCTTGTTTTGTCCAACCAAAATATTTCGGTTGAATGATTGATCAAGATCCGGACGAATTGCTTGATGCAAATCAAAATGCAATGATATTTCCTCCATGGATATGACCTTTTTACAATGTTTCTTTACAATGAGCTAAAAAAAAACCCAACACAATAAACATCAGAAAAGTGCCAACACCTATGGGTTTACTATGAGCATCACACTTCCAATACCCTCTACATAAATGAGTTTATACAGTGTGGGATCCAACATTGCAGCCTATTGAACATTGGCAATTGTGAAACGATTTGCCCACAGCCACCTCCTCTGTACGTCTGCATGAAATCCACAGTGGCTGCCACCTACAGCATGTGAACCACCCACCTGTAGCCACAGAGAGTGAAATGTCCAGGAGGTAGTGTTCACCCAGTGTGATGAAAGCTAGAACTCTGGCATCAGGGGCCTCGAGCGAGACAACACTCTCTCTCCAGTTCCCAACCCACACGTTTAATCTCCTGGCCTTGATGCAAATGCTTCTGAGAGCAGAAAAACATCAGTGCTCTTATTGTGTGAACTAACTTGCTTCTTTAAGCAAAACAGGAACTTTATCTGGCTTTCTTTATATCTGCACTTTCCTCTGAGCTGCTTATAAAAGGTGGAACAAAACTGTCCACGAAACAAAAATTAGGGACAATGGCAAAACATTGAGACAGACTCAGGACAAACCCAGATTACATGAGTAATTCTTCTTCTTTCACTTTCAGCTATTCCCTTCAGGGGTCACCACAGTCAATCAACCTCCTCTATTAACATTATTTTTAGTATCTTCTCTCACACCAACTAACTTCATGTTCTCTTTCTATACATCCATAAATCTTCTCTTTGGTCTTCCTGAATTCTTATATTCTGACTCCTGTTAACCATGCTATTCAGATTCTAGAATCTGTTTTAAAATAAACTGACTACAACGGCACAATTTAAACACTCTATACTTTAGATTTAAAAGAAAAATTTTAAATACTGAAAATTCAGTCAGAAGCAGAGGGTTAATTCTTGTCCAAATCTTCTTCTGGCAACTGGACTTGATTTTTCTTCAGAGGGTTAGGGTGGCACCTATTTATAGAGATAATGTGATGGAGACTGTATCATGAAAACAACTCTATCAGATGACATCTTATAAATGACTATGCAATGATGTTTGTTCCTCGAAATGGCAGTACATTCAGATCACTTCAAAGACAGTTCTCTTAAGACTATGACATTGCTTGATGACTAGACGGAAGAGAAAGCTGAGTGAGTAATAATCACATTTCTAAAAAAGTCAGTGAAAGACTAAACGTTGTCTAAAGAGATTGAGGACATCTTTAATGGGAAAAACCATAACAATAAGTGAGGGTCGTATCAAAGCTATCGTTTTGAATCCATATGATTGTTATTTAAATGCTAAATTAAATCAATTTATCATCATTGATTTACAATTGGGATAAAGCTAGACCAATTGCTGCTATCTGGTACCTAATATGTGATAAAAATGTAATTTTTTGTTTTTTATAAAGGGTAGCATAAACACAAAATGGGGGTAATTAACCTACATAAGTGCCAGTGAGTCATTGAGAATGTCAGAAGTTTGTCTTCCACACAGTTTTTGCTGAAATATACTAACCTTCTTATTTGAATGCGTTAACACATTATCATAGAGATAAGGGAGGACAAAGGCTCTTAGACTGGCTCAAACATGGAATTAAAGGGCTAAACTACTGTTCTTGTAATAATGTTAGATGATTTAAAACCAACAGTTGTACCTTTAGAGAATGCACCTTTCAATAATGCAATACAAAATTACATTTGGTATCAACTAACAGCAGTCTTATCTTATCATAAATGTGTTATATCACATTCTTGAAAACCGTGCAATTACAATCTGCTACTGTATTGTGTAAAAAAATGACAATAACATGCTGTCAGCCATATTGAACACCTATGGGATATTTAACAAAAGGAAATTTTAAACAGAGCCTTCAACAACCATTATCAAAAGACCAAATGCAGGTATGCTTTTGGAAGAATGGTGATCATCTCTCCAGCAGAATTCTAGAAAGGTGTAGAATTTCTGCCCAAAACCGACATATCCTTGTTCAATAAACCCTAACTCTCCTAAGCTGAGTCAGTGGGAGGGAATTGTGGAGGGTGGTTGTGGTTGTTTTGGTTTAATTTGCACTAAATATGTTGAGGATTGAGAGGGATTTTTTGTTTTTTTTTGCTTGCCTGTTTTTTTCGTTTTTCTTTTTGACCATCAGAAGCAATGCAAGACAGCACCTTACAGCTCAAATCTTTCAAGTCATTGAACAGAATTGATATCTTCAGTAAGGCTCCAGCCCCGATCAATCCCCATGACATGGAGGTCAGTTCCAGTGACTAATACCCACCCACCCAGGGTGGAGCATGCATTGGGCAGGGGCTGGACATATGGACAACGAGGGAGAAAGAGCCCATCAGACTATGGTAAAGGCGAGCCACATTGAACAGTGTCAGGGCCTCAGGGCCTACAGGGACACTGATAAAGCACCTGGACATTTTTATAGACAAACTACTTATTTCCATCCTCATATCGCATGGGAAGACTGATAACTTTATATTCCTCTCAGGCTGAGGAATGAGGGGGGCGGGGTGCTTTCAGGAGTTTAATTGATCAAACTGTAGCCACAAGGGTTTTTTTTTTGTAGAGATAAAAAGGACTACCACTCTCCCCTGTACAATACAGAGATCTTTCAGAAAGCTGGCCCAATGAAAAAGAAGAATGTGACTCATTATGCAAAGTCATTATAGGCTTCCGACCATTCTCCTTAAAGAGGGGGAGTTAATGGAGGAATTGTATCATAAGGATTTCCAGAGGTCAAACTACCAGTCCTATGATAACATTATTTCAGAATGTTCAGATTAATGTTCCAAAACTTAGAGATAGTCGTTTTGAGGTCAAACTTAAGTACATTGATCATAGTGTCAAATCACAGTAACATATTGGATCAAAAGTCATTTGGAGAACATGGCAGCCAATTGATGAACATATTAATTTTTAATGAATAGCATGTGGCGTCTGTGTAAACATGTCCATCCCTATTATGCAACAATAATACATAACAAATAATAATAACAAAAGGGTTACTCAAAATGATTAATTATTCTGCCCATTTGATAAGCTTAACTGTAAGTAAAACATTTTGTATATATGTATGACTTTAAGAAAATTAACGTGTAAATATCCATTTACTGTCACTGATTGAACGTCAACATATCAGTCAGACATCTTCATGGCTGTAAATTATAGGTATGACAATGAGGTATAGGTATGGCGCAGAGGACCCCGGTTAGATTCCGACAAGGGGACCTTTCTGTGTGGAGTGTTCATGTTCTCCCCGTGTCTGCGTAGGTTTCCTCCAGGTTCTCCGGTTTCCTCCCACAGTCCAAAAACAACATAGCACATTAATTGGAAAAAATTGGGAAAATTGCCCTGAATGAGTAAGTGAGTGAATGATTGTCTGTTTGTATATGTTGCCCTGCGATTGACTGGCAACCAGTCCAGGGTGTACCCTGCCTCTCGCCCGATGATAGCTTGTAAAGGCTCCAGCATCCCCCATGACCCTGAGTGCAGCATAAGCGGCAGAAAATGGATGTATGGATGTATGGATATGTATATATGTATGTGTATTTGTGTGTGTGTGTGTGTATACGAGTGTGATATATATGATACATGTGTGTTACAAGAAAAACACACATGAATTAGCAAAAGGAAAAAAAGAAAATGTTTTCACATAAGAAGAATCAATCACACTCACATAGAAACAGAGAATCATCATTATTTTCTGCTGCACATAATAATAAATAATAAGTATATGTATCTATTTTATTATCTTCAGAACGTCATAATGATAATAAATTTAGAGATGGCACATTCCATTATTAAGTATGGCGGAATCCCCAAATGTACTAATTACCATGATCTAATAAGACTGGAATGGAAAACACCTTTGTGGTTTTTGGCTCGGTCCATTACCTTAGCATCAGGGTTTGAACGGCTCATATGCAAAACAGATAAAAGTCTCTACAGTGTAATCAGTAGTTCCCTAGTTATATTGGGATCTTATGGAAAGCTAAGAAAACGTGATAAAATAATCAGCCATCAACAGGCTATTTGAGCCTTGAGTGACGGTAACTTCACAAACAATCGTCCACTGCAGCAGCCTGGGATATAGTCCTTTGAGGGTGAGTGAAGGGGAGGAGGGGATAAAACACTATTCTCACTCCCTCGGTGCACTACACAGCACGAAGGATATGGAATGGGTTTAGAGCATGGGAAGAGAAATACATTGAAAAGTTACCTTTCCTATCCTGGTGACAAAGCCCTCAAAGAGACGAGCTGCCTCTTGCTGAAAGCAAAGCGAGTGGTCGATGAATCGAAAAGGGTGGAAAATATCTCGATACGTCCACTTTTATTGTTTTCACTGATTCCTTCAACAACGCATACGAACAGGAGAGAACACGAAAGGGCAGATGTTGTGCATCACCTCACTGCAGAAGACAAACGTTGAAAAAAAAATCACTACGTTCGAGTCGCCCAAACTAGCACATCCAAGGCTGGTAGCGGGAGAGAGATTTAGTAAAGATGTGAGAAAGCATTAGAATGCAAAAATGGTGTGATAGCGACAAGGACTTTTGGGAGATAAATGCATAGAGAAACCCGGCTAGCATGCATGAGTGCTTAGGAAACTGCCGAAGTATCGTATTCGTTTGGAAACGACATCTGCAGTGAAGAGCACAAATGACAGCATCGAATCTGGTTACAGCAGGTTCATTGACTGAATTTGTTTTCTTTAGAACTAATAAAAATGAATCCCTTATACATTTTTCGCAACATGATTATAAATATTCATAAATGACGATTTTGAAACCGCAGGGGAAAAGATTAACCTTGCGATTTTATAAACTTGTGTCTACTGAACACATTCTAGGACACGATTAATTGTTGGAAAAACGATTAAGGAACTGGATTGCAGTGAAATATCTTGGTTTGTATAAAGGGAGACACTGTAGCCGCGCCCACTATCAAACTTCAGGCCAATGATCGTGCTGAAGGGTTTTTTGCGCCTGCGCGTTAGAAACGCGCGGGAGAGCCTGAAAACCCTTACAATACATCAATGTTAGCTGTGATGTCCTCACATTTTATGGAATAAAACTCATTGGAAGAGGCATAGATCGAGGTTTGCTATTTATTCCACATTGCAAATCCATTATGTTTATTCTGCCAGTTTAATGTATTACTGGTTAAAACGCTAAGATAACAACATAACACCATAGTTTACGTGACATGCAACGTAAGTTAAAACTGAATGAATAATGTTGACAAGTCTGTTGATTTCGCTTTCTTGGCAATTACACGCAAACGCTTTGAAAAATAATCTACAACAATCGCTGAACAACAAATAGTGATGACTATACAATCCCGTGTTTAGTGAACAGCATGTTGATAATCTGTAACGTAAACAGTACACAACTGGCAATTAGGGATGTTTAATAACATCTGACGCGCACATTAAATGTCCCTGATTCGCTGTTTAGACACTAATGTCTGTGATCACTGCAACAGTGTGTATAATTTTCACATATGTGATGGCATGATTTTTCCTTTGACCCAAAAAAGTGATACTAACTTGGATGAGCAGTATGGATGATGAGTTCGGCGAATCCCTCACCCCACCAGTATCCCCTTTTGGATCAGAGAGCTTTTGTGAGCAGACCCCAGCCAGACCTCCATACTTCTGCTGCTCTGAAAAAAAGGAGCATTCACCTGGAACACTAACATCAGAAGGATACATTACTAGAGGATCTTTAAAACGGTAAATTCCCATGCCTGTCCTCTGCCCTCTTGAATTATTGTACCAAAACAGAGTGCCCGAGTGTCTGAGTGAGAGTCTGAGTGTTTAATATGTATATGTATATGTGTATAAGTAGTACAACTTCTTTTGAACATATTCATTGTGTAGGCTCCTGTTGCATCTTGATCCGGTCCCCACTGAGTATGAAACTGACACAGTAGAGATCTTTGGGTTTCACTGGGTAACAGAGACAGCACTGGTTGAATCCACAAATCTACTCTTCGGCCTTTTCAGGTAAGCCCAAATGCAAACTCAGAGGGTATTTTTATGGCTGCAGAAGTTTAATGGCACTGGTTTTAGATTATGAATTTGAGCATGGTGTAACTGATTCTACGCTGGCTCACATAACTCGATTGTCTTATTTTCGTGTTATATTTCAGACAGAAGATTAACAGGCTTCAGAGTTTGGTACAGGGCAGTTCAAACAACTTTGGTAAGAGAGATACTGGAGGATTTATTATAAATGAGCATCTTTTTTCCACACTTGCATCTTTGTTCACTCTTCATTGATTTTCCAGCATTAAATTTAGCTACAAAATCTTTGAATGAAGCTGGCTCACTTGTTGATAAGGGGCATATTTATTTATTTTTATATCGTTTTTGTTTTGTATTTTAACTTGATGATGATAAATGATAAATGGTTTCAAAACTGTCCAACATTCTTAATGAACATTGCTCACAAGAATTTTCATGTTTCAGGCAAAGCCAGCAATCTCCACTATGAGGCAGAGGATCTCCGGAAACAGTGTCTTTCATTTCTTCAATATGTCAAAGTCTTCATACACAGGTAACACTGCTTTTGCTATATTAACCATTGGTGATTGAGGAGCCTGGACACATCAACTGATGCAACACCCCATTATCTCTATAGAAATGTGTACTGTGGCAGCAGATGTTTTTGTTTGTCTGGAGCTCCTTGTCATTATTATTCTTTTTAGATACCTGAAGTCTTCGAGCCTGCTTGATGCAGGTTCATTACACCCCTTTGAAGAGCTGGAGGGCATGCTTCCCACTGCACTTTTGGAGGAGTTGTTCGGCATCACTCTACTCATAGGACGGCTCAAAGACCTGCCTTCCAACATTCTCAATGCTTTCACTATACAGAACCAGGGAAGGGTAATGGAAATATTTGTTATTTTAAGTACAGTCTGTACTTCAACATGAAAATCCTGAGTTTGGTTCTATCTCTCTGTATGCCCCCCACATCTTTCTCTCGCTCCCTGTTTCTTTCGCTCTCTCTCTCACAGATACACATAAATGTACTTTAACACTGATATTGTATTATTCTGCATTTTTTTCCTCAGATTTTTCCTCCTTCCTGGCATCTCTTACACCTCCATCTCGACATCAATTGGTCTGTCTTGGAAATCCTTCTACTGCTTGGCCACAGCATGCAGGGTATGTGCCTGGGCTCAATTTCAGACAGGAACCACAATTAACATTGACAGTTTGTATCAATGTATAAAATAGTCTAATGGCATGAAAATGGTGAAATCTTAAAGATTCAATATCGATACAACAACAAAGTTAACAACATTAATCCCTCTTTCTAGTAGATTTTAAATGATTGTTTATTGGGAGGATGTGATATCAAACAATTTTCAAAACATGCTGTATGTCTTTTACCTTTTGACCCAATGTGACTTATCATATGGGGCACAATGTTTCTCACTATTCTCCCAAGGCCGGGTCGTTTATGCTCACCAGTTTGTGAACCTCACAGGAGAGAACCTGACTGATGCTGGTCTGTTTGAAACACACCTGTGTAGTCTGCTGTGTGACCTAACTGGTTTGGCTATGGGTAAATACAGCAAGGTGGGTGGCTGGCCATAACTGATTGCACCCTCCTATGTTTTGGGAAATTATTGTTCCTAAAAGGGGACCCTGTTTTCCATTTAATTAATTTTATATTCATAATGGCAGAGATGGGCATCATGCTTGAGCCTAGTTGGTTGGTTTAAGTGTTAGATTCATCCTCTTAATTTGTAGGTGAGGCCTACAGAGACTCTGAGCAGTCACCACCACCTTTGCAGCTGCACCAAAGAACTGTGGGTCCTGATCATGCAGCTTTTGCATCACAGGAGTAAAGCCATGCACACACAGGTAATGAAGAAACACACACACATACAGGGTATTCCCTGTCCCATTTCCAAAGTAGTATTCTTCATGAGTAAAATACTCAACACGTGTTTTGGTCCCTCTAGTCTTTCTGGTGCTACATGAACCAGTTATTGAGGCCCCTGGTTTGGGGGAAATCAGCAGCAGAACAATTCAGTGGCCTCCCAACGTACTGCAAGGACCCTCTAGGATTTACATGGTGGCTGGTCACTCATTTAGCAATGCTGGAGCGGTATGATCACAACGGAACAATCCAGAATGAGGTAATAGACAAGAATTCAGGAAATTCACAGGGTATCAACTTCAATGTGGTATCTCTCCAAATGCTTTTGGGTTGTTGATATGGCCTTTTGAGACGTGAATATGACAATTGATGGCTTTCTGTTTGTAGATGTCAGCTCTGTAATGGGCTGGCAACCTGTCTCGGGTGAACCCTGCCCTTTGCCCAGTATTTTGATTGTCTCCAGCTCCCTGCATGCCTTTCCACTGAATCAATGATAAAGAGGATAGATGAATGGATGGATAAACTCTCTCAAATGTATTTAAAATGTTAGAAGCATGTCCTGAAGAATTTTTTTTAAGTAGATGTATTCATGTGATTTTTAATACTTACCATATCCTACATACTAACTAAAGAGCAGTTAGTTGCTATTTTAAATATATCATCCTTCTTGACCTTTATTCACAGAAAAATCTGGATGGTAACTGGACGTTTGTGGAAGAAATGCTCAAGTTAACTTGTAACCCTAAGGTCAGATATGCTGCTAGATGCAGTCTTTCTGAACTTTGCAAACATTATGAACATTTTTAAACTGTTTTATGTTAGATTAAATGCCAAGTTTGTGTGTTTGTTTATATTTGCATGCGATAACAGGGAGGTCTAGCAGAGGAACAGGTCAGGGTGCATGTGCAATGCTGTTACACTCTGTGTATGCTGTGGAAACCCAGCACCAGCGCAGTCTCTGCTCTCTGGGATTACTTCAGTAAGAATCTGGTGAGGCTGAATATTCTTAAATATAAAATATAGATAAGAAAAAATACATTCATAAGGTAACGCATTTCTACACATTTTTTTCAAACTTAGTTTTAGATCAGCTGATTCATATTTGGTGCCTTTACATAAATTCATGATTTGATAAAATCATTTACTGTCAAACTTGATATCATTTTTTTTTCATTATTTTCATTCAGAGTTTCTCCAAAACATTGTAAAGTTACATTACGTATGCTTCCTCAACTTAGAATGCGTCATTCACTGTGCCCTGGCTTGGACTGTCAGGCCTTGGAGCTTTGCATAAGACACCTCTGTCTCAATTGGAGCATGCCCGCAGCTGCTGTTCCCCCCTTCCCCTCCATTCCCCTGAACACACCCAACTCTACTGCTCAGCCAACTCCTTCCACATCTTCCTACGTGTGCTGGCCCTTTGTCTTTCCCAGGACAAGGCTGGTGGAGTCACACAGAGACAGATCAAAGGAAGGTAAGAATGGAGCAAAGCCTGGATGTCTTTGTACTCCCTTTTTAAAAGTGACTCTCACGGGCAGTCACTGACAACACCTGGTGGACTTTATTGGATTTATGTTTTTAAGAACAGAAAAAGTATGGTCAACAGAAATCATTCTTAATTAATATGACACTTATTTTTATCCCTCTCAGTCTTCAACTGTGTGACATACCTAAAGTGCTATTTGTGTTTCTGTAGGTGCATAGGTACATGAATTCACAAATGTGTATTTGCACACTATCATGCATCTAATACTTGTTTGTGAGCATGCCAGGTGCTGGACAGTGTCCCCATGCATCTTTGATATTTACTCAGGCCCCCAAGTGGAGCAGGTGTCTCAGGGGTCAACCACCTGCTTCTCAGCACTGACAAGAGTCAAAAGATTTCCCCACCTTTGTAAATACATTTACACAAGTTCACGGCTTTCCATGCCTGCTCTCCATGATGATGTGGTTTAAAACCACAGCCGGTCACTAGGTGATGGAAAAGTGTTTATGGGTAAAAGTTGGAAAAATCACAATCTATCGTGCATAACACAACTGAACACTGAACCACCCTATAGCCTAGGCAAGCTTGGCGCCAGGGAGAGGTAACCGTAGATAAATCTGCCTAATGACTTCCCTCTGTCTGGGATGTTCTGAGTAGCACAGCAGACATGGGGGCTAATTAGTTAACGAGCGTGGCGGTTAATTCGCCTTAACGAAGCAGTGTTGGTTTCCAGCATGGATAGAAAGGAGAGTGTGTGGTGGGAAGTGGGGGTGGGAGGGGTTGTGGGCGGTAGGCAGTCTGGCAACAACTAGACCAGGCTGGGCCACGTCCAGACAACCCCCTCTACTCCAGCCCCACCCCTTCCTTTTCACTTCACCATACCAAAACTATTTCTACCACCTCCCCCTCAGGAGGTGTGAGCTGTGCCGACTGTATCAATACAGCGTTTCGGCAGCATTCCCACTCCTGGACAGGCTCTGCGGGACACCCGTGACGGCCGTATTAATGGGATCGACTGCAAGCATGTTGGTTTCCAAGGCCAGGAGTTAGGAGCATCTGCTTGCCTCTGAGAAAATAAGCTGTCCAAAATAAACAAGCAGATAGACAGACAGGTTGGAAGGATATAGAAAATCTCCACTGCTGCCTCTCAGCGTGCTGCTTATATCCCCCTTACGTGTTACCTATCTACCTATTTAAATACCCTCCCTTACACTCCAATAGCAGGCTTGCCTACCCTTTTCTTTTGAGGTCCTCTGTCAGTATAACTAAGCTGTTTCCAGCATTATCCTGGTCTTTCTTAATTTTTTCCTCTCCATGATATCAGCCGTATTTCTCAGTCAGAATTTGTCATGGGATGCTGGCTGTTTGTATTTGACCTGATCAGCAGCACTACTTGTGTGGGCTGTATCTGTGTTTGGCTGTGGGTTGGGGGGCTCTTGCCTATGTCCGTGTTTTCATGCCAGTCAAGTAGCCTGGATGTGTGGCAATGTGTGTGTGGTTTTATTGATCCTTCTCTGGTGTTGCAGTAAATTGGTTTGGCTGCGAAGAGAGGGACCAAGCGCCTACTGCTGTGTGTCTGAGTGTCTTTGACATTTAACATGATCTTTAAAGGCATTTCTCCACAGTGCCCCCAGGATCTAACAGCGTGCTGGGTGGTTTTTTACCCCCCACCCTCACTTTTTTCTTTCTCTCTGTCTTTCACAAACACACACACACACACACACACACACACACACACACACACGCACACAGGCTGGGCAGCCAAGCTTCTCCCCTGGAGCTGTGAGGGTGATGGAGGCAGGTGGTGGAGTGCAGAAAGTATTGTTTGTCAGTATATAAAGTCAAGGGTTTAAGAAGAACAAATTACCTCTAAAGAGCTGTTCACTGGAACTAACAAAAAAAAGGAAATCTAATTGGATAAAAAATGAAAAACAAAGTATTTCATTGCCTGATACTGTAAAGTACTGACTGTAATCTTGCTTTCATTCTCTTTATGTATTTTTTCTCAAAGGTGGCCATAGTATGAAAAGTTATTTGTATCGAATATTTTGTTTATTTTCAGGATTCTGGAAGCTTTTTTGAAGATAATGAATTATCTGGCCATCCCTTCTTTTCCAGGATTTACTCCAAGTTTTCCCCGAGGAAAATGCAGGAGTTATCGGAGGCAGGCCTCATGAACTTCCTCCTGTTGTTTCTGGTGGTTGCAAGGCAAATGGAGCTAGAGGATGTAGCCAGCAGAGCCTGTGAGCTCCTGGGCTTCCTGCCCTCCAACTGCCCCCCAGGACACCGCACACTCGTCTGGAGGGGACAGCTTTCACTACTGTTGTTATTCCAGGTATGTTTTGTAAGTCCTGGAACATCATCACAAAACATGGATGCAGACAACAACACATTTTATAAGCTCACCCGGTCTTTGTTCTAGGAGAGAGGTCTGGATGTTGGTGCCCAGGCTGGTTGGCTTGCCTCTTCCTTTAACGAGGTAACCAAGGAGTTCTACAATAAGAACACTGATGAGTGCCGGAAACTTGCCCTCTGGGGTCCCCTCGGCTCTTACCTGGAAGGTGTGGCTGAGGTGTTTGAAACCAGCACCAGCCTCAGCCTTTCAGAGGAAAAACTTCTAAATGAAGGATTCGAGTGGTTGCTGCCAGCGTGCCGCGAGTCGGAACTGAACTCTGCCCTAGGCTTTCTGCAGATTGTTCTTGCTCAGCTCAGGTGAGAGAGAGCTTGTGTAAACATTCTCCATCTCTGACTTTTTTCTCAACTTCCATTCTTTTAATTAACTGATAGCAGATTCTTCCTCGAAGATAGATGAAAAATTCAGACAAGTGTTTTGTGTCCAAGGCCAAGCTAAGCGGTTATTAAAATCTGATAAGGTGCTAAAGCAGAGGAGAGTGATCTCTTTAGTTCTTCCAGATGCTGCCGCCCAGACTTCACCTCCTTCTCACAGTGACACTGAAAAGTGCCCCCTACATACAAATGAGTGTCCATGAAGGTCCTGTGTTCTATTGAGGCCCCTTTTAATCTCCGGCGGCCCAGTGGCCCTCAGGTCACCTGAATCAGGTGCTGGTTGAGCCATGATTAGGGTTACAGGCCCACGGGACCTTACGCGGACTGTCTAGTTGTCATGGGAACAGAAGCGCTGTTGGCAGAGACTTTGGTCAGAAGGGCATCAGGATGGGTTCAACTGTCGGGCACAGGTTTTTGTTACATGAACAACCCCCCGGCCAAAGACCATAGGCCGAGCTGAAACACTCACTGTGTACGTGTTGAAGGCAGTTCAGACCAGGCTATAAAAGTGAAAAGTGATGTGTCCCCCCTCCAATTCATCTGAGTTAAATCTGCTGTGAAAGAGCTGAGTGTCACATTGCTGATGAGCGGTTGAAGATCGCAATAATCCTCTTTTTCTCATAAAACCATAAAAGTGGCAGGTCGCACATCACGTTGTAGTTCATACTTCTTCACATTGTGCATGAGTGCTGGGTTATCAGATTGTTGTGTTTGACAGTGGATGGCGACGGCTTTCTAAAGTAGATATGGACCCATTAGAGGTTAATTAAAACATGCACAAATTAATATTGTTGTTTGCAACTAACAGAACATTGTCATATATACTTACTAAAGAAACAGTAGCTTATTCCGTACATTTGGGGCTTTGTACCTGGCTATAGGCATGAACTTTGATAAGTCACAAAGAATGCCTTTTATTTCAGCCCTGATTTTGTGTCAGCTTAAGGCTCGACTGTCCTTACCATTTCACAACTAACCTTTTCAGTGTGCGGTCTATTGATTGGAAAGCAGTTTACAGAGGAATTTTTCGGCAAAGTTCTCTTTGATCACACAACACTGATGAAGAATAAGTAAATGAATCCAAACAGTAAACTTTAAGAACATAAAAAAGGGCTGACAGCACTTATAACTAGTGAACCCTTGCATTTGTTTTTATTGTATTTTTAACCGGTGTTCCAACTCAATATATTCATAAGGGGAAATGTCAGTCTGATCCTTTCTGTTTAATAAAGTGAGTGACAATATTGAATCAGAAGCATGGCATTTAATCATGGCCCTGTACATGAATATAGTTGTGTAACTACTTAATCACCATTTAAACCACCATTTACCATTTTATTTATTAATTAATTTATTTTTCTTCCCCCGGAGTTAAAAATACATTTTGTGTAGTTTTTCTCACCATGCTTATAAATATCACTGTTCACACCTCTGTGCTCCTAAAAATTGAAAAGACTGGAATAAGAAATCTGTCAATCACGTTGTTAAAGAAGCCTCTCATTGATCATGTAGGTGTTTTTATTCTGTGGTGTATGTATTCCATCATCTCCACATTTGAATACTCGAAAACACACACATGCAGGCATAGACACCAAAAGTGAAACACTAACCTAAGTATACTCCCTTATTTCAACGCCTGGCTTCAATAATAGGTTATCTCGTTAGCTTAGTTAATTCCCTAACTTCCCATCTCAGATCGCGAGGTTGGAGGGCACACATTTGCACATTAATGGCCAAGGAGAGAGAAGCAGAGAACTCCCAGAGGCCCTCTGTGTTACGGCCCAGACCACACTGACCCATTTAACCAAATAAAAAAACTACCATGCTCTCTCTCTCTTTTCAGTCCGTAATGCCAAATTAAACATAATTCTTCAGCCTGGCAATTCTCAGTATCTCTTTGTGATTAATGCCCTTTCTGTGACACAATTAATGGGTAATTATGTAGCCTGGCAAATTTTGCCTGTGCATCATAATGTCTATTAAGAGCCTTGTGGAATCTGCACACATTAAGAAAATTATTCTGCCAATGGCTGAGGCAGTGGAGGGTCTGAACATTCACCCTTGACAGCAATGCCATGCACTTGGGCAAGAAGCCAGTCTCAGGCATAATTCCTTCGCTTCCTTACCATGATCCTCTGCTGTCTGGGGGGGGGTGTTCTCAGGTTTAGGAGGTTCGCTGGCATTGGCACAGCCTGTTGGATCTGTTTTGATGGCACAAACAATTAATCTCCATCTCCTTGGCTTGATAAAATGCAGTTATCCCCGTGAAACGTTTTTGTGTGTGATCATCAATGCTTTTTACTTATCAGACAAAGGACACAAATAAATCTCGTGTGGGAAATTGAGATCCAACTGAGGAACATGATTTCCCTTACCACATTATTAAAAAATGAAAAAGAAACAATAGAGAGATATTGTACTATACTCACAATAATATGTTATCCCCATTTCCTCAAAGAATGATGGAAATATATGTAAATACTTCTTTTAAGTCTTTTGTTTAATACATGAATAGAAGGCAGTGCTGCCTAATGTACATTTATTCCTAATTGACTTGTTAAAGATAAAACCACCAAAAATAAACTTAATTTATTTAAAAGACTTGATTCATATCCAATGTATTCCTTAATGTGGTTCATGTCTACTTACATTCAATATCTGTAATGTAACTGGATAGAGCAGGGGGATCTGGTGTGACAAGATTGATAAATGTAACTTTTGGATTAAGGGCGCAGTTACAATCTACAAAAAAATCACCATTCTGTAATGTAGATAGAGATCGGTATAATTCCTTGAAATGGATGTCCTCAGTTTTCATATCCCAAAGATCTATTGTGATCAAGATGGATGCACCATACTAAAGAACTGAAGACAACAGACAAATTTCATCTTTTTGTCTTTTGATATTATAATCTGTCTGTCTTTAAAAGATGCAGCGTTTTTATATGTGTCTGTCTGTATGGCGCATGCAGCTGGGGGAGGGTTAAATGGGGTCCCTAATGCTTTGTAGCTGTGCAGTTTGTGTGTGTGTGTGTGTTTGTGTGTGCACATATTGTAAGAAGCTGCAGTGAGGAGGATTAAGTGGGGTCTCTGACGATGTCTTGTACAATGAGGGTTGATGGGTGTGAAAGGCCCATTCCGCAGTCGTAACGAGGCTAATGAATTCAGGCTCTAATCGATTGTCTCAGCTCTCTCTGGATTAGATGCAACCTTGCTGGAAGGGAAGGCACCGCTGAGATGTGTGTGTGTGTGTGTGTGTGTGTGTGTGTGTGTGTGTGTGTGTGTGTGTGTGTGTGTGTGTGTGTGTGTGTGTGTGTGTGTGTGTGTGTGTGCGCGCGCACGCGCACCATAGCAGCTGAGCAAAATGCATGGTTGTGGATCAGAATAAAATGTGGGGGTGTCCTCTATCCTCTCCTCTCGCCCCAGCACACCTCACGCCCCGCATCCCCACACCCTCATCCGGGTGGATGAGGGTATGGGATGAGGGGGACAGGAGGATCATCTCCAGTCTAAATGAGATTACAGCTCCTTCAGCTGCTTATCTTGGCTAATGCCAGCCACTGTGGGGCTGCTCTGGCGGCTGAGGTTCAGGGCCAGGGATGAGCCAGAAGAGCCAAAGTACACTCTATGTATCAGGGACCAGCAGTAGGCTTCTCTCGTGCCCATAATATCCTCCTCTCCTTCCCCATCTCTACCTCCACTTCTCTGTTGCACACTACATCGCACCACCGCACCCAGTAATCCCCCAGGAGGGAAGAAAGGAAAAACACTATAAAAGCAGTGAGCAAGATGAACAGTGGAGGAATGGGATTTTAGGAATAAGAGGGAGGATGTACACAAGAGGGAGTGCTGGGTTTAGATTTTCCATTGGATTTGTTTACCTGCTCTATGTCTCTGTATGTGTATTCTGTGATCTTCCTTCCAGACGAGTTCATCAGCGCAGTGTACAGACAGGACCCATCTTGACCTGGGCACCTCCCTCCACCAGCGTGATGAAAGAGCACCACCTAGCGGTCGCCAATGCACTCTGGGCTCGCTTCTTCCCCTTCCTCCGAAGCCTACGCCTTTCCCAGACCCCACCATCACAGTTGGCAGATGCTGCTGCCGGTCAGTAATATTTATTTGGAGGAGGAGGAAGAGTTGAGTGAATAAGCGAGATAGACAGAAGAAGTGTGAATTCTAGAAAAGTGACAAGGAGGAACTTGAAATAGGTATAATGGATGAAAGAAAAACGTTTGAATGAAACTAAGAGGTAATGAGTGAACCTTGTGTGCATCTCACTCAAACAACACTAAACATCAATGACTTGATTTCATGTCATCAGGCTTCACTCTGTTGGCGTTTGATCTGCCCAGCTCCGCTCCCCAAGACCTCCAGCCCAACCCAGTGCAGTCCATCATGCAATGCTTTGGCTGGGATGACATGGTTCACCCAGTTCTAGTCACTCGTTACCTTCCACATCTACTCCAAAACAGGTGCAGTCTTTGAGAATTATTCGCTGTGACAATATCTCAGCTATAAGATATATTTTATCACCTCTGTCGTCAAAATATGCATGTCCAATGCGGATGATTATCTCCAAGTTGTATGTCCTGTGATACCGTATATTGTAGAAGTAAATTGATTTTAAAAGTCCTGTTAGTACTTCTTTTTTTTTTTTTTACATAACTGTACTTAAAAAGAAGTCAGCTTTTAACTTTTTCTAGTACCTGTCCCATGGGCTGCACCGCACAATGGGGTGCACCACAAGATGGAAATTGAGTTTGCGAAAATGTTACTTAGTTTGGATTTGTGAGCTCTGGCAGGCAGTATATTGAGCCATGGCACACACAAAGACTCACACTGTCTATGAGAGAGGAAACACCCTTAACCAGAAGTTAGACGTGCATTTACAAAATTACATTTTGAAGGGGAAAAAACATCAGAATATACTTTTCATCACTATTAGTTAATATATCCGATTCTTCTTTAGTCTCAAAGGTAAGCCCATTATAAAGCTAATTAAGATTTATGATATTTTCTGTCTCTTCCAGTGAGCTGGTGTCGTCACTAAGCAGCAATGCTGGTGTCGCAGTTTCAGGATCTGTGCAGAGCCTGTCAGTGAGGGCTTGGTTCAGATGTGTTCTTCAGCAGCACCTTCATAAGAACCCTGATGGGTCTAATAATAGAACAGGTGATTCCGATGTGTTCAAGACTTTCACAATATGTTAATACAATAACTGTACCACGACTACAAACCATGATCTTCATAAAAAAAAAAAAACAGAAAATGTACAGGTTTGAAAAGAGAAATACATTTACCAAATCCTGAAACATGCCAGTTTCATTACTTGGAAAAGAGTGGGTGTTGTCATGATAGGAGGGAGGGTAAAGACTCCTAATCGCAATTAAGTTTGATGGAGGATATGAGCAGTTCAAAGGGTTGTCTTAACACAGGACACTTAACTTGGTTAAGTTAAAGTTAGATACATAGTTTCCACCAGCAAGTTTATTCGGGAGTGATACAGTTTGATCAATGCAAATCGTCCAGATGTATGACATCGTCTCTGCTCAGGAAAGATCAAATATTTGTTGAATTCATGCAACCTTAAAATCTCATGAGCAATTACTCATCACCTATTCTTTTAACAGTTGTATATATGCAATATTTTTGTCAATGTTGTCCTCCAGGTCGGGCTCTGGAGAACCAGCTTTGTGAACTGACTCGTCTGATGTTGAGGCTTCCTGAGGTGGACAGTCTCCTACAAACAGCCCACCTCCAGCCCACAGCCAGCAGTACAGAGCCAACTTCAGCCCTTGAGATGTTTGTAAAGGTAAATTACCTTTAAGTGGTAGATGCAATTTCATCAGAGCAACATGGTTAACATTGCTACTTTCTATACCTTATGTTTTGGAATTTTCCTGCACCTTTATTTTCTGTTAATTAATTAGTGAATTGGTGTAATAAGAAGAGAAAATGTGGAGTTACTTTAGAGGACAACTGATTTACAGCATTTATGGTCCTGCCCCTACATGTCTTTTATACTTAATGCGGCACAGTACGCAAGTTTGAAATTCTTTGGACTTTCAAATGAGTTGAACATAATCTGCGAATATCCATACTGGAGAATTACAAGCTTATGTATTTTTTTTTGTAAATTTCTTCCATGGTGACAGGCTGTAGGCATTGTTTACAGTAGACTGCAGGTTTTGTCAGAGAGGTCCGCCATGGTGACCAGAGCCCTTGACTACATTGGAGACATCCTGAAGCATATTAAACCCTCTTTGGTCAACAAGAACCGAGAAGGAATACAGCTGGCCTACTGGGTTGTAGGTACGTATATGGACGTGACATACTTCAAAGTGTTTCAAGAACGCATCACTTTCTCTTTTTCTACAACATGTTTAAATATCTCTCTCTCTCTCTCTGTCTCTCACACACAAAAATGAGGGAGAAGAACTATGAATGTGTGTTTCTTTATTGCCTCTCTGTGTATGATGTGTAATTTAGGCTTTGTAGTTAAGCACTGGAGCCCCCTGCTGGCTACTTCGAAAGCCCAGCAGTTGTTGTTTCGTATTGTGGATGGGCTGCTGCTTCCCCACCATCTCACACAGCAGGACAAAGCTCTCAGGGACAGTCTGCCACTATATCTACAGGTTAGATGAAACTTTATAGCATGTATATACACACACACACACGCACGCACACAATCTCACACACACACGCACGCACGCACGCACGCACACACACACACACACACACACACACACACACTTATGCCTTTCAGCAAATGGAAACACAGCACCCGTAATACTGGAAAAGGTGTTTGATGTTTCCACTGTGACTTTATGAATAAATCCCCCAGGGTCTGGCAGTTGCTTCCAGTGTCTCTCAGTCACAAGGTGCTTACTTGAAGCAGCAGCTCCGGTCTGTCACCTGCAGATATCTCGACCATTTCCTCCCTGCCTCACCTTCAGTGGGTGTCATTGCAAACCACCCAGTACTTCTGGGTGCCTGTGAGGTGAACCCAACAACCTCTGGGGCCATGCTGAGGAGAATCATCCTGGAGGTCCTCTGGTAGGACTCTCAAACTGGGACTATATCAGTTTTACATCATTTTAACGCATGAACTGATTTTGGCCCTCAAATATCAGATGCATATGCATAAAATAGATGACACAACCAAAATATTGAAAAGAAAAAGAACTGATGTAGATGGCGAATGTCACAGATATATGAACATAACAACTTGGTAGTTTTTCCACTTAAGTGTGATATTCTTTGAGACTGATTTTATGAACATAATACAGCTCTTTGATTATGGAGAGCGCTTCATGTATGAGATTGGTTTTAGAGGTAATAATAACAGAAATATTTATAGTTCTTAGTTACCCGGAGCCATGTTATACTCATTCAGGTTTTATCCAAGTATCAAGGACCTTCTCACATTCTACAACAACATAATCACACTTTTCTATTCTCTCATATCACAGTCAAAGCTTCCTGCATTTCAAAGGTCATGCTCCTCCAGCTCGTCTGTCTTCAGTGCTGAGGTTCCTACTCGAACTTCTGAGGCGTAATAATGACTCAGACCCAACTCTTCTCACTCTTCCTCTCCCTCCTCTGCTGCGCTGTTTAATGCTGGTAAATGAGCCACAAGGTAAGATGATTTTGCAAAGAATACTGATATCACTGATATACCGATCTGTCCTTTTTTCAGGTTTTGGTATATAGCATGTTGTCCAACAGTATTGATATCTAACTCAAAATGTCTGAGGACAGATTCTATTGACTTGAACCATGCCAAAAAAAAGCCTTTTGTCTATATGCACAAGCAGAGTAGCATTTGTGACACAAGTGAGGTGCATGTAGTAAATGCTCCCCTGTGTAATTACCGAACTTTTAAAGCTCCATATTTTCATGACATTCACAAGGTTATTTTTGAAGTATAATAAACTGTAGCTTCTCCAAAGTGCATCTAACTTGTATTTGTTCTTCACACCAATGTCAGCTGAATAAAAACTACAATCACATTATGTGCTGAATATGCTGGTAGTGAATACATCCTCAATGCTTAAATTTTATTTACAGTGTTCTTTATGAAAAGAGACTTTCTGACAGGAAAAAGATTCAACAAAAACCATTTGTTTCACAAAAGTTTTGTCAAATGATTGTGCAGTGAAAAAGACAAGTACAGATATCCTGCAGATCATGGTGGAGCGATGCGCAGAGTCATCGGGAGAGCAGCCGTGCAGCCAAATGATTGATGTCCTGCGGTAACTAGTGATAATGTCTTGTCATAAATATTGGGAACTTTAATCTATGCAACGACCAAGTTAAGCAAACTTTGTTTCATTCAAATGCTCCCAGTTCATTTGTGAAGGAGAATGAGGGGGTTTACGACC
The DNA here is from genome assembly GCA_901007705.1 of Fistularia tabacaria. NCBI lineage: Eukaryota > Metazoa > Chordata > Actinopteri > Syngnathiformes > Fistulariidae > Fistularia > Fistularia tabacaria. The sequence continues at coordinate 240,744 of CAAKHD010013817.1, read as the reverse complement.
GGCAGGTGTACAGTGTCCTGGAGACAGTGGCTGTATTACATCCCCCTGTGGTTCAAGCACTCATTCCCAACCTGTCTCTCGCTCTGAGAAACATGGAGCACAAGAGAGGCCTGGGAAAGAACACTGCCTTAAGGTGCGCTAACATGAATCAAACAGAAAGGACAGTATCTATTGCCTTTTAAATAGTCTAGACAATGAGCAGGTGGTATAGTCAGTGGCTTTAAATTGTTGCTTCATCACCATGTGTAACAGGAGCGCATATACGAAGTTGCTGTGCCTCTTGGGAGAGAGCGGGCAGGCAGAAGTATCCAGCCTGGAAGCAGACTGAAATGTTTTCAGCGAAAGGATCACATCCAGAACCTGGAGCCAGCTTCCAGGGGGAACCTCCTGTTTGTCATTTAAGCCATTTTTTACTACTTGTATCAACATATTTGTGAAATTGCAAATCTGTTTATTTATTGTATTTCATTGATTTTGCTGTAATTTTAAGAAAAAAAAACAATACATTTTTGATGTTGGTCATGAATAAATGTTTAATACTTCAGTCATGGACCGTGATTACCTTAAGTCACCATTTTGTACATACAGTTTGTACTGGAAAAAAATTCATGGAATAAAATTTGAAAGTAAAAATGTACTTAATTTTCATTCTACATAGAGAAATAGATAAAGAAAGGAGGTACTAAAAGTGATATCATCAGGTACTGGATGTGACGTTCGCCAACCACAATCATAGATCAGATGACAATTGTAGATGTTCCTGAAGAGTTAAGTTGTTTTTTTAAAAGAGAAAACGTGATTAGAGAGAATTGGTCATCCAAGCTCTTCGCCTTTCTAGTCTTCAGCAATCTCTCGCATCCAGCTTTGGTTTGCTCCCAATCACATGAAGTCTCCCTCCTGTCTCCCACAATCACCCAGACCCATTTTCTGTCATTGCTAGTCATTTTCCAACCTCATCGAACTGCAATGCATCCTTTCAAACAAGCGTCCCGTCACACTGCATTTCTCGTCTCCAGTATCAGAGGCGTGTGGAGAATTCAAACAATAATGTGACGCGTGTTTAATTATCTATCTGGTTAATAATTACAAGCTTATTAACACTCTGACTACAATGAATTCCAGTAAATTATAATTTACTTATAGAATATTGAAAACGTCATAAATTATCCAAAGCGCATTGCTTAAGATGGACAAAGGGTTTCCAGAAATTAAATTTTCTTGTCACAATTTTTTTTAAGTCCGCATGACAGCCTTTTCAATCATATCTTATAGACACATTGAATGGATGGTCTGACAGTCCTTGAAACAAACTTGTGGGTCTTAAGTTAAATAAAAAAAATAAAATAATAGATAAATAGTATACAGGTTGATCCCACGCAGCAGTGTGACACTGTTTTTGCAGAAAATGAATTTAGTGCAGGTCTGTGGAAAGCAGACTAGTATGATCTGCTTCCTGAAACCACCCCTTAGAAGACTTAATGTAAAAATACAGAGCAAGTAAGCAAGAAAAAAAAGGGCAGTTTTTATTAGTCCCTGCATGGACACTTCAGTCTAGCTTTCGCTGAGGTGTTTGTGGTTTATTCTCCTTACAAGTCCCTTAATTAAAATAATTCCCAGCCATTTTCTATCTTTGCTTTGGAAATGATCCCTCCAGGACCATGTTTGTTAACTTGCTCATTACAACTTCATTGCACACCAGGACAGCTTTTTCAGTCTTGTGAGAAACACAACAGGCTTCACGAACATTAACCAAATGGCACAACACTTGTAGACCGGGAAACAAATTCCCTCTTCACTCATATGGTAAAGATGGCAGGCTCAAGAATTATGACTGCGATTGTTGGTTTTATCAGTCGCATTTGCAAATACTATCCCAAGATGATGGTCCTCCATCCTTTTATTTTCTGTTTGTGTCCTGATATTTTATCTCAGTGTGCTTTAAACAGCACCTATCCTGTGATGGGGTACTTGCAGTGTCTGTAGGTTTGGGCAGGTGAAATAGGGAGCAGGAAGGAAACAAGTTGCTATCCCGTTGGAGGCGAAGGGCAGGGTCGGACCATAAAAAACCTCCTCCTTTCCCTCTCTGCTCAGATCCAGCACCTGAAAAGTGAATGTTAAGATATATTGTGAATGTTTTTACTTGCCGTTTTATTGATTACAGATAACCTTTATAGTACATATCATTTCCAGAGTGGATAATGGAGCCCTTCCTATATCTTAATTTTCCTGTACAACTTTCAAGCAGCATGTAAACTGCAAAAGATTTGATTAACTATCTGCAACTTACTGACTTAACACTGACTCTATTTCTTACACGGGTTCTGCCCAAAGAAGAAAAGAAACAGCAGAAAGTTGCATCATAGTTTCAAAGAAAACAATCTAATCTGCTGTCTTTTGACGTGTTTTGTGTTCACGTCACATCAGTTCCAGGGATTTCTCTCTGTTCTGTATCACATCTTAGTTTGTCTGCTTCAATTGCCCTGCCTGATTGAACATACTTTATCGCATGAGTACAAACTGGCTTTAAAGTATTTTTGATGCAACAAATCCGTGTTTTTAGGTCTTCGAATCAAGATATATATGCTCCCATGCACCCTTTGTAAAAGCAGCTCTCTCGTATGAAATTATGTTGAAAATATTTATCAATACTGTAAAGAAAAATATTGAAAATTGAAACAACAACATAAACACATGTTATAGCCACACCTCTCACCTGAATGCAAGCCAGCGGTTCGTTGGTCCAAATGGAATACCCGCCAACCACGTAGATCCTGTCATCGTGGACCGCCACTCCAGATTCGTTCTGACCTGAGGAGGTCAAAACAAATATGATGCTTCTCTGTGCCAAGCAGAGGACATCCTGACAATATGACATCCATGTCCCCCATGAGGCTGAGAGATAAATCCAGAAAGACAGGACACAGGTGGGGCGGGGAGGAGGAGACAGGGGTGTTTGGAGAGCCGAGACTGAGCTTCTCTTCCCGGTGACTTTGCCCTCAACTTTTAAAAATATGAAACAGACATAGGATCCTGCACAAAAGATGAAGGTCGTGCAGGGGTATAGAAGGGAGGTGCAGTGGTGAACTCACCCAAACATTCAAGTTTGTGAGCATTTTGTGAACACTTGAAGAAAATAAGCACACACTAAAGTATTCAAATGATATGTCATGTCTCCAGCCACAGCTTTCCTTCTCCTCTCCATAGGAACACCAAAGGAACAATTTTTGACTTTTTTTTTTCATTATTATTTCCTTGCATTTCCAGAATGACACTGTTGCAAGATTGACATTTAAAATTGTTTTGCTTGCGACTTTTAACATTCAAGCTATGAGTGAGACTCATGGTTCGGTTCAACATTAACTACCATATTTATCGACTCCTGAGGGACATATCGGGCTATTTAGCTGCTAAATGTTCCACTGTGTTCACCAGCTGGTCACATTGCCTTTTTGCCATTTGGTGCTGAGCAGGTAGAGTAGACTTTTTTTTCTTTCATGATTTTCTCTGTAAACACCTGCCAATTGCCACAGGCCTGCATGTGTAAAAGTGATGGGAATTACCCAGATCAGAGACAGGTCAATTCACTCTCCCGCCCCTGGAACTCAGGGGTGCTGCTGTCCGGTTATAATTCTATGGAGGTTTATCAGAACCAGTCACACCTCTGGCAATTGGTCACGGCTTCGGAGACTTTTGTCTTTACAGGGAGTATTGCCCTCTCCTTCTTTAAAGTAAATGAGGCTGCAATGTGGTATAGCTGTTAGTGTCAGTACATCACGGCAAACAGTTTCATGTTTCAACCTGTTGGCCGAGCTGGTCTTTCAGTCTTGAGCTTGCATGCCTGCATTGATTCTGTCCAAGAGCTTCAGCATCCAATCACAGACTAAAAAACATGGATTGGAGACTTCATTGGCCATAGGTGTGAGTCAGAGAGTGAATGGTTGTCTCCAGACTGTGGCCCTGTGATTGACGGTTAAAAGTCCAGTGTGAACCTGAACTCTCGCTCATTTGCAGTTTGGATTAACTCCACACACCACTACGCTCCCTGTGTGGAGGTAAAGTGTAATGGAAAATGGTAACATTTTTAATTGGGAAAAAAAAAAATCCAATATAAGTCATAGTCAAATCTGAACTTTAGAATAAAGACTTCTTTAAGCAAACTAGCAACTTAATAGTTCTATCACCATTTAATTAATGTATCTGTGTTAATAGTTTCATGGTGTTCTGTCAACTTTCATTATTCTATCCGGTTTATGATTCTGTTTATTTCAATTGAATTGAGAGCTTTGAGTGACCTTTATCACTAAGGAAATTACTATTCATACTTAATGTCTCACACTCACTCGTTTTCAACATATCACCATCATATTTTGAAGTTTCTTGTGTTTTTGTAAAAGTTTCTCTCTTTATATTAAATGTATGTTAGATGACAAGTGTCTCCTGTTATAAATTCAGAACTATAAATGTTATTGATGTTTATGCATCTTAAATTATACATCACCACAGCTCTATCCTGTTTCTCATGATATGGAAGACCTGATTCACTGTTCTATAGTCTAGAATACTTTGCAATCTAAATGGGGAATATTTAATTACAGCAATTTGGGAAAACCAAAGGGGGCTATCTCCCAACCCGAACAGTTACACTCAGGGTGCAACCCCCCGATCATGACAACTAATGATACAGGTCAGTATAACACAACGTCATCAACATGGTACAACTATTCACATGACAGAGTTCTCAAACCCAAAACCATGGGAGACTCCCAAAGGTCCTTACAGCCACAGTGGATTATGGGTTTCCGGCAGCCAGTCTTCCCACCCCACACTACAATAATTTAATTTCTTTTATAGAGGATTACCTGTAAGAATTAATTCACATATGGGGAACCAACTTCAGTCCTCAGTCCTTTTCTCTGATAAAGTATGTTTTTTTTCACCTTTGAATGAGTAATTAATTACGGCCTGTGTCAATCCATTACCACTCAGGACCCTGAGGACAGCTAGTTATTTCCTATCATATAAATCCACTGCCTGTATCTTAAGCTAAATTAGTGTTGTTATACATTTTCATATAGGAGTTGTGTTTTTTTTTTTTTTTACAATTTCCCCACCCGTGAGCAAGCTGAAAGAGCAGCGTGTCCACTGGTCCAGGTCCATGTTGTAGGAGTCAATGTGGCGCACCAGTATGCGGTCATTGTTGTAGTCGAGGTCATTCCCCCCGAGCACATAGAGCTGCCTCCTCACAGCCGCCATCACGTGATAAACCCGCCTCTGCAACATGGGACTTCGAGCTAACCACTGGTCCTGGTGGAGAGCCAGCAAAGGGTTAAAGAAGATGGACGGGAGACAGAAACAATGAGATGAAATGTAGTAGGAGACAGGGAGAGGAAGACAAGAAGATTAATATTTAAGCATATCCATGCATGGGTAATTGATGTATGCTCAGCACTAGATAAATAACGTGACACTCGAGCTCTGGTTTGTACTAATGACTTCCCTCCCTCTCTCTAATCATATGTTTCAGCCACTCCATTTTACACTGCGAATCCCTGCTTATTTCACTAAGCATGCCGAAGCTTACTTGGTGTGTGTGTGTGTGTGTGTGTGTGTGTGTGTGTGTGTGTGTGTGTGTGTGTGTGTGTGTGTGAGAGAGAGAGAGAGAGAGAGAGAGAGAGAGAGAGAGAGAGAGAGAGAGAGAGAGAGAGCGAGAGAGAGAGAGAGAGAGAGCTTCATTCATTGAGGCACAGAATGAGAGTGAGGGTGTGTGTTTGTGTGTGTGTCTGCTGGGAGCTGACGGGTGGCCATCTGTTGAGGGTAGAGTGGGTGAGGGGTGGAAGGGGGTGTTATTGCTCTGGCAGGTGAATGTAGATATGTGATGAATACAAATGAGACTCTCCCTCTTCTTTTTCATCTGTGTCTTCGTTCCCTTGCTTCCATGCCAACGTGTACAAACACAGATCCATATGGATGTGCGCCCTACACATATAAACACTGCAAACTTCTATACCATAAGCAGCCTTACTTGGATCCAGGCTCCGTAAACAGCTGCCTCATATAGCAAACATAAACACAGTCTGTACTTCACTAGTATGATGAGTTGTCTATGAGTGACGTTATATATAAAAGAATATATGCAGAAAATGAATTGCCTTATGAAAAAGGTGTGAGATGTGGTAATAAAAGGGAAACCAATGGGATTAGGATGGTTTCTATTTTTGATGGAGGATTGAATTTGTTTACTAAACACACAAAAATCTTGTGAGTGGCAAAGAACAACGGGTTATTTTTTCAAGGATGACAGTCATTTTCTGTTCAGTTTCATACTGTGTGAAAATCAATTAGCAGATGGTTGAGACCTGTCTGTGGTGTAATCCATCATTGTGAACATTAAAAGTTTGCTATATAATCCTCATAAAACCCTTATTGTCACACACAGGAAAAGTCCAGGATGTTATGATAAACATACAATGGATTACCTCACTGCAGAAGCATAACTTTAACATGATTTCATGTGGTATTCAAATACTGTCAAAATGAATCAATTCTTCTTTTCAATAATATTGCTGGTTCCCATGGGTGCTAACCTGCCATTTATGTGTTATCCCATTCGCAGTCTAGTATTAACCTGTATTACATTTTACAGGGCAAAAAAATAACCCTTATGACAGGACACTCAATATAAAACAGGGGAATATGTAGTCTCTTTGAAGTATGGCTTGCTTTAGGACAGTTTGCTTTTATATAAGAATTGTTTGCATTCATTCATTATCTATACCGCTTATTCTGGCATTAGGGTTGAAGGTTGTGCTGGAGTGCATCCCAGCTGTCATTGTGCAAGAGGCTCGGTTCACCCTGGACTAGTCAAGCCAATCACGTTAGCACATATTGAGACATACAAATCACTCCCTCATTCACACATCTGGGCAATTTAGGATCCCCAATGAGCCTGCTGCATGTTTTGGACTATAGGAGAACATGCAAACTCCATATGGAATCGAACCAGGGACCTTGCTGCTATGAGGCAGAATCACAAACCAATGAATCACCATTCCGCCCCATAAAAATTCTCATCATACAATAAGATTTTCTTAAATATTATTTCACTCAGAAATGAAAATGTAGTCATTATCTGCTCCCACATGCTGATAGAAAGGATGAAGCTTCTGATTACAAAAAAACAGTCACTAAGTTTCACCGGAAAAAAAAAGAAAGGAAACATGGTACAGCTTACCACTGAACAACAGAAGGAAACAGTGACTTCAAACAAGAGAGAAGTGAACTGGGTGCTCACTGCGAGATCCTACCATTCCTTTGAAAGAGCACACAGCTTTTACTCAGGAGTGACAGAGAACATTTTGGCTAGATGGAGTAAATGGTGTCTTTTCAAGTCAGCTTCACATACCAGGGCTTTCTGCAACTGAGATCATGCCAAATCAGCAGTAAGAAGCGATTGTTGTTGTTTTTTCATTTTATTATATTGTTATTTTTACTAGACCTCACTAGTGGTCATAATTCATTTCAGTTCTTTTTTGAGGCTGCAACATGCTTTTCTTTCGAAACACTGGACGTTTTTTAGGACATATATGGCATCTTATGACCCTTTGAGAAAACAGTTATAATTCCACATATCCTTTAGCAGATGGGGAATTGTAAGCATTCAAAAATCAAGCTAGCTGACTTCAGTCCAAACCTTTCCTTCATATTTGTTATTTTGCTCTCTAATAGTATGGCAAATGACTGTGAGTTGACTGTAGCAGGACAGGAAGATTACTTCTTTCAGCGAAAAACATCAACCTGCAGCTTGACAACTGCCAATCTAAGAGAAAAGGTCTCAAACTCTTGAGGTCATTTCAAAACTCAAGTCAGGTTATGGTCATTTGTGACTTTACCCATCTGCCCCTATGATGAGTCAACTACTGACAATTTCACTCATGTGTAAAGTGATAATTAAAAGCATCAAATCAGATGCAGGCAAAACAAAAATGACAGCATAGCAACACTGAAACGCTGAAACAGATAATATTAGTGTATTATGTATCCTGCGGCTGGCTGACGCTACTAACTTTGCTTCTTTTTTAATCCAAATCAACTGTTTTTTAATCATACTTTTCAAGTAAGTGTTGCTTTTCAGAATTTGTGTTTTTAGCTCCTCTTGGAGCCATAAATGGCTTTTGAGTTTATGGATTTCCTGGTTTACACAAAATGTGAAAGAAAGTTCTTATGTCTCCTTAAGCAGGAGACATAATGTAAGGAAAAAAATAAATGTGAATAATTAATACTATTACTGGAAAACTTAAGTAGGAGTATGTTCCGCTGTAATGTATATTTGGGGTGCTTGATTGTACAACAGCATTTTTGGGGGTCATCTCTCTGCCACAGCACCGTGAATACTGCAAGAAGAGAAAGTGTAACACCTTACCTGTTCCGGGTCGTAAACCATCAGCCGATTCTGGTACTGAGCTGTATTTGTCACCCCACCTGTGAAAGTAAAAAACAGCACTCTGGATGATGAGCAGATAGCAACCAATATTGGTATAGACATGCATCTGCGTGAATGGGTGGAGTGAAAGTTATGTATATGTGATAACTTATGTGTTCTAGTTTGACTCCCTCATCCCAATCGCGTGTACCTGAGACCCAGAGCAGGTTTTCAGCCACACAGCCGGCATGGCAGGAAAGAGAACGGTCGAAGGGCTGGACAAACATCCATTTGTTCCTCTTGGGACAGTAGCGTTCCACTGAGGGCAGCACCTGTCTCAGCTCGTTCCTGCCCCCCACTGCGTATAGGTACTGTCCCAAAGCTCCCAGGACAAAGTGTTCTCTGCAGGCCTTCATGGGGGCAATCTCAGTCCAACGGTTACCTCTGGGGTCGTATCGACAAGCAGTCCTTACCGCACAAGTCCTTCCGGTGGAGTGCTCTACCTCCCCACCCACAACAAAAAGGAAGTTCCCCATTACAGACACGCAGTGGTGGCTGCGCCCAACGGGCATGGGCACCAGCTCACTCCAGTTTGACCCACCAGCCACACGTACCTGCTCCTGTGCAGTTGGGTTGAAGTAGCGCAGCTCCCTGACTCTGCACACCTCCCGCTTCCGCCCGCCTGCTATGTATAAGGTGAGGGACTTGAAGCGAGGCCTGGTGCGAGCTGACTGGTGGAGGGGCTGCGCAAATATGGCATGGTGGTAATCCAGAGCCTCTTCGACCAAAGCAGCTGTGGTGGGACTGGACTGGACAAGCGGATGGCTGTGGGCGAGGTGGTGCAAAGTTGTGACGTCCATCAGGCCGTAACGAACATGCTGGAGAAGATCCTCGGTGTACTGGTAACGACAGTCATGCTCCAACCACAGCACCACAAACTTCAGACAGAGAAATGGAGAGAAAAGTAGTGATAAGAGGATGGTGTTGTGAACAAATAAAAACTTAAAAGAAGAAAAGCAGAACACTGGAAGGTATTATGAAAATTATAAGACAGCATGAGGCCAGAATGAAAGATTTAAAGATTGAATTGCCCCTTTAAAACAGCTCTGAAGACATAAATAATAGCTCTCTTTAAGCTTTGTGCATTAGAAAGCATTAAAAACCTGGAATTTCTATGTCTTAATAAATGTAGGTATAAAAGGGAGCTGTGTAATCACAGGTATCTTTGAAACATAAAATTATAGAAAAATAAGTGAAAAATTTGACATTGAGTCAATAGACCCTACTTAAAAAAATGATTCAAATGCAAATAATACAAGATAATAAATGCTAATTTAAGACCACTAATCACTTTTATATTTTCCAAAAATATAGGCAAAGATATGAATTTAACAGTCCTCACAGCAATGATTTACACAATAAAAAATAAAATCATAAAAACTGTAATTTTGTTCTATCATGTTTTGTATCAATAACATAACTTTACATGAATTACCCTAAAATGCTTATCATATAGTGACTACATTGGATCATATTAATGTGTCTTTTTATGCATCACAAGCTGGAATGGCGGTCCTACTCCCATCTCACACTGTTGTAATAAAACATGACAGTTCTGTTGCACAAGGAGTAGAGAAATGAAATATACAGGGTTGTTATTCTACAACCAAAGAGAAAGATGGTCTGTGAAAGAAAAGAGTGAAATACTAATGGAGAAAAAACAATAGCTATAAAAGAGAAAACCTGCTAATCATAATTATTTTAAAAAACATTTACCAACTATTCGTGTGACATGTAAGACTGAGGCAAATTAATACACACACACACACACACACACACACACACACACACACACACACACACACACACACACACACACACACACACACATACATACATACATACATACATTTATTAATCAGGACCACTCAATACAGACGCTGTAAATATCCACAGGCACACTTCTTTTGTTTCATGCAGGTAAACTTGACTTCAGAGAAGGGACATAATTGAACTTGAGAGCTGGGGAAGGCTATTTAGCCATGGCGAGATGTGAATGTCGGCGAGCTGACAGGAGATCACTGATACCTTTATTATAAAAACGATGTTCGTTTTTAGAGGAACCTCTGAAGACAGAGGACTACATGCACATCAATAAACTATTCTAAAAGGAATGTGGGTGGTTTAAATGTTACTGTGTTCAGACTAAATTTAGAGTCAAACCAAAAAAAAAAAAAAAAAACAAGACTCAGCAGTTGGTGTGTGAGGTGAGCACAAATACTATACTGGAGCGATCTTGACCTTTTCCTTTATACCGTCTCTATCCCACCCTTAAGGTACAAATATTCAACAAACAGCGACACAGGATTCCGTCATTTTTCGGCATCCGTGCCACTCTCCCTCTCTCTATCGCTCACCCTGCCTTCCTCCTCCTCCTACCTCTGAAGTGACAGAATGTGTGCGCGTTTGTACATGCCTGTGCACGCGTGTGCACAACAGCGGCTGACTGTGAAGGTCACGCTGCATCACACAACTTCCTCGGGGCACAGAATAAATCAACTCGTACTCCCTCCGTGCTGAAAGGAAAAGTGCACGAGTGTGCGTGCATGAAAAGGATAAAGTGAGTGAGAGAGATAGTGAGGGAAAGAGGTAAGGGGAGGGGAGGGGCAACACGAAGGCAGAGCAAAGGAAGAAGCAAGAAAGAACGGGGGACAAAGCCAGAGAAAATGTGATTTCTAGAGCGTGAGCGACTCTAAGAAAACTCTGAGTGACGATGATTGACGGACAGGCTATATCGGTCTGTTATTGGCGTGCTCACCCCCCACCCTTTCGGACGATGGCCCCCGCTTGCTGTTCGCTTCCGTCTGATGCTCAAATTAACCTTCTGGGCGAAGTGAAGGAGGCCCAAAGCAGCCTAATCAGAGACTGATTATGGCGGCGGTGCCTGGTTAAAGGGTCAGGGTAATTGTGCCATCAGAGGCCTGATTGTTTTCAATCAGACGGGCGGCCGAGTGACAGCTGGGGGATTGGGGCCCTGATGGAGCCGCGGAGGGCCTAATCAGAGAAGAGAAGGGGAGAAAGACAGAGAGTGAGAGAGAGACCAGGGAACGATGGGAGGAGTAGGCTGATTGGTGCAAATGAACAGTCAAAACGTCAAGTCCCCATCCCGCACTGCCGCCTTACTCCACAGTCTCCACACACCTCGGCAGGTCATCAAACATGGACACACACACATGCATAATCACATGGACGCAGGGACAACAGTCTATCGCATACACACAGTCATACACAGCCCCATCTGATTGCATATCCTCATTAATATAAACAAACAATGTACGAGATGCAGATGGCACTGTTTAATTTGTTGTTTATCAGTCTGCTGTTATTATTTCATGAATTTCTGTGTCTGTGTTGTTTGTGCTATTTTTGCACCAAGATGCAATTTATTTTTCAAATTCATAAGCTGAGGTGATTGTTTCTCACATTATTGTTCATCACTTACAATCTAACGCCCGAGTGGATGATCTTGCACGTAAGACAAAAAGAAAAGACAATTTCAGTACCTTCCATATTTCCTCCTCACTCAGAGAGGTGAGCCTGTCACTCTTGAGAACCTCTCTGAGAAGGCGGAAGGGTAGCTGCAGTGCTTCCTCCTGCCGGCTCTGGGTCAGCTCGGACAGGTGTTTCACCAGGAAGGCCACCACAGCCTCCTCTAAGGCAGGGAGGTGGAACAGATCAGCCACACGGTACAGCTCCAAGTAGTTCACGCTGCTCAGTTCCTGCAAGGGGCCCAGACAAATACATGAAGATGAATGTGCTGAATTGAGTGGAGTGGCTGTCAGATTACATGACCATGAATGCAAATGGATGAAATGTCTAATATTCAATCACAGGATAGAAATTTCAAAAGATTAAAAATATGTCACCTTAAGTGGGAAAAATTTTTTATAAATTAGTGATCACTCTATCTCTTCTATACTTATATTGCTAATGTGTTTTTTTTCCACTCAGAACTGGCAAACTGAAGATGATAAGTCAAAATGTGATCAAATAATCATACAAATGTATTCCTCAGTCCATGGGCTCTATCACACAAGCTTCACTATAGTATTCACCTTTGGCAAATGGCAATCCAATGAGGGAAAGAAGCCAGGGATTAAAAAAAAAATTGAAAGGAGTTTGGAGTAGTGGTATAAGACTGCCATCTTCTGGCAGTCCTTCAACACATTTCATACGATAAATACACTTTCAAACCAAAAATTATGTAAAGCCACCTGCACTAAAAATATCTTTAAAAAGTGCACCGGACTTCACTACATTTCAGTACACTGATGCACATTAATAAATAACAACTACCTGGCAACTAACTAAGCACTGACACAGGTTTCCAAAACCCAACAGTGTAGAATTTATTTCACAATTTCAATTTCAAACAAAATATATGTAGGACTAATAATAATTTTGTTCATATTTAGATCCTTCCCGCTTTTATTACAAATACTTCTTAAGGCAGCAGTATGTAAGTTAAACACCCAACGCTTACTGTAGTTTAATATTGTCTGTAGACCCTGGCCATAATCTAAAATTTGATTCTCTTATATTGTTTGATAAGAAATTTGACCAAATATATGTGATATGACAAGGGTGTATGTGGGAGATTCAGTCAGATGATTTTTGAGTGACAGCTCAGTCGCAGTCTCAGTGGACCCGGGATACAATAGGTCTCCTTCTCTGTCTTTCCGTGAATAGAACTTTGAAAAGCGTATTTCAACAACATAATGTCACCATGTGAAATACTGTCAAAAGATTAATTTGTGCACCACATGACCGCAGGTCATAATGTGAAATGTTTAAGTGTAGTAATTGGATAAGCGAGAACTCCTTTGTATAGCATTTAGTTGCTTGTGCTGACACTATCAAGAAACACAGGTCTGCCAATCTCCAGGAAATAAAAGAAAACTAATTGGCAGATCTCAAACAGATATTGTTCAAATAACTCAGGTAAAAAGTTTGAAAACTGAAAACGTGTGAAACTGAAAGTGATTTATCCCCAACAAAGTTGCAAAATTTGAGTAATTAATTATAACTACACAAGCTTGCAGACTCTGTACCGGTCTGTTGGGGTGAAGAAGGAGCTGAGCCAGAGGGCGAGCTCTCAATTTACCAGTTGATCTATGTTTCTACCCTCACCTATGGTCATGAGCTGTGGGTTGTGACCGAAAGAACGAGATCACGGATAAGAGCAGCAGAAATGAGTTTTCTCCTTAGGGTGGCGGGACTCTCCCTTAGAGATAGGGTGAGAAGTTCGGCCATCCGGGAGGAACTCAGAGTGGAGTTACTGTTCCTCCGCATAGAGAGGAGCCAGATGAGGTGGCTCGGGCATCTGGTTAGGATGCCTCCTGGATGCCCTCTGGTGGAGGTATTTCAGGCATGTTCATCTGGGAGGAGGCCACAGGAAAGACCCAGGACACTCTGGAGAGACTATGTCTCTAGGCTGGCCTTTTGGTCCCTTCAGATGAGCTGGACCATGTGGCTGGGGAGAGGGAAGTCTGGGCCTCCCTGCTCCGGCTGCTGCCCCCATGACCCGGATAAGCAAAAGAAGATGGATGGATGGAAGCTTGGGTCTAAATCTCTGAAACTGTATGCTGTTGATTACAGTTATAATCATGGTTTGCCCATTTTGAATTTGCATAGGAACATGGTTTACAGTAGCAGGCCATAAATCAGGATTAGCATTTTTGATGGCTTTTTGATATGTTAATTGTCCTCTATAAATGCTGCTGGTTTTGGCCTATTAAATTAGTAGTTGAATGATTGTCTAATATCTAACTAGTTTGTTTATCTAGAACCCTAATTTTCATCTAAACTTACTGCAATCTAGATATAAAATGTTCAGGATTCAAGCATTTTGTTCACATAACACACCCAATATCTAGTATCCAGTATGTGGATTCTTCTACTTTTTCTTCCTGCTGTTACCCTCAGGGGACAGCCAATCACTTGCCTTCAACAAACCCTCTCCTCTGCTTCCTCTTCTCCCACATCGACGAACATCGTGTCCTCTTTCAGTCCACTCATAAGTCTCCTATCCGGTCTTCCCCCAATCATTCTGTCTGGCAGCTCTTTAAATGTCCAAACCATCTCAGTCTAAATTTACCTGCAAAACATCTAACATGTGCTGTCCCTCTGACAAACTCATTCCTGATCCTATCCATCCTCCTCACTCCCAAATAGAACATCACCATATTCATCTCTCCGACCTCCAGCTCTGCACCCCGTCTTCTCTTCATTGGTACTGTCAAAACCATACAGCACTGCTGGTTTCACCCCCATCTTATACATCCTACCTTTCATTCTGCCTGGTGCTCTTTTATCAGACACTACCCCAGACACTTTTCTCTAACCGTTCCAGCCTGCTTGAATAAATTTCTTTACTTTTCCACACCCTCGATTGTTCTGGACTGTTGACCCAAGATACTCAAAATCCTCCACCTCATTATCCCTACTACCTGTAACCTCACCATGAAAAGGAATAATCACTACCAACAATGAGTTTTTGAAACTTTGGTTGTGTTTTCTCGAAACAAGTTTTCTTATTTACTTTTTTTCTCCTTATAATCATATGTTGTAATGATTTCCAGTCATATGTATTGAGAGACACACCCTTAAATCAGGATTTTTAACAAAGGACATTGGACATTAGTCTTCATAAACAGCCAGGGAAGAGATAATCACGCACATGGAACTGTCAGAATGTCTCACTGAAATCAATTCAAATGAATGAGTGCCTTATTCCGTACTATTGATCACATATTCAATACAAAATTTTCTGCACTTCACTGTAATATCTTGACAGTGGACGACGATGGTGACTGGATATTTCATCTGATTTTAAATGGTGGTACTATTGTAGTTTGAACAGAGAAATCAATGCTAATGATTTGGCCCTTTCTTCTGCCAACTGATCAATAAGCTGGGAAGCAAGTGACGAGTGCAAAGTGACCTAAGCAAACCGAGAGGTTTTGTTAAACTAAGAACGCAAAATGTCTTTGTAACCACCAGATGGCATTACAGAGCCCTGTTGGATATTGTGATTCAACAAGAAACACAGATGCTTAAGTACAGTATAAAAAGATTATTGTCCAGTGGAGGGGAATTGAGGATACCATGTCCTTGCACTAGATAATACAGTATATTTAATAAGCACTACAAAATGCAATTATTAGATGACCTTAAATCATGTGTATACCTCAAATCAGTTAAAGAACTGCAAGGTTATTATTTTTTTATACCCAGACGACCACAGAGTGACTTCTACAGCCGTTTAATCTCTTAGTTATAAAGCACATTGAATAAGCATTGGTGTGGCCTAATTCTTACAGAGGGTTCTAACCTGGACTCAAGTACCATCACTGACAAGTAGTCACAACAGCACTAATCTGAAATTAATTATACAAATCTTGCTTATAGACTGTTTGGAAGTGAACATGTTGATACTCCAGGAGGGAAGACTTGTATATTCCCAGTAATGCCCAATAAGGGAGTTGTGGTGAAAGGATGAAAAGTAGTTTGGAGAGCACGGGTTTTGATGGGTGTCATCTCTAACAAGGCTTACTTTGAAACTACCCTGCCAACCTTGGATTATTTTAGTCTCCTGAGTGCCTATAAGACTGTAATTATATTATGTGAACATGGAGACAATTAACAGTTGGGCCAAGATAGACCCATTATAGACTATGGGGACATGATAGGTATGACAAAGGTTTTTTAAAAAATGAGTTTAAAATGAGCAACAAAGTATAGCAGATAGTACAGAAAATGCCTGGGTATCCACAAATTCATCCCTTTGCTTGTATGCCCCCAATTATATACATGTCTGTCCGGACTCATTTTATCAAGAACTTGTTTCATAAAGGTTTATCATAGTACCACCGACACTGACATTCTAAAAACATAATACCTCTGCTAAAAATGATCAAACTGTCCATTGCAATTCAAATAAATTTTGGGAAAAGCTTTTGAAGGTAGTTGGAAAATGAAAGCCTGGTTGAGGAACTCCATCTTTTAGTATTTCACTCCATGACTGGTGAAAAAAAAAAAAAGAGACATCCTGTCAGTAATTTCAACAAATATAGCAGCTGTCTATAGCATTAATATTACCTCAAGTTAAATAGTAACCACTTGTGGTAACAACTCTGTGTCTTAATATAAGACTTTGAGCTCATTTATATATATATATATATATATATATATTATATATTTTTTTTTTTTAACTCAAGTGGCAGGATCGCCTGTCAGTTTGTGAATGTAGATTACAAGAGTCTTTTATTAACACTTTGATGCACAGCACAAGTTCTGTTTTCTATCCTTTAGAATAAATGAGTTCATATTGTCAGTTGGTGTTAACAGCTATTTATCATCATTACATCATAGTCATAGTTATACAATCCAGCTGTTTTAATTAAAGTTAGAAATTTGATTATTTTAAGTTTAAATTATGAGAAGGGGTTTGCACCGCTCACACTATGAAGCAAGGTTCCTCAGACGAAAAACTTTGCCAGGCGAACAGTTTAATGTCTCTGATTCTCCAGAGGATGGTGTTTGTACCTGGATAAGGTAGTGGGAGCAGAGGCTGAGGAGTTCCAGCAGTTGGAGGTGGCTCCCTGCAGACAGGACGTCTTGGATCACAGATGGCTCCAGCAAAATCTGACCAGAAGGGACAGACAAGTACAGTCCAGTATTCTTTTGAATGACATTCTCCTGTATTTGGGTTCTCTTGTCATCTCTTGGCATTGATTTTCTATAATTTGTAAAACTACTTTCATTACAATTTTGAATTTTAACAACATTTTTGAGCACATTAATATCTGTATAATTATATTATACTGTACTTGTTTTCCTAGACAGAAAACAGTGGCACTGAAAAATACACTGGATCTTCAGAAACAATACATTCCAGTAATTGTAATGAAATAAACCTTGAAAATTCCTCGCTGACATATTTAGGAAGTTAACAAAATACCTGAATACCTCACAATCCAACACTGAAATGAGGAGGAAGTAATTTGTGCTAGTGTGCTGGTTGATTGTTATGCATATAGTTTGAAGACTGAAAGTCAAGTGTGGATGATAGTTATATTGCTTATTCATGTGACAGTAATGGAATATTCTTAGAATATGTCAGAGATCTTTATAGAAAGCAGTGTAAAAACCAGCAAATGATCTCTAGCAACTCTTCTCTAGCAACTACAAGAGAGGTGCAATTACTTGTGAATTATTGTGAGTTCTCCTTCAGTTTCTGAACACAGTTCAGTCAAACTTACTTGACATCGTGCTTTCTGTGTGAAGAAAAAAAATAAAATAAAAAAGTCAACCTATACTGCTTGTGTTGGTAGTTGTTTGGAGCGTGGGTTTTCAATTTAATACATTGTAATTGCAGGTAATTCTATGATTGTATTTTACATAGATCTGCTCTGGTTGATTTGTTTGCTACTGTAAAACGAGGATGCTTTTTATCATCTTTTGCATAATAAGGTATTTTGAAAAGAAAAAACATTGATTATAGGTATTTCCACTTTATTGACAGTCATCCTGTATTTGTCAGATTTTGTCTTTGTAGTAAATAAGTATGCGATAGGGCCAACCTACATGAACTATGTTGATATGTTTAGGGTTCAGGTCTGATTTGGACATTTAAAGAGAATACTTACTGTAATAGCTAAAGTTTTTTGGCATTTTATTTTGTGGTCTGTCCGGGACAGACAAATGAAGACAAAACGAGTCACATTATAGTTTAGATTAGTAAATTAAATCAAATACGATCAATTGCCAAGGGATCTGGAAAACCCCATGTCACTGGGTAAATTCAGTAAATTATCTAGTCAAGATCAATAATATTCACTTTGGTAATTCTTTATCTGTTCCACTGATATTATTCTATTTAATGATTTATTTTACCAACAAATATGGGAAAAACAAGACTCCATCACCCTGAGTAAATGGTAGTTTTAGTGGATATTACTGAGCGTTATTATCTTAAAAGCCTAATCTAAGGACATTAAAATTGGAATTGACCTTCCCTGACGATATCTTGTATCTTGTATAAATCTTCATCTTTGCCTTCAGAGGATTTATCTCTAAATATGACACTGCCTTTGTCTCAAACAGTTACTTGCATGGCTGTTTACGTATAATATAGGAATGGGTCATTTGATTTAACCTGGCTTCACTTAAGTTTGCTTTGGTCTAAATTAACAAAGGAAAAAAAGGGCAAAGCAATTTATTAAAGGGTTGGGTAATGAGGTTGAAGCTGAATTCATTTCATTTCATTT
This sequence comes from Fistularia tabacaria, assembly GCA_901007705.1. Lineage (NCBI taxonomy): Eukaryota > Metazoa > Chordata > Actinopteri > Syngnathiformes > Fistulariidae > Fistularia > Fistularia tabacaria. Next base: position 221,994 of record CAAKHD010013817.1, on the reverse strand, counting down.
ATTTGTATTAATTCACCCATTTAGCTGTTTCATCATTGGATTTTTGTATGATTCTCATAGATGACTTAAAAAACAAAACACAGATGCAACAGAGGAAAGTGTTGTACTGCATAAAACTAACAATGCCCTTTATTGATTCATTATAATTATTGTGTCAGCATTGTAACATTGCCAATGCTTTTCTGATCTCATTGATTCCGCCCGACTGCCGAGCCCAGTGAACGGCATCTGAAATGATCTACTGAAAGCTTCCATCTGTTACACTCTATCCACCCACAGAAAACATAAATCTCTGTCATGCAGCCAATACCTTTCTAGGCTCACAAGCCTGCACAATTTTACCTCAGATATAGGCGCATAAGGAGAAGCTGAATCTTTCAATACCCCTCATACACAACAACCCAATCAGACTAAAAACTCCCCACTTTATCTATGACTCACCTTCTTGATCTAAATATAGTTTGATATAGAGGGCAAGAGCAAACCTATGATAATCCATTCATCAGGACTGTCCTAGTTAACCACAGAGCTGTGATGCATCAGTTATAGTAAGTGAGAAAAATGACCTCATCAGTTGTCTCCCCTGCCTCCCACTGCTGTTAAAACAGTGGTGGGCTAAATATTGGTAAGCAGCACTTAGGAACATAATTTTTCCTCTAAAGGGTCCTTGTTGTTCTGTATTAATCTAAATACAGAAAATACAGTTGCTATTTTGTCATCATAGAAACTGTATATGCTTGATGTGTGCCTGTCCACATAATGCACCAGATGTGAAAACACACAGAGCATGCATCGGTAGTCTTTCCAGTATTCATGTACATTTCCTTCAGTCCAGCCATAAGCCTGTATCCTTATAAAGAAAGTAATTTAAAGGGATGACAGCCACTTTTAAAACTTTGCTAATTTTCAGCAAGTTTTGCTGATAATTTACTTTTTTCCCCCCTTCTTCACAGTTTGGTGTCCTGCCAGTCATGGGTGGAAGTCCAATTAATCACTAGCTCCTCTATCTGTAGGCTCCCACAAGCTTTATAATTTCATATAAATCTACTGAGGGATTTCCTCCTATCATCAGTCTCTATATAGCCTGCAATGGTGTTTATATTAAACAAAGGGACTGTTTGAAAAAGTCCCCATTTTCATCGGTCTGTTTTCTCCAATTGTCAACTCTGCCAGTACTTTGACGAGATAAATGCAAATCCAAGTAAATATGAGCTCAAAAACCATAAACAATAGATTTCCTCTTCTTCATCCTAATAAGCATCCAAGCATGCAGCAGCAGCGCTGCTCGCTACTCAAAAGCTGTACCTGGGGGAGAGGACGGCATAAAATGAGATGCCTGGAAGACAAACTTTTACATCTTTGCTGGCATCATGTAGCCTAATAATTTTAAGGACTCTTGGCAAAAAACAGAGACTGATAGACTACCAGCATGATTTGGCCAATGAGTGGGGATTTCCAACCTTGAGAGACTTCCAAGACTAATGCTTTAATAATACGAATATATTGCAGGAAATATGTCACAGAAGTTACAATCATAGTACCACTAATTTTATCTTTAAATGTGTTACTTCACACCATGTAGGTTAGTTGATTTTATTTATTTTTAAATAACAGACACATGCTTTCCCCACTACTGTTTATTGTTTGTTTGTTTTGTTTTTTTTTGCAGAATTTAAAGGTAATCTTTCAATTGTTGTTTTTTACCTTGGCCAGGCTCGGACTAACAAAAGTAATGAGGTTTTATCATTTGACAAACAAAAGGGCGTGACACAGCAGGATGTTGCATGTGATTACAAAGGTATCCGTTCTGACTTGACAAAGAGTAAACAGTAACAGAAGATGGAAAGCTCCTGTTTCCTCACTCATCCTGCTGACCTATGACATGTGGCTGAAGGATTTTAATGGGTCATTATTTACGGTGTGGGGATAAGCATATTGCCCTCATCTCATCAGCTATGATCTCCTCTAGGCAGACAGGAGCTGAGCCAACCAAAGTAGGGTGGCTCAAAATCCCGCTGTTGACCTACTTTCAGTGCCTAACTACTCTTTGCTCATTTCCTCTGTGAAAATAAATCTGGCATAATTTCAGACGTCCTGTCCTCTCAGCATAATACATACATTGCAAAACTGAGCATTGCTCAAAGGTCAAGGAGGGTGATTAGAGATGATCACATACTTAATTGTCATTGAACGATGAGAGGAAAACACCGGGGAAAGCGTGTGAATGTAAAGCTGGGTTCATTCCTTGAGTTTACTTTCACTTTTCATTTAAATGTTTCTTTATAGGGTTGCAGACCAGACTCAGTTTATCTGATCCAGCACCCCCACATCCCTGAATAACGCTGGATCCACGGTCATGCTGTACAAGCTTATGCTGCTGAGATTAAGGAGGTAATGTGCAAAACCCATGGTTTATGTGTGATTCATTTGGGTGGCAGATTTGATAATGGTGAAAAGAGACTTTCCCACTTTTAACCATTTAAGCTTTATGCAACTGCTTTTATGTGAAACTCATTTCTCAGTCTGCTTTCCCTAACAATAGTAGAGTAATATTTGGACACTTATTGTCAGTGAAACAGTATGAAACATTTACTTTAAACACATGGAATCTAATAAAGAATCATATAGTTATGAATATAGTTTCTTTGACACTTTGTTTAGAATACCGTTTTTCTGATTGAAAAAGCCTTCATTCTTTTTTATCAACTCTCATAAACCTAATCAAATTTATCTTATTAGTCTTACTGATATAACCACTCTCAGCCTTATTCATTCTCCTTTGCTTGTCTGGCATGCATGGTAAGACATGGTTGATTATTCTTATCTTCAACTTTAGTTCTTACTGTATGTTCACCTGAGAAGTTAATCATTCAAGTTAGAAATATGAGACTAATTTGACAAATTATCAAGTCTAAACTTCTGTATTTCTAAGCATGCATAAAACATTTAATTTTTATCTTGAATGCTGTATCATAGATGAAAATTACATGGAGAACTTACGGAAAGTTTTTACACAAAATATTGAATGGTCTAATCAATATAGTGTGGACATATTTCATTTCAATCATTGTACACATTGTGAATGTTACAAGTGAATGTAATGACAATGACTTTCTGAAAATCATAAGCAGCAGGATTTTACGATACCACCTCTAAATAATTCCTCCACCCAAAAAAAAGCCTTTTGGCTTTAAGACAACAGTGTATTTCTTTTAATCCAGCATTTTTTGCTCACCTGTCCAGTGTAGGCAAAATCTAAAGCGTGCTTCAGTCCAACACTGGTCACTCCCTGCAGAGTCACTTCATCTGCTTCGCTCTCCACCATGCACAAGCTGAACATAGCCTGATGACACAGTGAAAAAATGGAGGTCAACTGGGCCGCTGGGGGGACATCACTTCCTCTTCAATGCAAAGATGGAGAGACAGAAACAATGAATTCAGACATGCAATCTAAATATTGCACCTAGAACTCCACAATAATTGAGGATGCTAACAGTAAAATCAATGCTGCCTTTTTTGTGTTCTTGTCCCTACATATGACTCTGTATGTTGATATAAATGTTATGCAACTATCTGTATGTTTAGCTGCTGGAAAAAGACAAGCAAGTCCAAACATGTTTTACATACAATCCTCAAATAATTCTGTATTTATCTGCCTGCTTAACCATTAAGTTCATCGAAAATAAATCTTGCAGTTATTAGATACTGCCAGACAGCTTCTGTCTTTCACTTCTCTGTTTCTCTCTCACACACACACACAAACAAAAATGTGTGCACACCCCTACCCAAGTGAAATCAAAGCAATAGTCCAGCTGTGTGTCTGTAGTCTGGGCCTGCTGTGCCCAGGTCCAGCTTGCTGTTGGCTAATCAAAGCTATTGACTGCTGTAACACCATGAGGGGATGTCAGCCATTGATTCCAGACAATGGGAGCGCAGCGTTGGGAGGGAACGAGCAAGATGAGGGTAACGTCACTGAATGAATATATCCCAGGGATAGCTTGTAAGGGACACCAGTTAAGATATTTCCATTTTTGTATCTAATAAGGCACATTTTTCATGTATTCATTTTAAAATAAGCCAAGAATGTCATTTTTCCCTAGTCAAATAACTGCGACTGATCCAGGATAATATGGTTTCTATTGAAACTTTCCCCCCTGGCTACTCCTTTATCATTTGAAGATAGACATGAGCTGAAGGGTTCTTTATGAAAATTATTTTATAATTTTAGATTGTTGTTTTAGTACATTGAAAGCTCTCTCTTGAACTTTTGCCTTTTTTTTTAACATTTTTCATTCCTAAATGTGACAGTGTTATGATTGTAGGTCATTACATTCACTGACATATGTGTGTATATATCTTTCCTGTTTTTTTTTTTTTTTTTTTTTTTTTTTTTTTTCTAATGTTGCTGCTGCAACCCCTGAATTTCCCCTTTGGGGATCAATAAAGTAT
>CAAKHD010013817.1:158301-217525 GCA_901007705.1 Fistularia tabacaria | reverse complement strand
TTTTTTTTTTATATTTTATGATTTTTTTTTTTTTTTTTTTTTTCTTTTTTTTTTTTTTTTTTTTTTTTTTTTTTTTTTTTTTTTTTTTTTTTTTTTTTTTCTTTCTTTCTCTAATGTTGCTGCTGCAACACCTGAATTTCCCCTATGGGGATCAATAAAGTATTATCTTATCTTATTAATGTACATGGGTGCTGCCCGAGGGATTTTTTGTTTTTTTTTTCCAATTGAGATCACACCTTAGTTATTGATTAATCTTCAGAAATTATTACAAACAACACTCTTGACACCAACTTACACAAACAATTTTAAAAGCACCTTTGAATGTGAAGTCTGAAAGTTCCTAGTTACCATGGAGGAGGGAAGAAATATGCACTTTGACAATCAGAACATTTCTAGATTTTAACTTCATAATCAAAAATGCCCAAGCTCATTGTTTGGTAAGGGAACAAAAGACAAAGAGAAAAACAAAAAAACATACATAATATAACACCAGCATTCTCTTTGTAATTATTAGCTTCACTGCAAATGCCTGCTCAAGGCTGACTAAGCCCTAAACATTGGCATGTGAGGTGGAGGTTTTCAAATAAATTACTAACATTAATATTTCAAAATCAAATTACCCCATTTTCTCAGGTGCGACACATCCTCCCAGACATCTGTCCCCATCTTTAAATGTATTCACCCTTGTCTCCTATGACTTAGCTCAGCCTCCTCATGTCCTCCCTGTCCACTGTATTAAAAAAGTCCTGCATGGGATTCATCATATTTCAATTGTAATAACTTTTCCTAATCGGGCACTCCTCCAAAACACTAATTCTAACAGAATATTTAGTACTTGAAAAGCTAAATCTAGTTGCTGTAGACATTTTCTTTCCCGATAGTTTCTCGGCCTAGTGATAGTGATCCAGCCATAGATGGTCTTTTTATCACAGTAGCAGTGGGTGCTTCCACACTATCTCTACTCACAGTCTGGTGTATAACAAATTTAAGTGCTGTAAAAAACCCAAGACTGGCCAGTAAGCACAATGTCACGAAACTGCATCCATTTCACCCCCAAACTCATCTATTTCTCCAGATTGACGGCAGATGTGAACTTTAAACAAACAGCAACCCCTCCTGTAGTGAATGGCCCTGCCAAGGGCATGATGTTTGAGAAAGGGTTGACTCAAGGCCACGCGGTTTTAAACACAGCATGTACATCAATCCTCAGTGTATGGTCTACAGTAATTTAAAATCCAGTGAGCACAGGATGCCCTGAGGTATGATAATGCCTTGGTGATGGTAAAAGTATATGTGAGGGTCTAATAGGAAATTAGATAAAGGCAGGGTTAGAGGGAAAAACAAAACAAACAAGCACGCAGTGCAGAAGCTGCATGTGTGATTCCGGGCAACTCGAGAATGTTCGCAGAGCTGTCTATCTTCAGTGTGTTCTCTTAACCTTGATGTGGGTCGAAGGGAGGAATGGGGACTTTGGATATAGATCATGTTGAGAGTACACTGAGCCACAGAGCCCTGTTCACTGCAATGCTTTCACATGATGCTGCAGTATGAGTGCAGAGTTGCATTTAGCCTGACCTACTGGCAAAATGAATTAATGTGTGTCTGCTCGTGTGCTCATGCCAGAGAGGACTTGTGACTCCCTCGTGCATCCAACCAGCTAATGGGATGTTTAGTGAGGCTATTTTCATGTTGAGGAAAAATATCACAAAAAGAATTGGCTAACAGGCAGGTTTTTCATAGAAGTCATGATACCAAACAGTGAAAACTTACTGTATCTGCACAGGGATATTCCTTGGGCACCAACATAATTATACATTATTCAAGTTTTTCTTTCTTATGTGATCAAGTACTTTTCATATTTGGTTGTCCATCTTGATGTTTGTGGACTTCAGAATAATTCTGAATTATATTTATAAATGACAGTTTTCCAAAGACAGGGTAGGAGTTGTTTGCCAAATTTAGTGGCACTACATGCCAAATACTGTTGGTGATTCAGTGAACCTGAGTATAAGAAAGTATCTTCAGAGAATTAGGTCATAAGTCTACATGTCAGTTTTTTGAACAATATTATTTGTAGGTTTTTGATGGTCATCAGCTCCTTGTTTCAATGAAAATACTGCCTCTATTACCCCAAAATGATGAGGGCACCATGAAGCATTTAGTACAATTATTTAGCTGATGAGCTATGTTTTCATTTTATAGTCATATATCTATTTAAGTTTATGTCTGTGCTACAACTCATGCAGCCAGATCTGTATCGTTGAAGCTTTTTTTATATAACTTGTGGTGATACAGTTATAATACTCTTCACTTAGTAGACCCTCAGTGGTTTAGCAGGGAGCCTGAAAACAGCCAGCAACATTATGCAGCAAGAACCTTTAAATCTCTTTGTGATCACATTATCTAAAGTATTACATCTAGCCTGATAAATCCACATAAAAACACAAAAAATAGTTGTGGTTTCTGAACAGGTTATGTGACTAGTTCTTGTTGGCTGTCAGGTCACCTCTCTTACCTCACTAACTTGAAGTTTCTCTTTAAAGAAATTACAATCCAAATAAATCTGCCACATTTGGATACCGGTGTGGACTATTATTGTGATGGTGCTAACGCGTAGCGAGAAAATTTTCCACCACATTTCATTATACTGCACAGTACAGAATGTCCATTGAGTCCATTGAGTTTAATAGGTAGAACTGGCTAGATACAATAAGAGAATTTGTTGTCAGTGATACTCAACACTGCAATGGGACACAGGGGGGTGATCAGCCCTCAGTCCGTTGGTTTAAATACCAGCCATGTTGAAAAAGCGGCCTATATACAACAGGTTGCCCTCCTTTTGTGCTTGACTTGCTGTCCAGACATTATAAGAATGACTGTATTGGAAAAGGCAGGAGATGCATTCAGTACAGGTGAACAACTCATGCTTGGTCAAGCATTTAATTTCAGTCAATCATATTCAATGAGCTTTATGATATGTTGCTGCATGTCTATCAAAAGTGAGAATTAAAATGGACTGGGGAGGGTGAGAAAACACTTCTCAATAGAGGATGATATTGAACCCCTACAAAGGGACCAGCGAACAAAGTGAGCCTTGATAACTATATGAGGTTGATCTAAAAATCGGTGTTCTCAAAATAACAGGTTCTTGGCTCGGACAAGATTCAAGAGTGTGTCATTAAAATGGAGTCAAGAACAAAAGGAAGAAAAATTAGAAAGATGGAAAAAGGGAGGAAAACAGAGTGACTCAACCACACTTACCTCCCAACGGGAAGACATAAAAATGACCTACACATGGCTACACAAGAAGAATAATCCCTGGGCAAATTGGACATATTTAATCTGCCTCTCATTTTCAAGGGAGATTAATTTCTACTTCCTAATCTGCTCAGTGTCTCCAAATCAAATCTCACTGGTGCACTTTTCCCTATGCAGTTCCATCCAAGCAAATCTCCTGTCTCACCATCTGACCGCATGAGTCTACCTTAAGTTACCTTAACCAGGATCAGACCGAAGCCCTGGCAAGGGACCAGGCTAAAGCAAATACTGCGGCTGACCCCACCAAGGAGAGCTTGTGAAAGATGATCTGAAGCTGTCAGTGCTTTATACGGTATTCAGTGTCATCGCACTAGGGCAAGTTGGGGCAAAATGTATTTTCTTTGATATAGTTTTTCCTTGATAACTCGTGGCAGTGGAGAAAACCCTTCGAATCAAACATTAGAGCTGAGGGTCTCCAAGGGTTGAGTCTACATTGAAGTCTAAATTACATTTGTACATGTAATAAAATTAGGTTTAATTTTATTACTTTGAAGTTTGCTAAATCTCATCAACACATACTGCACCAACTTTTTGTCATCCTCCCCCATGTGAGTTGTGTCTACCTTTATTGATTGGCATGGTGACTAGTACGAAACTGATATAGGTTTGTAAAAAGGAATACATAAATGAATACTGATAAAAAGAAAATGATCATATGAGAAACTCAGCTTAATAAAGTAAAAGCACAGCAAGGAAGCACACATAAAACTAATACAGTTGCACCTGAACAAAATCACAGAATACAAAAAAATAAGGCATAAACTTTAAAAAGACCTAACTCAAGCTTAAAACCATCATAAAAACCAAAGTCAACAAAAGGATTGTCCAATCTTTTTTAATTTTCTTCAATTTTTTCGAATGTCTTTGTCTTCAAACTTGATTTTATGACAGGATTCACTTTGATCTGGAGCTGATCCCTCTGCAAATCCAATAGAATGTCGGTTCCTGGCCGCCAGTTTAGGCCCAGAGCAACTTTCACACCCATTAGGATTTATAACAAATTGAGTATGGCTTGGTAACCTCCTTTGAGGCTCCACTCCATCTAGAAAATGCTTCCATAAGCTCTATCAAAGACATTCTTTTTCTGTGCACAGAAACTCTTTATGATCACATTTTTTCCATTTTATGTCATACAAATAGATGCTGGACTTACTCGGAAGTAATCACTGCATGCAGCCAGGATGGCTTTGTGGGCGTGGAACTTTTGCTCACCAGCCACCAGGGTGACATCACACAGCAGGCCATCCTTCCTCTGCTGGTTTAGGGCAGAGAGGACCGAGTCCTGGTGGGACTTTGACTGGCAGAGTCTCTGTCCTGTCAGCATCTCCTTACTACAAGATACATAAATACTTCATGTTCAACTACTGGATGACATGTACTATTTTGATAGAATAACATAAAAATACTTGTGCAACATTTAAAAATGTGTCTTTCACCATTATTTACCACTAAAACAGTTTGGTGCTTCATTCTGTTCGTTACCATGATCTGGACAAATATTAAGTTGGACACAATTGATTTAAGACCGAATACTTGTGATGATAATGTGATCCAAGTGTGTGCATTGATTGTCACCAGCCTTGACAGTATTTGGCTCAAATTATTTTTCATCAGGTGTGTTTGGTCCTGGGCACATATTCTCTATACCTTTGAGTAAATGGGCATGTGATGATATATATCTGCATCATGCAGACAGCGTGTATTCTTCATCAAAACTACATTTGAGTTTTGATTAAAAATTTTCTATTCCAATATTGGAAACTGCAAAAAGGAAGAAATTAAACACAGTATCATTGAAACAACTGTTTGTTTGTTGATTTTTCACTATACCGGTAGCAAATTTCTTCAACCCAGACAATATAATTGAGATGTTTCAATATGGCGACACTGCAGAATTTGACTGTCGGCGTGACAGAAAAACAGATTGATAGACAGACTGTCTGACAATATGTTCCGATCTCATGTGGCATCCGATATACAGTGTTGTCTAATCCATCCTCAGTCCTCCTCTGTTTGTACTCCTCCATCAGCAGCAGCATGACACCCTGTCTATTCAAATCCATCTCTGTCCTCTTGCAGCCACGGCTGTCACTCTAAATGCCACTGTCTGCCAGGAGGCTGGCAGTGTTGATGGTGTGCAAATACAGGAAAGTAATGGCTGTATGTGGGTTTGTGCATATATGTGTTATGGGCGAGAGGTAGGATGTATGATGAGTCAGACAGTTTTTTTGGAGGTCTGACATTGCTGGAGGAAGAGCTGGGAGGGAAAAGGACAAAATTGTTGGACTGCATGGCAGTGAAGGGAAATGACAAGACTTTGACACCAATAGATAACAAATGGTAAGCGAATTTTCATGACGACAGGACACCACTGACTGTAACAATTTCCTCAGGTGATTTTAGAAAATGTTTTCAAAATGAGACCAACATGTTACTTCACGCCTGCAATAACACCCAGCACTGCTCATCCCCTTAACTGACAGCATGACAAACTTCCTCCGAAGTCACACAGTACTTTGTCCGAGTATTTTTTTACATAAGGAACTCTGTGCCTTGTGGCAAGCCAAATGGACTTGCTGTGTTTAATGGCAGAGTTCACACTTGTTTTGGAGTCCAATACCAAAACATCACACTCTGATTAAGTATGAAATAGGGATTCAAAAATGAATCCATCCATTGGCCAAATAGAGAAAAATTACACAATATGGTTTGAAATGTTTCAGGCCAACGGTCAACTTCTTATTTCTGTACTTGCTACTGCATCATTTTTCTTGGGTTATAGACATCCTAGTAGACAAGCAATCAAAACTTTGGAGTGATAACTTGGGTGAGGTTTTTTCCTGTTTGACCACATTTGCCGGATACTAATTAAATATGCACATTCATTACTTTCAAATTTCCAAGTGCATTTTCAAGTTTGCTTTGATCCCAGACAACTGTATTTTCCTGAAAAGCAATCCAGCGTTTTTGAGGTATCAAACCACATCACATTTTTTGTAAAAAGATCAATGGGATGAAAGCTGTCATCCATCCCCAAAAGTATATTGTGTCAGCATAAAATTATTCAAAAATGAAATACACACTATCCTGTTCCTTGCTGACTTGTTTGTTAATCAAAAAATGAGTGAAACTTAGTGACTAAATGAAAATGACGGATGAAAGATATATCCATAGAGCTTATATATCATATAAACTATATATGGAAAACCGTATTGGTTAACGATTGAGTTGGAGTTATGTAAAGAGAATTCCTCATAGTCCTGCAAGTGTGTGCTCTATGTATGCAGAAGCCAGGACACCTACCTGAGGCTGGGTTCAGAAGGCATGCCCCTGGACAGCAGATGAAGGGATGATGTTGGAGGTGTAAGTGAGGTGCAATGTGGCTTCTGAGAACTGTGAAACCCTCTCTGGGAACATACATCAGCCTGATAGGACAAAACAGCATGTCAGCTTGGCTCAGTCCATCCATTGCACCCAGACGCTGTGTGGCAGCCCCTAGCCCCCAGTATGACATGTGAAGAGATGCAACTACACAAGAAGTGTAATCCTGAGACTCCTGACTAAGCCACAATGGTGTTTATTTTGACAATTCTTACAAGCTGTGCTTCCAAGGCCTTTTCATGTAAAGCATAGCACACATTGTTACAGCCACTGGCCGTTTTATTTCCCCGAAGGAGATGAAACTCAGCGCTTCTATAACAAGCTTGGAGTCCAAATTACACCTAGTCCTTCTGGTGTAGCTACAACCTTGACATAATTTGCAACACACTTGAATCTGATATCCCACAGTGGCTCGTACAAGGGGGAATCAAGAGGTCAGCACTGATGCGCTGAAACCGAAGCCGCTCTGATTACACTGACTGAAAAACAACTCACTCGCTGTGCAATAAGTCATGCTAGGTTGAGTCACATACACAATTTAAAGACCAAATTATGTCCTCAAATGAAAGTATGAATATGTTACTTTGAGTTTTGGGAGGGATGATTGTAGGCCTTGCTATTAAGTGTAGTCTTAGCCACGATGAAGCCATTTATCTATCTCTAAGTGACCTTCAGATGCGTGGCCACGGAGAGCTGACTGATGAGCCAGAGTAGCTTCTGCAGTGGAGTCTATCTCCACTGCGGGCTAACACATGCCTAGGCATATCTAATTTCTAAAGCATTTCTGAGTCAACCACACCAGTTTTTGATGACTAGGGGAAATAAAAATCAAGCTTTTTTGTATATGAAAGCCACAGGAGGGCTGACAATAACAATGTGCCTTGTAAAAAAAGAATCCCAATTCTGCATTTGCAGGCATGGTAATTACTTGTGTCCCCAGAAATGCCCTAATTATACAAAGACAGATTAAGGACTTCATTGGATTCCCACTGTTTCTGCATCAGAAGAGAAAAAAACTTATCCAGAAGGCTGGCATATTTAGGATATCATAATCAGGACAAGTAGGCCATTGTTCTACAGTACAGGCTGTAACCGGCTGCCTGAAAACAGGAAAATGTTGCATTTTTACGCAAAAAAATACAATCAGGATTAGGTTAAAGTAGGGGGTGGTTCAGGGATGCCAGAAACGCACACATCATTAGACCGTTTACTGTCACTTTCCAAAAGCTTCCAGCTGTCAAAGGGTCTCCTAGCAACAGGCCAGCGCCTCGGTCCACAAACTACGAGGAGGGAGAGCAGCCTTCCCGGGCGAGCGGAGCAACCCTGTTGCATCCGTCAAAACAGCGCACAGTGACAACGCTTGTATTGAATTCATTCGGCTTTGCAGGAATGTCTAGGGTTCATGTGTCCGTGTGTCACAAGCTTACGCACCTCATATGAATGCGGTCAGATCTTGTCCAGTCATCTATGGCGGCGTCCTTTGAAACGGACACGATCGGAGTTGACGGTATTTCTTTTGAAAAATTCGTGGCAAAACGCAGCGGCGGCCAGATGCGCTCAGTTGTCAAGGACACTTTATTGGTTCCACCGTATCGCCTACATTGTTACAATGTAACCCCGCCTCTTCTCGGTGGTCACATGAAGGCGGACAAGTGGGGGACACAGCGCCTGTCGTTGGAGAACTATGGAACAGCAACACATAAAAAAAAAAAAACTAGGGTGGGAGAGATGTATCCTTGCAGGGTGTCCAGGAGGTAATTTCAAACGCCCTGATATTATTTTCGAAATACTCCATGAAAGTTGAAACCTTTCACTTCAAATAACCTTAAGTATTTACTCCCATCTAGTGGCTACGGGAGGGACCAAAATAAATGTTTCGTTCCGCTACGTCGGCCCCAATGTTTAAAGGGACATCGCTAACGCATTTATTTTTGGGGGGCATCCGGATGTGTTTTGCTCCAATTTTATTTGTGCTATTTACTATAATGGGAAGAATGTTCATTTCGCGGAAATTAGTTAAAGATGTTTCGTTTCGTTAGGAAACAGGTATGTTTTGTAGCAGTTACTCGCCTTCTCCAGTAGGAGTCAGTGTGGGGCAGACGTGCGTTTATGTTTCTGAACGCTTTCTGTTTAATGTTGAAAGTGAACGTTACTACATTTCTGCATGCGCGACAGCAAAAAGATTTTTTTTTATAAGAGAGATACACAAAAAGACTGGGTCCCGCTGTATTACTCAGGCTGCACTACAGCGTCTATTCACAGGCGCGATCCCACTACTGAGCGGCACGGGGGCTTTGACCTGCTCCGTTTCCGACCTGGGCCGGTGCACCCCTCCTTAGACGACCTGGTGGTCCCAAGCTCCCCTGGGAGCACCATATCGATACCGAACTTAGTGCGGACACCCGATCGGCATAGTCCGCTGCAGCTCAGAGCTCCTGAGCTCAAACGATCCGCCAGCCTCAGCCTCCCAGTAGCTTGGATTACAGGCGCGCGCCACCGCACCCGGCGAGTACTGACAGAGCTGCTAGGAGTTTTGACTTAAATATAATTGACGTCACTACGAAATAATGCTGCCCCCTCGTGGACAGAAACAGAGTTTAATTGTACATCGTCAATCAATGATAGAGCTTTGAGCTTTCGAGCTTTGTTAAAGGTGTTTTCAGTCATAAATCCTGCCCCCAGCTAAAGGAGCACTTCTCTCAAACTATTTTTTGTGAGCATAAATTATTAAAGATCATAAATCATAAATTATTAAGGTCGATCGTAATAAATAAATTCCGCTGACGGAAACAAGTGATTTGCCTTAAATCCTGTAACGAACTATGACAGTTTTAAAGTTTTAAAGATTATCACATACAATTGATCATTTGTGTCTCCGTGGTCTCGTATTGTTCGTTTTTCATTTTCTTATCATGAAATTCTTTTGTATTTTGTCCACGCTCTTCTCTCTCTCTCTCTCGCTCTCTCCCTCTCCCTCTCCCTCTCTATCTCTCTTTCTCTCTCTGTCACCTCCCCGCTGTTATTTCCCAGGTCTGTAAACGCAGCGTTGCGAAAGGTTTGTTTACTTCTAAGCTCTTAGAAAACGTGTTTTCACGTGATTTCTCCGAGTTGGTAACCAATGTTTCTTCTCTTGGCATTTCTTTTACATATGTTACGGATTCCGCTCACACGAAGTGGTTCAATTTTACAAAACATCAAATGTCCAATTTCCATGAAAGCACCATCAGACCAGCACTTAGAGAGAGACAGGAGAAACAGAGACTACGCTGGATCTTGTTGCAGGAAACAGCCTACCGAATCCCCCACAGAATTTCTCCAAATGTAGTCAGCTGTCACATAAACTCACTTCATGACAGTTTGGGGTAAGTGATTGCGTTCATTTTTCCTATTCCAGTTTTCAGAATGTGTTTACGGAACCGAAATTGTCCCGGGCCCCCAAAAATGAAGCAGCAAACGAGACAGGGATATTTACTGAATTCTCTTCCCGAAAGTTGTGACTTTTGACTGGAAAACGTCAGTACAGTCGGCGTTAAACCAGCAAATAATTACAATCACCGGTATTTTTTAAATACTATCCAACTTTTTGCTTGTACTATACATCTGCATTCCCACATGTGATGTTGAAATGTTGGTGCGAGTAACGCCACCGTGACTCGTGACCAGGTAAAGTTTTGTGTTGCTAACATGTAGCACAATGGCTAATTTTAAGATAGCCGTAAAGTTATGTCAATAAGGAAAGTAGCCAAATCGCCAGCTGCTAGTTTCAACAGAAAACATCCAGAAACACTCACTTTAATCCGGGCTGCATAAAAATGAGCTGGATTAAACTCCCACGCCATACTTAATATTGCTTTGATACGTATGACAACCGTATAACATATAACAGTTAATTTCCCCCAAAAAATATTATAGAACGGCTGAAGTAAGTTGTTTCAATCGCATGCCAATGTTTTATAATGCAAGGATTACATATCGTCACACAGAAGGATGGAAATCTGGTGTATCAAACCTTTACATATCTCACAATTAGTGTTTCATTTGTAAGGGTATCTCTAGTGGTCTGTATAACCACAGTCACTATTCCTTGTCCTAACATCTAAACCCACTTGCCTTTTGTAAATGTTGAGATCTCAGCTGCGCAATATTTTCGATGCACGTGCAACTATGTGAATGTGTAACACATTCATGTAAAGTTTAAAGTGTATCAACAAGCTGAGACTCATTCTGCTGAGCAAAGTTGGATCTTGTGCCCTGTGCAAATGTGCAGTCTTAATGTCTGTTTCCTGTCTTGACTGGATTATGCTCCCTTAATTCCCTCTTGACTGATGCTTCTCAAAACAGTGCTTGCCGCTTAAGACCCCAGGGCTTTTGTAGAAGAAAAATGAAGAGGAGTTGAATTTCATCCTTGCGATGAAAGCATAGTTGTTGTATGATTGATTGGCTCGGTGATAGTGCTTCAGCCTGTCTCTGCCCTGAGGTTTTGTAACTTGTAATAATCTTCAATAATATTGACAAAATCTAGCCCAAAACAAACACTTACGAAGCGTGATTTTGTTTACACATAAAACTGATCTGCCTTTTTATCCTTTTTTATTTCAGGGATGTGGGTTTCTTGTCTGTAACTTGAAAGCACATGCTGACCAAACAGTGGAACAATGGAAAAGCTTTCCCTAGTGCTGCCCTTCCGCTGCACCCACTGAGATGACCCCAGAATGGATAGAGCGGGGATGACCATCGGCACATTTGATATTTTAGCCAATATAACCACATCGTGACCCAAACAGAAACTTGATTTAATTCACATTATTAAGGAAAATACATTCAAAGTTGTTCTCTAGCAGACCTTGCAATGCTGACTCCAGGACCTTTGTGGGTGTTTCTGGGGTTGTTATTGGCGAAGAACTGCATTGCTCACAGCCTGTTCACCTGTGAGCCAATCATAGTACATTGGTGTCTGGGAATGCCCTACAACATGACTTTCTTTCCCAACATGATGGAGCACTATGATCAGGATATTGCAGCCAGTAGTATGGAGGTAAGACCTGTCATTACTATAAAACATTTTGTACTACCCTTATGGTGACCATGTGATCATCAGCTTCTGATATGTTTGATTTGCATTGCAATGATTTCAAATTTTAGTTGTAATCTGCTCTTATGCCGGTATCTTTGACATTCTGTCATTTGTAGTTGTTGACCCTTAATCCCTTCTGCCATAATAAGCTTCCAGAAGTACAGCAAGTCAATAAAATGTAGTCAATTGTAAACAGAAAACCATTTTGAAAAGTTAAAGCCTTTTAATTCTAGTATATTGTTTCAAATGATTAACATTAAGTTATCCTTGCAGGTTTGAGTAAATTTTCACCCTGAAGTGCTACATATACTATTAAACTGTTGAACAAGATTATTTTTCAGCCTCTAAAGACTTCCAAATTTTTGAATGTTGATTGAGAAGCACTGTGTTTTTTATGAAAATCCTGTTTAATGAAAAAGATTTGCAAATACAAACTGTGATGAAAGCTGTTTAATATGATTATTGGCAGTCAAACCAAATATCTTTTCACAAATCAGACCTAAACAACAACTGAAATTGGAATGGGCAGCTTGAAATTTTGATAGAAAGAATGCCTTTTGTAAAATTCTTTATTTTGTAATACAAACATTTCCATATTTCCAGGACTGGTTAATGACACGGGGGAATTTCATGTCTCTCACCAATTGTCACCTTCCTTCAGTCATTTCAGATCAAGCAGATTTTGTAAACTTGACTGAATTCTCACTGCTAATATACAACCAAAGAGAGGGGGCATGGGCTTTTGTGCTGTCTGCATAAAGCCCCCTGGGGGCATTTTCTCACATTGAGAAAAGACATTTTCTTTTTTGAAGAGAAAAAAATGTATGCCATTGTATGCCTCTCCTTCTGTACATATGTGTAGGTGTTGATGGAACATATTGAGTTGTGTTTCCTGGCCAAATTCTAAGTTGTTTGCACCTGAATTAATTGATCCTTTTCATGTTGGTGATTATATCTGAAGGATATAAAAAAAAAAAAGACTGAAGTAACTATAAATTCCTATATTGATTTGAGATTTCAAAAAAGGTTGAAGATATAGTAGCTGAAGCAACAATCACATCTAATCAAATCTAATTCACATCAGTTTTTGTGGTCTCCATTGTCCCTAAATTACCTCTGACCCCCTAAGACCAATCATGCCCTGTTATATATTTCAAAAGTGAATGTTGAAAATGGAAATATCGCATCATTGTGTGTCACCATTCAAAATGGAATGCAGATACATGGTGGGGGGGCAGAATGTTCTGGACACTGTTTTGTTACAGTTGAACATTTTGGCTTGTAGACTAAAATCCTCTAATGGGGCCAGATTAGAGTGACTCTGTGGTTCTATATAGACTGGCAAATAGCATGATGGTGGTTAATTTTTGCACTACTCTTGAATGTGTATTGTCTTGTCTCAGTCTTGAGATGAAGTCACCATCATGATTCTTTAGTCATATCATACAGGTTCTGGAATTCCTGAAGGCTAGGGTTTTAGTTACACACATTTTGAGTTTTATACATGAGCAGTATCTTTTGGAGTCCTTTGTGGGGCAACTGGCAAAGATGCAGGCTTCTTATTTCACAACCTTGGCCACAGGCAGCTTCATCAACTTTGTTCTGTGGGGCCTTTGATTTCTGGAGGAAGGGGACAGACACACCCAGTCTCACACAAAGCTTACCCTGCATACCAAAATAAGTATTCTGTCTGTTAATCACTCACTCATTTCCCCTCCTGTATACCTTCATGGTTCTCTGTCTCAGGTGACAGTCTTACACTCTCTGGCACACTTTCAACATCACATTCTATGCATAACTTTCTTCAAAAGTATGCCATTATTATCAAGTACCCCAGATAGTGTAATCAAGCAGGCAATATGTAGCCCTTGGGTTCAGTCCAGCCTATCAGTAGAATTTTCCATGGAAGAGATAAGCTTATTTTGCCCTTGTTTCCAGATTCCACCAGAGTTTGGATCCTTTAATTGTTACACAAAAATACATACATACATACATACATACATACATACATACATACATACATACATACATACATACATACATACAAAGAGATTGGAGCTGATATTCTATGATACACAGCAGATATTTTGCAGTCATAAACAATTGAAAAGTGAGCATCTAGTCATGAATAATTTCATCTCTAGCTGCACATAACTTTGATTTTTTTATGTAACAAAGCAGCTCAAGCTTCGACGCTGATCCCGTTTGTGCAGTTTTTACTTTTTAGCACTGTTATAAAGCAAATACGGGGTCAAATTGTGGCGCAAGAGGCACTCATTGACAGGGAGCCAAGGGCCTCCACAAGAGAGGAACAAGGACCCTTACTGTCACAAGGGGCAGCTGAGGCCCCAGAGATGTGGACCCACTGCCAGACTGGATTTCATCAGACAAAAAAGAAAAGATCAAATAGTGGCCTGTATTAGAGTTTTTGCCTGCAATTATTAGTATAGCCTGACTACAATCTGTCAGGTAATAACTGAGGTTACAACTTAACATAATAGACAATATAAGTCCAAATGGTGATATATGAATGACTTCTATGCTGTTATTTTAGATCTTTCAAATTATATACATACGGTATAGTAGTTACATTGCAGCAAGCACTGTACATGTTTAGATGTGTTTCATTGAAATTAAGTACACACTTTTCAGCAGTCTAACCTATTAACAGCTCTGTTCTTGACTTTCCTGGCCAAATGTGTGCACACTCATTTCCTGCCTGAGTTCTTGACTGGTGTGTTGAAACGGAAGAACATTTTTCCTTGCCAATGAATGGCCCCTTTGTGTGGCACTGTAGAGCACTGCAGATCAACAAAATAAGGTTAATACTTTACTGTACAGTAGTAAAAGCCAGCATTTTCTGTTTATGACCCATTTAAATTTAGGTATTCTCCTTTACCGACTACATTGTCACTGCTGTACAGTAAATGTAGATTAAGCTTCTCATTTTTTGCTTTAAGAAATCAAATTAGATATTAGGTTCTATGGCAACATGAGAAAGATTAGAAAAGGGTAAAAATGTATGCATGTATGTATCCGTAACCTGCACTCTGAGACCTATATCATTTCACTACTCAAATCTGTCAGTCCACCATTCCAATTCATTATGATTTCTTGTTCTGCTGCAATTTCAGACAAACCGCAGCCCCAAGTGTCCCAATAGCCATGGAGGAATGGGAATAGCTGTGCCAGTGAGGCATTAAAGCTGTAATCATGAGGAATACTTAGATGTTATTATTTGTTAAAGATGAACAAAAAAGAATAAAGCCAGTAGTTCACGCTGACAGGAATAATGTGTTTCTGTATTTGTTATGGGATTTTTAGGTAGTGACCAGTCTCTTCAATTTGGTCTGGTGATTCCAGTCTCTCTCTCTCTCTCTCTCTCTCTCTCTCAGTCAAACACACACGTTATTATATGGCTTCATATTAAAGAGCTCCTTACTCAGATTGTAGAATATATTTTCCCCTAAGATTTGCACAAGTAAAACATTTTTAAACAATTTTTTAACACAATTTAATTACTGTCTCTTCAGCCATTCATGCCCCTGGCGAATCTTCACTGCTCCCCAGATGTCCGCCACTTCTTATGCCAGGCTTTCATCCCACAATGCACTGAGGAGAACACAGTTGTCCTACCATGTCGAGAACAGTGTGAGACAGTGTTGTCTGATTGTGAAGAAAATATTCGAATCTTCGGTATATCCTGGCCTCCTGAGCTACAGTGTGACAAGTAAGAAAAAATTGCAGTAATCGAAACATCCAGAGTACCAGCCTACTAAAATGTGTTTCTCTATCCTCCAGATTGGCCTCATGCAGTCTCAAGGATTGGTCAGTGCCTGCAACAACTCCAATGACTCCCACGTCAGCTAAGAGAGACCTAGGTTTCTGGTGTCCATTGCAGTTGAAAACCAAGCCTGGACTTGGATCATCATTCTTGGATGCCCAAGACTGTGCTCCACCTTGTTCTAATATGTACTTCCAACCCCACGACATTGAATTTGCCAAGAACTTCATTGGTGTTTGTTCCATCATCTGCTTGGGAGCCACGCTCTTCACCTTCCTCACCTTTCTCATTGATGTCAAACGTTTCCGCTATCCTGAGCGCCCCATAATCTTCTATGCCGTTTGCTACAGTTTTGTTTCACTCATATACTTCATTGGGTTCCTGCTTGGCAACAATGCAGCCTGTGTAAAAGCAGCCCATCCTTCTGCAGTGGACACAGTAGTGTTAGGCTCCCAAAGCAAAGGCTGCACACTGCTGTTTATGCTTCTCTACTTCTTCTCCATCGCTGGCATCGTTTGGTGGGTCATACTCACCATCACCTGGTTTCTGGCAGCTGGACCGAAGTGGAGCTGCGAGGCCATAGAGAAGAAAGCAGTAAGGAGTAAAAGCCATTAAGTGTCTATTTTTCATTTGACCAGAGAAAAAGTGAAAAGAGTTCAGAAAGAAGTGTGCGTTACTTAAGATCAGTTAATAAAGAAATCAGCGTTAGACAGTTCTTTGACAGTTAACAAATTCAACTGCTACAAAGAAAATCCAAGAATATCACTTTTTTTTAATTACTGGGATTTCAACATTTTACTTTATAAAACAACTCCTTTTACAGCTTTGTTTAACTTAATTAAAAAAATAAATCCAATGGATTTCTCATGCCTCTCAAAGAATGTCAGAGATATGGAGTTTCCATTCCATTTCTAATGATGATGGTCAATGGCTCTGTTCTGGAAGAAAGGTCTTAGCGCTGCCGTCATTATGTTGTATGCGTGTTGTGTTGGCAACCTGGCAACCAATTGATAGTCCATAAGTGGTGAAGGAAGCCCTATAGGTTCAATTGACCCAGGGGCCTGTCTATACACCAGGCAGGATCTAGAACAGCAGCCTTGTGATTTTTGGAGTGAAGCGACCTAGAATTGGTCCTGGTAAACTATCAGGTGACGCAAAAGGAAAGAAGACCTCGGCTGAGGGTGTTAGAGCACAGGAGAATACTGTAGACCTAGGCTGGGGGTATCCCTTGACCAGTTCAAAACCAACTTCAGAACCTGACTAACATATTGTCTGTGGTGGAGGTACAGCTTGAAAATCATGATATAACCTTGCCCAAATCCCTGTAGGAGGTCACTGAGGTCATGAAGAATTTGCACCTTTAGAAGAAATAATAGGGGAAAGAAACGGGTGAATAATGCAGATTGAGTACTTGCCTTGGAATATTAGACCAAACTCCTTAGTTGCACGGGGCCTCTGGTGTATCCGATCAACTCCATGAATTGTTGACGTGGAGAATATGCGCAACCGTGTCCCAGCAGGTGTTTTGCGTGGAGTGATGTGATTAGAGCCATCTGTTTTCTGTGAAACTGCTTTGAGAGCTGTGTAGATATTTTTGGCTCAACATCAAATACCTTTCCAGCATGTGTGGGCTCCTACAGGGCCGCCCTTTGTAACTTTGTGTGTTCATGGTCTTAATGGTCAGGATCTCAATGCACAATTTAATGAAAAATAGTCTCTTGTATTAGGATTACAGCATTGTCTCTCTGTATTTAGGGTTTGATTATGGTGTGCTGCCTATATCAAGCCATAGCCTAAAGCAGGTCATTGGAAAGATTGTGGTCAGAATAGGGTTCAGCTCCTGGAAGTCCCCCTAAGTTGAATGGGTTAAGGCAGTCACTTATCTTGGAGTATAAGGCAAAGATGATAAAGTTGGCATGTTATTCATTTTAAATACTGTTGGTAAATTAAGACTTTAATAATTTATAATTGCTTGTTTTAGATAATTGGATCAATATTAGAATATCAGATCTGTATTTGATTTTACAAATTAAATCAAATATAAAATGTGTTTTAAAATCTTCACAAAAGCGGAGCTTAAAACTTACTTCCTGTTCAAATCTTTTATCTTGTTAGATTTATCTATAAGATGACTAGAAATGAGAGAAATGTTGTGGATCGTATTGTACATTTTGTTTATATTTTGTCTTCAGGTGTGGTTCCACACTGCAGCCTGGGGCATCCCTGGGGCTCTAACTGTCATGCTGCTGGCTCTGAACAAGGTTGAAGGAGACAATATCAGTGGGGTTTGCTTCGTGGGACTGTACGATCTGGATGCCCTGTGCTACTTTGTTCTTGCTCCTTTGTGCGTCGGCGTTGTAGTTGGACTCTTCCTCATCCTTGCAGGCATTGTTTCTCTCAACCATGTCCGGCAGGTGATTCAGCACGATGAGCGCAACCAGGAAAAGCTGAAAAAGTTCATGATTCGAATTGGCGTTTTCAGCTGCCTTTACCTGGTCCCGCTAGTCACTCTGATTGCATGCTACACTTATGAACAGAGTCACCGCATCACCTGGGAGAACACGTGGATCAACGACCGCTGTCAGGAGTACAGCATTCCCTGCTCATCTAAGGTACTACTTCATTTCACCACCTTTGTAATGAATGTCTCTGTAAATTCTTTTTCTATTCTAATAAGAATGAATATTTCCAAATATGATTGCAAAATATTATTACAGTAAAATTGGTCATACTGCATAAGAAAAAGCCTTTTGCTGGAAAATATTTGTGGCAGTATATGAATTGCAGCTTAAGATAAATGTGCTGAAAGACCGAACTGTCTCTTTTTCAACAGTCTTTGTCACAGGCCTCAAGTTCAAACTTCAGCTTGTCTTAAGTTGAAAAATTGATTAGTTGATTAGTTTTAACAAATAATAAATATCAAAAGTACATTGTGAATGTTGGTGTTTTTTCTTTTTGTTTGTTTTGTTTTTTGTTGTCCAGATTACAGAGTATGACCATCCTGACCTCTCACTGTTCCTGGTAAAATATCTAATGACACTGGTGGTTGGAATATCTGCTGTATTCTGGGTCAGCAGCAAAAAGACCTGCTCTGAGTGGGCCTTCTTCTTCAACAGGACCCGCAAGAGGGAGTAAGACCCTGTCTCATGTCCTGTTGTATATTCAAATTGAGTTTATATGAAAAAGACATTTTACTTATTACCATATTCTGTGGCCCACAGTCCCATCAGTGAGAGCCGCCGGGTGCTCCAGGAGTCCTGCGAGTTCTTTCTCAAGCACAACAGCCGTGTCCAGCACAAGAAGAAGCACTACAAGACAAGTTCTCACAAACTCAAGGTCATCTCGAAGTCGATGGGCACAAGCACTGGTGCTGCTCCCACTGATGTCACCATCAGTAATCAAAGAACCTCAGCTTTGGGCAATCATGAGCCCCATGTACTCGGTGGCCTGACGGAGAATGCAGCCAGGGAACACCTGGACAGGGGCACGTCCAGCCGAAGCTCCAGGCGTGGGGAGAGAGATAGGGAAGGTGGGGAGAGACGCAGCAAAGGGGGGAACTCCAGTAAGGTCAGCAGTCGCTCTGGGAGTATTCTCAGAGTCACAGATGGGCAGTAAGTATCGCCAAAATGGAATACTCTCATATATGCTACATCTACTTTTTATTGTTTTGGGAAAAAAAACAAGTGTTTAATGTTCATCTTTCTCATGTTTCTTGTTACTTTTTATCTACTGAATGCGTAACACCTTAATCACTCATGTAATAACCGAATACAATCTCATTTAATCATATTTCCTGATGGTTTAGGGTGAGTCCAAAGAGTGAGCTGTCAGAGGCAGCTTTAACCCCACCTCACACCACTAACATCCAGGATTCCATCCATGAGCTGGTGCACATCGTGCCTGAGGAAACCAAGGACACACAGGACAGCGACTGTTGAGATGTTTCACTCCTGAAACGATCCATCCTTGAAAGCACAGAGGAGATGCATATTTCAAACTGAAGTTTCCTTTTAGGGGTACTTCCACCCTTCATATTAGCTTTATCAAACACTGGATATTGATTGTATTGATTTGACCTGTATAAATGCATTTAAACTTACCTCAGTGATTTTTAAATTTGGGGATTTTGGATCCATATGTTCATTGTGAGAGATGGGCTCATTGGATGAATGTCTTAATGTTTAACTGAGCTTTTATTTCCACAAGTGTAAATGTGGTACTGACTCTGCTGTATCCCAACTGTATGGACTTTTTTGTATGGCATGCTTTAAGTTAGCTTTTAGACTATGAGTTAAATGGTGTAACATGCTTTTAAGTGAACATGTTAAATATTTTTGTAAGTGTTCTTTCGCTGGATGAGTCACAACACTGGGATTTTTGTAAGTTTTTTTTTTTTCTTCTCTGTAAGTTAACACATTTCTGAATGTCTTATCCTTTTGCTAAAAAAAGAGGAATTTTGCTATGGAACCTCATTTAGTTATGCACATACTACTAGTATTTGATGAGTCGTAAAAAAAATTCTTAAACATAATCATAGATATCATTTCATCAACTTGTTTTTAGTTGTGTTTCTTAGGTTTCCTTCATGTTTGTTGTTGAAAAAAAGTTTATGTTGCAGTTAAGTGATCCTGTGAATTAAGATTATTTTTTTGGATCCTAGATTCCTTCGAGAATATAGCTTCCTTCACACTTCAAAGAATTGACATGTGTTTTACATGAGCAACGGTTGTGAGTGCTCGCAGTCTGGGTTTTCAAGATTTTGTTTCCTTTCACTGAAAACTGTTCAACACACATATTCCTCATTAGAAGCAGACCAGTTCTTATAAGAAACTGGTTGTGGTTTGGGCAAGGGGTTATTTATAACCTGACCACGAAATGCCATGGACTTTCTGGATAGGAGTCACCAGACCCCAATGAAATGGGAACTTAAGTACATTCTGTTCCGTCTGGTTTTGTATAAAGGTTCATACTTTAGAAACGTAGACTACTCTATTCTGAAATGTTTTAGACGGTTGCCATGACATTTTTTTTATTTGTGGCATTTTTTTTTAATATTTGTATCCTGATGAAGTATTGAATTAAAAAAGTACAGCATTATTTGAAAATCTATTCTGCATGGGTCAGATGGATGGATGGATGGGTGGATGGGGGTGGGGAGAGTCGCTCCCTGTCGATGACATGAATGGCAGAATAGTTTCTGCTCGTTGACTGGCTCCTTCCCGCTCGTCCAGCCTCCTCTGGACTAAAACCCGCAGCAGCAACAGGAGTTCGGGAGTGAAGAACGCCCGAGAGCCCGCAGCCAGCCGGATGATGTCTTCCTCTTTGGTGACCCGCCTGCTCTTCTTCATCTGCTTGGCTTTACCTCTGTATGGCGTGGAAAAGGTGAGAAATAGAGGATACCGAAAGGATCCTGACGCAGACAAGGTAAGACGGATGATGTAACGTCAAATCGTTTTTCTGTGTGAGAGCTGTGCCATATTTCAAGACAAAAAAGGGGTTTTCACCCTAAAAACACACATTTTCCGTGTCTTAGAAGTAATAATAATAATAATAAGAAAAGCCTGGGGCTGGTAAAGATACAGGCAATTTCCAACTTGGGTGAAAGGTCCTCCTCAGACTTCAATTTTTATGAGCTGCTCTGAGGTCACATGGCTCCCTATTATTCCAGGTTTGACCGTTCTTGCTAACACGGAGGGAGAACAGGGGAACATGCCAAACAGGAAACTCGGTCTAGATTACTGTCTACCTCCTTTTGTTATCCATATGCCTCAGAGAAAAAAAAAGTCACCCTTCAGAATGAACTTGCATATCCATATATTAATGACAACTTAATGAGAAGGGGAAAACAAGAATACATAGCAAGCATGTTAAAGTAGTTGTTCTAAGCCCAAACCACATCTAATACACTGTTATTTTAATTTTGTATGTCTCTATGGGTGTTTGGGAATCTTCAATTTTATGCACACAGTTTTAATTCATTCTCACCAACTGGAGCGTGCAGAGATTCATCAGGAGGCGGTGGGTGTGAATTGGGGAACAGAGTACACACTCATTCTACCTGCCTTCCCTTGGGACTCAAATGAAAGTGAATCTTGTGTTTATTTTGCGGGGAACCCCCCTACACCTCTCAGGGAGTCTCTAACCAGCCCACCTCCGCACATTTCCCCTCCGGTCATATAGTAGAGCTGAGACGCAGTTTTCTCTCCACAGTGGAAGCCTGTAATGGAAAGCATGTTACCAACTTTATCTCCTGTGGAAATGATGCAAGAAAGCCCAACTGCACTAGACTCTCTAAAAGGAGGAAGATCTACTTATGTGAAGAATATGGTAATCATTAAATCTTGTGTCGCTTCCTCTTGAGAAGCCGTACATGCAACAGGGGAGATCTCTTCAATGTGGACTTATGCATTAAAGTCCTACTGATTCCTGTTGACTTTGGGGCAAATGCGGCCTTTATGCATCAGTTACAGTCATGGACTGAGAGCTAGTAATATTCAGCAGTCCTAGACAGTAATTCATACAGGCAAGGAGGCGGGCTGCACCGTTATAGGCTGGAAGCCAATGAAAAAGTCTGTCGCCTGGTGAAGCGGACAGTGGCTCCTTTCATGAGTCAGCTTTGAGAAGGTCTTCAAAAATCCAACGCATAACAGAAACACAGAGATGTTTCCTTAACTTTGCTGAGTATCAACCTGTATTCCTGTGTAATTAACAAATTTTGCAATATATCTACTGAAGTTGTTGAAAGGTCTTTGCTGCCCCAAGGATAAATTCCATGTATATTACTGCACAAAAAAACAACAACTCTGTAGGCTACTGGTTGGTTAAAGTCACCCTGGTTTCCCACAGAGTTGATGTCACATCTCCAGTTTGATCCAACAAAGCCACTTAATAGCGAAAGCAGACCCTTAGCCATCTGTTTTACCGCGGCTTAAACAAAAACAGCAATCCTATCCACATTCAGACACCACTTTAAGACTGTGCTCATCTGAAATAGACATTTCTGCTGCACCTTAAATAAAGATTTACTTGAAGTTCTTTGTTCCCTCCCTGCTACTTGGGTAGTTTTCAGATTTAATGCCTTTTCTCCATGGGCTCCTAAGTGCTCCACAGCTGCATGCTGAGCAAAAGGGCAGTGGTGACCAAACTGCAACTAAGAGCCAAATCCCTTTGACATCACTTTTTGCTAATGACTCACCCATTCAGTGTTAACTGCAAGCAAAGGCAAGAATTCATAACACTAAATAATCATCTCTTAAAATGTAAATCCAACTGAAGCTAAAACTAAAGCAAGGACAGCAAAGCTTTGCAATGTCTTGCTCTGCACGTGGCAGGGGAGTTTTCTGAGTCAACTTGAGCAAGATGTTGCATCTTTTTAAACATAGCAGCAAGTTCAGCAAGACAATGAAACACACTGAAAAGTGTAGCCACTCATTAAGGTCCTTTCTACAGTTCCTTGTTACCACACCATGCCATTTACTGGTTTTCTGGTTGCTGGTTCTATTGCTTGGATTTCATCAGTACCACATGGTTTTACCCGCACGGTGCTATGCCAAGATCAGCCCAGAGTCTTGCAAAGAGTAGGATTGGTCTTGAAGGCCTTTTAAAATTGATGACAACATTTAAGCATCTGCAGTACGAGCAGGGGAAATCAAAACCATGCTATAAGTAACTGCTGAAGCTTAGTTGTTATTAAAATTAATTTCTCCACGCTCTCTTTCCCCAAATTTTTTCAGTATGGCAGCTGCTTGCAGGGCCCTGCAGGATCCCCAGGCAGAGAAGGTAACCCTGGCTCTAATGGCATCCCAGGCACGCCAGGCATCCCTGGCCGTGATGGACTCAAAGGTGAGAAAGGTGAATGTATAAGTGAGATCTTCGAGGAGCCTTGGAGACCTAACTACAAGCAGTGTGCCTGGAACTCTCTGAATTATGGGATCGACTTGGGGAAAGTAGCCGTAAGTATCTTGGCTGAGTTGTGTTTGTGTGACACTAATTGTAGGATGGGAGTGTGTACTGGTGCACATGCAAACTGAAAACATAGCTGTAGCAGTGAAAAGCACGTCTGAAATGCCCATATCATTCATGAAATGAGCTTTCACTCTACGAACCTGCCAGTTTGTTAAAAAGGCACATTTTTCAAGTAATCATTTTAATTTCAAAATAAATCACACCGTCATGCTGCGTAAATACAAAATAACAGACTTTCAGTCTTCAGCACTCAGATTTATCATGTAAAAAGCATGCTTTGCTTGGACAATTAATAAAATCTAGGAATAAAATTTAAATATTTGACAAAATATTGCAAAAATCTGGTCTTAATACCTGTGATCAAAGGACACACACACAGTGTAGTTGTCAGTTATGCTGTACTGGCTTCCTTTGCCACTTCTATATCCATGAATTGTCTTTTCCTGAGGACAAACACTTTGTTGCAGGACTGTACATTCACCAAGATGCGCTCTGACAGCTCCCTCAGAGTCCTCTTCAGCGGATCTCTTCGACTCAAATGCAAGAACGCCTGCTGCCAGAGGTGGTATTTCACCTTTAATGGAGCGGAGTGCACAGGACCCCTGCCAATTGAGTCGATCATCTACTTAGACCAGGGCAGTCCAGAGCTGAACTCCACCATAAACATCCACAGAACATCCTCGGGTATGAAAATGTGTAACTGTTCAAAAAGCTAAGAAGCACCGAGTTAGAGTCCATATTAGAGTGTCTCTTCAAAGGTGACTGAAAACCTTGCTAATTCATCTGATTACGTTTAGTTTTCTCACAAAACAGGGTTTTTTGTCCATCAGTCAAAAATAAGCATGCATGACATTAAATGAGAAATTATTAACTGTTGAAAAATTATTAAGAAGAGTAAAGTCAGTTTCCATGTGAGATTGTACAGCTTTGCCATACATGTAGTATATTATGACTTTAGGCAAAGTTGCTGGGGGGATGAAAACCATATGTTGTAGTTGCTTCTTAGGGCAGTCTTTTTTTCTCCTTTAGGTTTATGATCTTTGTGTCAAGTTAGTAAAATGTAGATGCGCACACATGACACTGGTATTGATCTTCAGCAGAAAGCATTAAAATAACTAGAAAAATAAAAACGGCTGTCTAAGGCCTTTACACCTCTACTAAATCCACACAGCCCAACTACATTTTGGAAATTTCAGCACAAATTATCACAATTTCTGTCTGTGGGCTGAGTGGGTGTTCCCTGAAATTCATTGGCACCGTCTCGCTCCCCTTTGTTGTCAGTTGAAGGACTGTGCGAAGGTATCAAAGCAGGGCTGGTGGACGTGGCAGTGTGGGTTGGGACCTGTGCGGATTATCCCAGAGGAGACGCATCTACTGGCTGGAACTCAGTATCCAGGATTATCATTGAAGAACTTCCAAAGTAAGAAAACAACGTTAAATGAAAAGAAGGGGGCAGTCCTGGAGGTGATGGCGCTTTTGGGAGACTTCAAAATTGATCAGGTGTAGCAAACGGAGGCCGCCCAACATCCCTGATGGTAACTTGAATATTTTCTTCAATACTATGCTATTTGAAAGGCCTGTAAACATGAGTATTGTGTATGTCTCATAGTTTGTATGTCCATAAAAATTATTTTTAGGAATACAACATTTTGTCTAGCCAGTATTTTAACCGTTTACTCATGTGACATGTTTTTTTTTAATCCAATATTACTGTTAATAAATGACTTTTGTACAACTTTTTACTGAAATAGAAGACTACTTGTATTGTTTAACATCATGCAAACAGACACAGATATTGTTCTTACATGTAATTGTGCACTCTTTAGATGTTTTACAAAACATCCCTTTGCATTGATATGTCAGTATAAAACATTGTTATATCATATTTTCGTTGTTTTTTTTCCTCCACATAGCAAAATATTTCAAACCAATACTTAAATATAAAAACAGAACACATTCCACATAAAAGAATGCATGATCAAATAATCATGAACTGCGTGGAGATAAAACTGGGTGGGGAACAATCTTAAAAATGTTAAGCACAACTTGACTGTTTTACTTCAATAGTGCAAAAGTTAACGTGCTCATCTTACAACAGCATAGCCTCGTACAGAAAGAATTCCCACACATTAACAGTGACTTTCAGTCTAATGCTGGACTAGAACCAACTTGCCCATGCATGCTCAGGATTTGTTCCTGAAATTTTTATCAACTTTTGCCCAATAGAAAGCGAGACACGTTTTCATAAACTACAAAAGTGATGCAGCATGCTGGAGTGACGCGGATCAAATTGGGGATGATGCCTTTGTAGTACCCCAAGGGTCCTTCGTTCCTACATTGACAGAAAAAACACAATAAATAACACTGAATTTTGCCCAAATGACTCTTCGACATTTTGCAAAGATGTCATCACTATACCTCCATGTCCGTCTGATGACATCGATAACTCCACTATATCTGTTGTGCTGGTCTTGCAGTCGAGCTCTAACCACCTGGTAAGGGTAAGTTGTAGCAACAGCAAATATTTTGGATAAGGCTGCCATGGTGATATATTCCAGTGCATTCTGTTTGCAGAGGACAGGGATGGAGAGACAAAAATTGGCAGAGTAGAGAAACTGATGAGTCACCACATGAACTGCAAGATGTTGAAAAAAAATCCCATATGTCTGATCTTTAGGTCTCCGTAATAGTCAGTGTGGAGCTGGTCTTCAGGCCAGGCTGTCTGCTGCTCATGGAGTTACTGACTCACCAGCTTTGCGTCTGAGGGTAATTCCTTGTATTTGTTATAGTCCCTCTTCAGCTCCTCATAGGCCATGAACTGCAGCGCTCCATGAGACGTCCCAAACAGACCAGGAATGTAACCCTTTGGCATAAAAAGGCCTTGTTAGTCATTTATTTCCCCCACACTCTCAAATATGCATCTAGAGCAAAGCTGAGACTCCTGCACTGAATTTATAGCTCCCTGCCTGCTTTCTGTCACAAAGAATCCTGGATAATTATCTCGTCAATGAATCAGTATCTCAAACAATCAGTGTATTATTCTTCAGAGCATTTCAATTTCACTACAAAATGTACTTATTTATAGCAATAGGCCTTGCAAAGCTGTTAAGGTACAGATTTTCCTATAAATTGGACGCCAAAATGCCAGTTTAGATTATTATAATCAGTTACAAGAAAATGTTTGTCTGCAACATACTAAAACATTTTCTGGTCCCTTGTTCATTTTCACATGATCGTGACTTTCTAAAATGTGAACGCTTTGTCAAGGAACACTAGTTTTATGGAAACCAATCAAAACAAATACAAGAAGAAAGTACATTTATAAACATAATATATATGTTAAAAATAATGATTCAGTCCAGATAAAAAGTATTTATTTTTACTACTGACCAACATACTGGCTGACCTTGTATAGTCCTCGCACGCCCTCCATGCGATAGATCTTTACCAGCGCATCCATCATCCCCTTGTACTGTTTA
The DNA here is from genome assembly GCA_901007705.1 of Fistularia tabacaria. Lineage (NCBI taxonomy): Eukaryota > Metazoa > Chordata > Actinopteri > Syngnathiformes > Fistulariidae > Fistularia > Fistularia tabacaria. The sequence goes on along the minus strand of CAAKHD010013817.1, from coordinate 190,524 downwards.
GAAGTGGGGTCAGCGCTGTATTGGAGCACAAGCCGGGTCTTAGTTACCCAGATAGGGTTGGTGATTGTGAGCGTTAGGATGCCTGCAGACAGAGAAACAAAAACCAAATGTGCAACCTTACAAATGACTTCTAATGAGGTGCTGTTAGAAACACGTGCCCCGTGAGACACAGCCACACCTTCAACCGAGCTGACAGCTTTAGTGGGAAATGGAAAAAAAATAATCATGATATTTCTTCAATGTGAAAGATATGTCAGACAGGCAGTGTAAAAATTTTGCCGAACCAATTATGCAAATTGAACCTAAGAATTTCTAACCGGAACTGTCAAGACCCGAGTTAACAATGACCACCATTGGTGCCGATAACCTACAGGGTACCAGTGGAAATTGGGCCACTGTGGGTTGAAGAACGAGAGGAGGTAGGCATGATCAGAGGCAGAGCGAGAAGAGAAAAGACAAGAGTCGGGGACTGAGAGTAGGGACTTTGAATATTGGGAAGAGGACAGGAAAAGCGCATCCATCCTGGAGAGTTGGTTGACATGATGAAGAGAAGGAAGGGAGATATACTGTGTGTCCAGGTGATCAGGTGGAAAGGTAGTAAGGCTAGAAGCTTAGGTGCCGTTTTAAGTTGTACTATCCTGGTGCTAACAGGAAGAGAAATGGAGTAGGAGTTATTTTGAGGGAGGAGTTTTTTAAGGAATGTTCTAAGGTGAAAAAAATGTCAGATAGACTTCTGAGTCTGAAACTGGAAATTGAAGGTGTGATGCTCAATGCTGTGAGTGGCTATGCCCCACTGGTGGGATGTGACTTAGGAGAAGGAGAGGTTCTGGAATGAGTTAGATGAAGTGATGCAAAATATCCCCAGAGGTGAGAGTGGAAATTGGGGCAGACTTCAATGGGCATGTTAGTGCAGGCAATAGAGGTGATGAAGAAGTGATGGGCAGGTTTGGGATCCAGGATAGGAACGCAGAGGGACAAATGGTGATAGACTTTGCAAAAAGGATGGAAATGGCTGGAATGAATACTTATTTCCAGAAAAGTAAGGAACATAGGATAACTTAAAAGAGCAGAGGTAGGAGCACGCAGGTAGACTACATCTTGTATAAAGGAGGTAATCTGTAAGACATCAGTGACTGCAAAGTAGTGGTAGGTGAGAGTGTAGCCAGACAGCATAGGATGGTGATTTGTAGGATGACTCTGGTGACAAGGAAGATCAAGAGGACAAAGGCAGAGCAGAGGAAAAAGTGGTGGAAGCTGAAAGGGGAGGAGTGTTGTATGGTTTTCAGGGAGGAGTTGAGAAAGGCTCTTGGTGGTCAGGGAGAGCTTCCAGATGACTGGACAACTACAGCTAATGTGATCAGGGATACAAGTAGGAGAGTACATAGTGTGTTGTCTGGAAGGAAAGTAGATAAGGAGACCTGGTGGTGGAATGAGGAAGTGCAGGAGTGTATACAGAGAAAGTGGTTAGCAAAGAAGAAGTGGGACACTGAGGGCACTGAAGAGAACAGACAGAAGTACAGGGAGATGCAGCCTAAGGTGAAGATAGAGGTAGCAAAGCCAAATCAAAGGGCATACGATGAGTTGTATGCTCGGGTGGACAATTAGGAAAATAACCACTCTCTCTGGTTTGGAGACAGTAACAATGACAAAAAGACAGGAGACAGAGCGAGAGGTCACAGAGATGAAGATGTTGTGGTTCTCTGTGGGAGTGACGAGGATGGATAGGATCAAGAATGAGTCCATCAGAGGGACAGCACGTCAAATGTTTTGGAGAGAAGGTCAGAGAAGCCAGACTGAGATGGTTCGATCATGTACAGAGGAGGAATACTGAATATATTGGTAGAAGGATGCTTGAATTGGAGCTGCCAAGCAGGAGGTCTAGAGGAAGACCAAAGAGAAGATTTATGGACATAGTGAGAGAGGATACAGAGAATAGGGTTAGATGGAAAAAGTTGATTCACTGTGGCGACCCCTGAAGGGAAAAGCTGAAAGGAAAAGAAGATAGCATTTAAGGTGCCCAATTTTTGAAAATGTGAAAAAACCTTCATAATAAATTTTTGGGGACAGAATGTGACTCTGGATTTATTTACCACCACAGAAACACAATAAAATATACAGTAACATTCATTAAGCATCATATCCACAAACAAATTCACAATGCAGGTTAAATTCAAGGTTTTCAAGCATTCCAATTTCAGAAATTATGAATAATTAGGATTGTAACCAATATTATTTAGAAAAATATAAATTCTGACAGTCAAAATACATCTTAGCATAATCCGCCTCCAGAGAGAAAAGGGGAGAAGGAGCACTTTGATTTCGAGCTTACATACTTAAAAGTTTGGATATCTCTGTCAAACATTTTAAAGTGCATTTCACAAATTGTAGTTGGTCAAAATTGCTAAAATTTGACACTTTTGTAAATTTTGCAGCTCCCCTCATTTTTATCTTTAAAATTCCTTATTAATTTAACTTAGGTATGTCATGTTGTACAGAGGTCACGAGAGTTTAGTTTTAATATAGTTCCTTCACAATATTCACAGTCTTGACAAATACAGTATCTGCTGGTCAAACGTAACCTGGGATCTTGCATTGATGATATGGGTTCTCTGTCATAATAAAACAGGCTGGGATCATGCTATTTTCTGACTCACGCTGGATCGGATTACTCCACACCAATCTGAGCACACATGCTGAACAGGTCAAATTTTATAAACAGGCCGTCTTTTTTTCAGTTGCTAGTACGTGTTACATGACACCCCTCGTCTTGTCTCTTCGTTGAATGTCCCTTCTTTCATGACATTTGCAGCAGTCTGATGTCAAAACTAAATCTTAAATCCAACCAGTGAGTCCAGTGAATTATGTAAATTTTTGGTTACAGATTATAACTAAACTAGCAGTGGAAGCATATGATGATTGTTTTCTTACAATTTTTTTTTTTTTAAAAATCAGTTGAAAGTCATAATTCATGTCGGTTTAAAAAAATAATATTAATAATAATCAATCATAACAATCCCAATCAGTCAGCTCTTATGTGGAGTGAGTCATCATTTAGCCAGGAACAAGATGATAGCAGAAAGTGAAACTTCACATGGAGAGCAACACATGTATGACAAGGCTGGCTAAGAGCAGTTTTATCTGGCTTTTGTTGACCAGTGGCTGTGAGTGGCATGTCAGCAGGAAAAATACCAGACTCGGACTAACCTGCTTGAGCTGCTGAGACTAGGTGTTCCTTGGCACTCAGTTCAGTCAGACGTCCCTCCTTTATGTACCCTTTAATTGCATTGTAACTGTGGATAAAACAGTAGTCTACGAATCAAACATGCAGATTAGTTCAGATGTTGCTGCTATATGTTAAAAAAATAAAAGGTTCTGGCGGACAAGGTTTTTCAGCTTACAAAAAAAAGTAGAGGCCCCAGGAGGCTCCAGCACCCCACACATTTGGGGTTACTCCTTGATACAGTCCTCGTAATCCCTCCTGGTGCCAGATGCTCTTCATACAGTGCGCGATGCCTTCATACCTGGGTCTCACTTCAAGTCCATCGCTCACTGCATTAGACAAATTTCATAAACATGACTTCTTGTATCACATAGTAGATCAAGGACAGCGGCATTTACTGTCTAACAGATCTGAAATTGTATAGATTGAATAAAGAAGTTGAAATTAAGGTTAGGATCATGTGCAGCATGAGCGTCTCGATGATCATGTAAACGAAGTGGACAAATCTTTGATTTTACGTTAATAGCGTACCTGCAAACCTGATTTTGACCAGATCCAGAGGGTGAAGCACCAGCGTTGACACCACCCCACCACTCAGCCCCGCGACCAGATTTTCGAGCTTCACATGGCTGAAAAGCTGCTGGACGTGTCCAGCAAGCGAGACAGATTTGTTTGACAGTCCCGTCTCCGTGACGCGGATCGCACTGGGATTCGGAGCGGAGCTCATGTTTGGCAGTGCTATAGCTGTGTCCTCGACACCAGCTAACTGATTAAACGACAACAAATGAGCGCAAATCTACATAACAACACTTTTGTAGACGCCTCGACGTTATAAGAGATGTAAGAGAGACTTACTCGTTGTAACCGTCTGGTTTTGAAAAGCGGTCAGCAGTAGGACCACGTTTCTGACATGTGTCAGCACCTTGTTGCACACACATAGCGTGTACCGAGCAACTGACCCTCTTGGCGACCTTGCTTGCGCCCATCGTCAAGTGACTCAATGCGATGCAGCTAATAGTACCATTTCCTCTGTTGAATTTCGCAATAAAAGCATGATTGAGGAATACGAAACATGTTATGACTTATCTGACAATGCTATATGCTAAAAGTAGAAAATGAAGGAATATATATTTATGCCTCGGCTGGTCTTCAAAATGCTTTTTTGTGTTTTTTCAAATATATTTCGATCTCAGATCATATAAAAGAAAGAACAAAGAGCAAGACAGTTCCAGGTAATGTCGACAGAATGAGTTGTAACATATTGAAAGATGAATTTAAAATCATTTTATTCACGTAATTACTGCATACGTCAACACCAAGTCTATGAAAAGTTTTCGTGTTAAGGTGGACTCTGGTGTCATGTTGAACATCATTGGACTACGTTTCCAACGTACGTTTATTTACGATGATTAATCCTTCATTACCGGTATTCAAGCTGCAACACTTAGTCTGGATCCTTTTCACTTGCCTTTCACAGGTAATTTCGGCTAACTTGACGCAGCTGTTTCATCAAAGTCTCTGATGCAATCGAATGGGGCTAGCAAGCCCACAATGCAATGCGGCTACCGTGAGCCTCTTCTTCTTCCTCAACACATGGGAAGTCGTGTGTAAATTACACATAGCAGGATACATTGAGGAGTGTATTTTTTTTTTAATTCTCCCATCTAATGAAAGTGAAGGTTCTCTCGAGGAACCCGGACGATTATGTCCGGGAGACAAAACTAGACATACAGCGTGGTAAGTCGTTGAATCGTCTTGAATTGCTACTGCTCGTTTTGCAAATAGATCCTTGCTATTGAGCTAATTGTACTGCTTAAAAAATTGGTAGTACTTCTCCAACAGTTTTAAACAGTGATTGTACCGACATCAACTGTCATACTGTAATTATACAACTAATAAAAGGCGCCTACAGTCTGAAGGAATCCAATCTGAATTGTAAACAAGAACTAGAACTTAAGTATGCCTTTAATCAAGTATTATATCTTAACTTAAATGTTATGCTCAACACAGCAACCACTTGCTTAAGTTAAGGATTGTTTTGCATGCAACATTGCCTGAGCTAAGTGATGTCGAATTACATTTTCAGTCATGATTGTCTTTCATATTGTGAACTGATTATTTGCGCTTGCCATGAACAAGGCAACAGCAAAGACACCATCGTTAGATAAATATATATATAGATAGTGCTGGTCTAAATTAAGGTGAATGAAGTCGGCAAATCTGAACATGTATTTTTGAGAGTCTATCGCAGTTTTTGTACCTGTAAAGGATGCTATATCTCATTTGTGTGTCTGGCCTTTCACAAGGAAACTTCCTCTTGCGTTATTGAATCGTTTTTACTATCTGTCGTTATTTAGTCCCAAGAAACTATGACCCGGCACTTCATCCGTTTGAGGTATGCAGAGAGTACACCCGTGCCCTGAATGCTACCAAGCTGGAACGGGTGTTTGCAAAGCCTTTCCTCGCCTCCCTGGACGGCCATAGAGATGGTGTGAACTGCATGGCCAAGCACACTAAAAGCCTCTCCATGCTGCTGTCTGGTTCCTGTGATGGGGAGGTGATTATCTTAACAACTAATCGTGATTTTCAGACTTCTCAAATGCAGGATATAAAGAATACACTAACGACAGGGTGTTTAATTTTATCCACAGGTCAAAGTGTGGAATCTTACCCAACGAGAATGTGTGCGCACACTGCAAGCACACGAAGGATTTGTCCGGGGAATGGTTGTCCGTTTCTGTGGAACTTCCTTCTTCACGGTGATTCTTAACCTTCAACTCTATCAGAAAATGCTTCCAGTTCATGATACTTTTTGAAAATTATCTTCTATGTATAGTGTTCTATGCATGACTTTATGTGTGTAACAGGTTGGTGATGACAGAACAGTCAAACAATGGAAGATGGAGACACCAGGTTATGGAGAGGAAGAGGAGCCACTTAACACAATTCTAGGCAAGGTATGATGAGTGGCAGTCATCTGATTTGCTGAGATGACGTTATTATAATGTGAGATTCTGCTTTGTTGGTGTAACGCACGGCTCCTCCCATGCAGACAGTCTTCACAGGGATTGACCACCATCAGAAAGATGGTGTGTTTGTGACATGTGGACAACAAGTGGATGTCTGGGATGAGCAGAGGAGCACACCAATTCGTTCATTTACTTGGGGTGTAGACAGTTTCAACTCCGTCCGCTTCAATCCTGTTGAGGTGAGAAATGAAATTGGCTAGTCTTACCATTTTATAAGGCTTATCTAGCAATATGTACGTATCTATTAATCAACTCGGATGACAATGTGATTTTTATATCGATTGTTTTTATTAATTGAAAATAAAACTGTCAGTGGTTTCTGCAAAGCTAATTTGATTATTTAGCTAGTTTTGATTTACATTTTGACTTTTAAAGTCAGTGGCTAATGTGATGAACATTTACTGAACTATATTAGAATTTTAAAAAAGAGCTTTGGATTTTTTTTTTTTTTTTTTTCTTCATTATTTGCTTTGACTAACTTCTTAATGCCCTCATCAGAGCAAAACTCTAAAAAGGAAACTGTTAACAGTTTAGCTTCTGGACAAATGTACCTGTGACAATGAATTATTTAATGCAAGTCATTGATTTTCCTGTTTTACGATTTAAAATATTTAAAAGAATTGCAATGTCTCGGTACAATGTCATTGCTGGGCAATATTAACATGTACTTCAATAATAATTCTAAAAGAATTTCAATAGTTCATAAAAAAAAAAAACAATATCAGCAAGAACCCTGATTTTCCTAAATAACAAGCTTTTGCTGTGAACAGCATTTTTTTTTTTTCAATTATTATTTTTTTTTTTAAGTTTTTTAACTAGCAAGGATCACCACAATACCATTTAACTCACAATGTCGCATTCAGATTATTCCTTTCCATGTCCCTAATCTTTTTGGTTGTTCAAGTAAAAGTGATCAATGGACTTTCTTTGTGCACCTTAAACTTTGGACACCTTTATCTTAACTGTGATAACCTTGTTGTTTTATACAGACTGAACTTCTTGCGAGCTGTGCCTCTGACAGGAGTATAGTTCTGTATGACATGAGAGAAGCAGCGCCACTAAAAAAGGTAGTTTCACCTAGACACTTCTGATGAATTGTCATTCTTTCTCCTTTCTACCTTTCCTGGATGACATGAGAAAAAAAAGCGTCTTCTGTGTGTTTTCTTTGCCATTGTCAGGTTATTATGACAATGAGGAGCAACACAGTGTGCTGGAATCCTATGGAAGCCTATTACTTCACAAGTTCAAATGAAGACTATAAGTGAGTTAGATAAATGAATTTCCTACAACCTAGTGATTTGTGAATTCTCACAGCAGCTTGATTTATTCAGTTTTATTAAGTATCTAAAAACTTAATGCAGATATTTTTTAAAGGCCTTGAGTAAACCAATCCAATGGTTTCTCGGTGGTGGTGTAACAGCAGGTTTTTCTGTTTGTTTTTCCAGTCTTTATACATATGACATGAGATTCCTGCATAAACCGGTTATGGTACACATGGACCACGTGTCTGCGGTATTGGATGTTGATTTTTCACCTACTGGAAAGGAATTTGTATCTGCAAGTTTTGACAAGACCATCCGCATCTTCCCCAAGGATAGTGGGCAAAGTCGGTCAGTACCCCCCAACCACGACTACCAGCACCAATTACAAGTCAATTCTTATTATTGTTCTCAGAAAGAGCAACTGAGTAAGTCTTAATATGTAGTTGATGGTCGTGTTTGGAAATGGGATTTCAATAGAGTTTATTCTTGATCAGAGCAGATATGATACTCTACTGACATGATTTTATAGTTTTCTAGACATTGCACTGGAAATTCAAAGTATTTTTTAAGACTTTGCACATATTTTTGAATAATGTGTATGTTTTGTCATAGTAGGTTGAGGCAAGTAATAGCTGGAGCCAAGGGATGCTATATCATATTGATTGAAAGGTTGAAAACATTTGGAACTGGCAGACAGCCATTAATATTGTACAACAACTTGTATAAACACTTTTTATTGCCAACATTTTGATTTGGCACAGGAGAAAAACCTAATTTGTTAGTATTGGCAATTATACACTAGCTCATCAGTACTGCTGAAATGCTGCAATTAGTCATGCCAGTAAAATACAGACTACAAATACTCTGATCAATTCCCCCACCTCATCTTGATCCTGAGTGAGAGTGTTGATCGATACAGTATGCATGAAACTACAGATAACTATATAGTGCCAACACTTTATGACGGTTATTTCCTCATGTTTGATTTCTCTGATTACTCCTAATGAATGAACAGATCCATACAACAACTGAAAGAGTGACTCCATGAATAAAAAAACACTTCGCCGAGATACAGACAATACTGCTTTAAGCTACCAATTGACCACCAATATGTCAGAGGACAACATTTAACGATATCAGGGGGTAAAGACACATTCTCAATGCTACGTTAGCACAACTTAAAGAACAAGGTGGTATGACAAGACAAAACGAATGCTCTTTCAAATTGTTCAGTTTAATGAATTGCGTTATCTACGACGGCAGTTTTATTGTCAGTGATGCAACCATTGATTGCATTTCACCACTTTTTGAGATCAACCTTTGGGCCTCTTCTGTGATTAACTTTAAAGCTTTTTCACATTTCTTGAACTACCTATGAGCTTGAATAACTTCCTTTTCTAAAAATCAGGGAGGTGTACCACACAAGGCGCATGCAGCACGTCATCTGCATAAAATGGTCGGCCGATAACCGTTATATTCTGAGCGGGTCAGATGAAATGAATATCAGACTGTGGAAGGCAAATGCATCAGAGAAACTAGGAGTGGTAAGTGCTGCCTTTCTTTTTCCTACATTATCCCTGGGAAGGCTTGTTGTCTTAGTTTTCAAAGGCTGGGACATTGGGACGTAGATTATTTGATCTTTCCTCCCTATGTTCTTTGATATTGCATGAAACAGCTATATTTTTCTTAGAAGCTATATTTTTTTAGCAGCTATGAAACATGCTGCATCTTCCACCTTTGCATTACCTGACTTTGTTTTGAGTTCGCTGCATTCCTTAACACAACCATGGCGCTTCGCCCACCTCAGCAGAGTACTGGTGACTGCCAGCATTGAGGGCACGACTGCTGCCAAATGCCCTGATAGATGCTGACTTTGGGGAGAATCACTCTCAATAAATACAGTAAACAAACTTGCACACAAGCACGAGTGGCAGACAGAAGTCTGAAGATGTTTAAAGGGCTGTTTGATCGTTCAAAATACATTTCTAAATAATTTAACCATGAGGCACAGTTTCTCAGAAAACTACTCCCCTATTATATCTTGGTCACTCATTAGTGAGAACCAGAAATGTAAGCAGGAGTAATGGTTTTAGTTTTAGAAATATATGATTAGCTGTCAGAGCGTATTTAAAATGCAGAGAAGCATTCCAGTGCCTTAAACAGTCGTTACAGCTGAATAATGAAGATCAATGGTTTCTTGCATGCCATTTTCAACATATGTCTTTCACTCTTAATCAGAATCTCTTCTGCAAATTCCTTAAATGCAGCTTCAGATTTGAAAATAGGCTTGCTTTTGGCACTTGTTTCATTGCTGCTGTGTTCGAGGAGATTTATTCACAGGCTTTGCACTTAAAGAGATCAGACAAGGCTTGCTCATATCAGCAGTTTTAATTGGCCAATCACTTAAAATGGAACATAATGAAGTATTAACAATCAAGTTGTACGGAAAGGGTCTTTAATTATCAAGAAACACTGAAATGCTGAATGGAGAGTTTGTGTCTGTCTAAAGGCATCACACTGGACCTCTTATTCCAGAGCGAGACTGTCAACCTTATGAATCAGTTCGAACAAGTACATTCACATTTATTTTAAATTCTCCAGACACAAGAGACACTTATCATGGTAAAATACAAAGAAATGACCTTTTGAGGCTGTTTTCTCTGCACTCTCTCATTAGGTTTAGGTCTATGAAAAGTCACTCTGAGATGTATTTATAAACTTATTTTTAAAGAATATTTTCAAGTTATTATGTCGTGGTACTGGTGTTAAAGCCAACATGGATATCCATTTTAGGTTAATTTTGGGAGAGGAAATTGAACTTCTATACAATTCCATCATTGCAGATTTTTCAGACCTGCGAACACACGTTACACTGTTTTTGAATATATTTTGAATCTAATTTACATATGTTTTCCTGTTATCAGTTTGAGCTATTTGATTTCCAATAATATCCCTCAAACCGTATCCATTGTGATTGTAAATTGTGCAGGGTCTGTATTACTTTTATTGCTAAATAGCTCCCTAAAATGTTTCTTTCAAACTGAAATCACTCCACACCGACATCCCCCATACCATTTTCATAGAGTTTGGGTCCTTCAGAGTGTTTATCAGAATACCCCTCTGTGTACCCAGAGGAATTACTTATGTCCAACAGGATCAGCATCTAACAGTTCTTCTCACCAGCAAATTGAATCTCAGACAAATCGTTGCTTTTAATTAGAATAAAAGCCTTGGACGAGCCAAAACCAGACCAAGACGTCGGTATTTTTGATAAGAGAAATGGAGAGGGGGAATGTTGAGTTAGTGTTTTCACATTTGAAAAGACATTTACTCATTTTTAATGAGTAGGTCGCCATGCTATTACAACTTATTTTATGTTGAAAACATTCATGTAAAGTAGCACCAAATAACTGTCTTGAGTCAGCAAAGCATGAGAGCTAAATACAAACTATGATTTTCTTTTCATACTTCATGTCCATACATAGTGTAAATCCACTCTCAATGTCTTCATATCAGTATACTTTTTGTTGTTTTATCTCATGTAGAAAGCAAAGCAAGCCGTCCTGTGCCCCTGACATCTAATTATTGCAGAAAATATACCTTTAAAAGCTTTATTAATGACCACACTTCCCATAATTGCAGCTTTCGACCCCATATATTAAATTACTCTGACAATAAAGGAAGAGACATCACTTAACAGCTAAAGAATCAGATATCCCCTTGTGACATGCATTCAAATGATGCAAGATATTTAAATAATCCCATGTACGCATGTCATAAGTTGATGCTGAGCCGACACTGTCAAGTATTGTAACAATTTTGAAGGCACTGTTGTAAAATGCAGAAAAGAAAAATACGGGAAAAATAATTCTAAGAGCACTTAGAATAGCTAGAGCTGTCATTGTGTATTCTTGTTCTCAAAGCATCCAAATAGCTGATCGTACACTAATATGCACCCAGCTGTAAATACAGTATGTGAGTAGGTTTAAGGGTTACTGCCTTAAGGACCTGTTTCATTATTGGACACATGCACATATGGGGTAAATAATATTTAACCAAATTTTCATTATCATAATATTGTTGGGATTTGGTCACCATTTTTGTCATCTTTCATGAAGTGAAAGAAAACCATCAAAATTGTTTAGTTCGCCATACTTTTATACGGAAGATTGTCTGTGTCAAGTTCAGAATGTAGATCCCCCACCCCCCATTTTAGTCAACTCGCTCCAGCCCGGCATCACTTTTCCCTTCATCTCTTCCAATATAATTTTTAACTTTTCTTCTTGCTGTTTTTTAGCTGACACACAGAGAGAAGGAAGCCACCAACTACAGCCAGAAGTTGAAGGAAAAGTTCCAGCACCATCCACAGATCAAACGCATTGCTCGGCACCGACATCTACCCAAGTCCATTTTCCACCAGACCAAGGAGCTCAAGATAATGAAACAGGCTCGCCGTAGAAAGTGTGTATTGAGGGTTTCCCTTGTTCTTTTTGGAATATGATCTTATTAAGCTGTTAGAAATCTATAAAATGTGAGGAAGTGATGCCGACCTGGGCCGCTGCCAGGATCTGAATGACCCGAGCAGTCGCATTGGCCAAATGGAAAATCCCACAGATGGGACTGTCCCACTATGACATCGTCAGGACAGGCCTTGCATACTCATTCATGGCTAGTACGGTAGATCGATTGTCCCGGTTTGCCCTCTGGTCCAGTGATTCATAGCTCCGTTTTTAAAACTACTGGCAGCACTGTCATGCGTCAGATGTGTGTTCAGACTGTGAATGATTTACTATGTATGGTTCATTCATTATTCTCAGGGTACATTAGTTTAGCCAGTGAGGTAGGTGTTAGATCAACAGTGTCATTCAATCTCTTCCTCCGCTTTCTTGTTTGCAGATCATCCTGCATCCTCTCCTGAATATTCCAACCAGACTTACTGTGCTGCTTCCTTGTTTTTCAGGGAGAGGAACATCCGCAAGCACAGCAAGCCAGGATCTGTGCCCATAGTGTCCGAGAAGGAGAAGCACGTTGTGGCTGTAGTCAAATAAAAAGCTCAGAAGAACAACACCCAGGAGGAGCATTGAGGAGACAAGTTCGAGGCCAGCATGAAAAATATAATCTTTTTGAGATTAAATTCAAGAAATGCTTGCTTTTACAAAGAAAAAGTAAATCTATCATGACATTCAAATTTCATAATTTAGAAGGTGTGATGTTTCGGAAAATGCCCTTTTATTTTTTTCCCTTTGAATGTTTAATACAATAAAGTGGAGTGTGTTACCTTCAAGCTGTGGCTAGAATCTTTCTAGATGTTTTTTTCTTCTGTGAGCTTGAACTAACAATCTCCTATATGTAACTTTTGTTTGAGGAAGATGGAAAAGATGTATCTGGTTGCTCTTGTACTTTGTCCAGCAAACCATGGAGAGCTTTCCCGTAGCATGGTTCAGTTGGGCAAAAAACTGTCTCACTCGGCTGGATTAGTGGGTTGGCTCAGTCCCTCCTTGTTCTCCCTGGGATTTTCACGAACATGAAAGGTTTTATTTCAGCAAAAAATATCACCCTGGCAACATACTACAGCCATAACCTCCTTCGGAGCAGTTTACAATTTGAAGTACAAAATTACCCAGTCCTGACCAATCAGCTCTTTGGTAGCCAATTGACTGTGTGGTTGTGTGGTCAACTGACTTGGGATGATTTTCTTTCTTGTGATTCAATGATTATTTATTTCTTCAATGAGTGAGGTTCTAGAATTGGGCAGTCGATATATTTTGCGGATAACTCAGATGATATTATTCAGGGCAATGTACCGCTAACCAAAATACCCATCATTTTCCCTTTAAAATTTCCTTTGTGTTCACCCTTTTTAATACACTTCTATATGAAAATGACATCCATTTTTGTTGTTGAAATTATTTCATGAAGTTGGATAATCGGGTTCTCGCTTAATCCAGGTTTCCTCTCTGTAATCATTTACTCACAGCACTCTTAAGGGACAAGTTCTATCCTCTTAATGTTGTCCTTCAAATCCTATCAACACCGCAGTCTCAAGTGTGGTGATGACAAGGGCTTTGGCACAAACCTGCTCAAAGACTAGGAGTCGTGTGGACTACTGCTCCTGAGCAGGTGCGCTTGGTAATCTACGAAGCCTCTGGCCTGAACAAATATTTATTACGGTTAAACAGCCAGATACTGTTTGGTTTTGATAACATGTAATACACCGAAAGATCAATGAGAAATTGCCACACAGGTAATTTAATGGTAAAACCATCACAATTCACACTTTTTTTCTCTCCTCCTTTTAGCGTTTATCTTTTTTTGTTTCGTTTGTTTGTGGACCCTCCCAGCCCAAAAAAAAGGGTTTTCATCTCGTTGCAGCAGAATATTTGACCTTTACCGCAGAGAATGGTAAATGTTCAGAGTTTGGAACCGGAAACTGATGAAACTGCCCATTTTGTCTTGCGTTTATTGCAAAATCACTTTTTTTTGAGAAGGCCTTCAAGGAGGGAGTAAGGGAAGGGGATGGGGCGGGGAGAGAGGTAATTTGTTGTAAAACCGGTCCCGATACAGAACTCAGCAGAAACCATTGTGAAGGTCTTAGACACTGACAGCACTCTCGAATGAAATGTAAATAGTTTTGCGCATTCATTCATTCCAGAATGGTTAAATGGCGGACAGAGAGACGTTAATAGTTTTTCAATTGAATTGGGGGAAAAATGCAAGTAGTTGACTTGCGTAAAAGCAGTATCTCCCACCCTACAGCTCTGAATACGCGCTCTCGCTCCGCGTCCCCGTTGCTGCCCAGGAGCGGTGGGCAAACCTGCAGTCAGTCACACTAACTCATTTTCCGTATTTATCTCCCCACGTCACGCCTTCCCCTCCTCTGACGGCGTTTCATGATCTGGGTTATAAAATATGCATGACTCTGGCCGCTCCGGCGGCTTGCAGCGCCTCCAGTCCGGGTTTTGGCGGCCGCTGTCCGCCTGCTGTCAATGAATATCCAGACGTCCTCTCCGCTTTATCCTGCATGTTCCCATCGCTCCGCCTTCCCTCCTCCTTTCTCTCTCTCGCTCCCTCTTTCTGTACCCCCTTCTCCTCCCACTACCCTCTTATTGCATCCATTTTTGAGCATTTAAGAAATCTCCAAGAATTACCAAGCTGGAGGAAAGCGACCATCGCGGAGTGACAGAGGAGGGTTAAGGACTTCGTGGGGAAAAAAACTCGACAAGGACGGACCCCGACGCCTTTATTTGAAACATGCGAGTGAAACCTTTCTGAGAGATGGCAGCGATGGGTTAGACGGGATTTACCATGACTGCAAACTGAAAGGCAAGATTTCAAAATCATCATTTCACCGTATATCCAGCCTTTCCCTCTCTCCATGGATGGATGGAGGCTTGTGACTGGAATACACGCATGACGGTTGCATCTCGAAGCCTCTTGCTCATCTTAAGGGCATCCCGTTTGCTCAAATATACACGCGTAAATTTCCACCCACAGCGGCACGCTTACTGTACATGGCGCGCTCGTAAACCACCTTTTGCAGCCGGGCGCACCGGATGCCGTGACCCCCACCGTGGGACTGAAGGCGAAGCCCGCGTTACTATCCAGTCGCCTTCTTTCTCTCGCATGTGCGCGACACTGATGGCCTCCACGGCCATGGTGCCTCCGGTACCATCCCAGAATAACCGCTGACATGTAAGCGAGGGTGTCCAAAACATTGACGGTGCTTTTTCTCGCCTCCCTTTTTTCCTTTTTTTCCCTTTCATCTTTTTGTAGCCGCTGTGAGTAAAGATGTCTGCTCCACAAGGGCCCCGGGGCGGCCCCGGCCCTACAGCCGCCGCTGCTGCCTCGGCGGGCGGCGCCATGCCGGAGATGCCGGACCTAAGCCACCTCACCGAGGAGGAGAGGAAGATCATCCTCGGTGTCATGGACCGACAGAAGAAGGAGGAGGCGAAGGAACAGTCAATGTTAAAGTAAGGGACCCGGGTTCTGTGTGTGTGTGTATAAGATAAGTGTGTGCTGATGGGGCTCACCGATGCTCGCGAACACCCCCACCCCCGTGTGTGTGTGTGTGTGTGTGTGTGTGTGTGTGTGTGTGTGTGTGTGTGTGTGTGTGTGTGTGTGTGTGTGTGAGGGTTGCTGTTACACTGAATTCCTGTAAGTGTGTGTGTGTGTGTGTGTGTGTGTGTGTGTGTCTGGAGGGTCATGTTGCCTCTCCTCTTGACATCCAAGCCAGAGCTTAAATGCTACTACGGGGAAGGGATCGGGGTTATTATTTATTTTATTTAAATAATATTCAAATTGTATCCTATCCCCTGTTTTTTCCGATGCGGCGTTGAACTCAAGGGTGGATTGTCAGGCTCACACCAGGAGAGGGCTGGGTTGGATTTACACGGCCGCCATTTTCACGTAAAAAGCACGCCAAATTGCTTAACCTTTCCACACGAACGTCACCGAGATTACACAATATGACACTGGAAAGATCATTTAAGGTGTCTTTTGTTGCGATGGCACAAACACACGCACACAAACACACACACGTACAAATGTAGCGCAGAGCGTTTCAGCACCACGTCGCTGTCCACTCTAGGGTTTTTTTTTAAGGTGGACCGGAATGATTCCGCCATTGATTCCTTTAACCTTTACTGTATGAGCCGTAACTCTGCTTTATGGCGGGATATTACATTCTGTCGACTCGTCCAGGTTATAAAAACACACGCCAGCTGATGTATCGTTAATCGCGGGGCGGGAAGAAAAAAAAAAGAGGGCGGTGGCTTTAAATGTTTCCATCCTGTTGATTTTCTAGCAGTCCTCCTTCCTCTGGTGAAGGCACATGCCTGCTCCCATGCTGCTCAGGTCTCTTATGGATGGAAATGAGCTCTCCCCCGTCTTTCTCTTGGCTTTAGTTTTCAAACACATTATCAATCTATAAACTGTCTCCAGGCCTTTGATTTAACCACAGAAGTTAAAATCCAAATGTACAGATGCTGCTGAAGGGTGCTGGTGCTTCTAGTCCCTCCCATCATGGAGTAGGGGGCTATCACTGCAAGCCTGTGTGATACATTAAAACTGTTGACGTCCCAGCATTGGATGAATATTTGGACTGAGGCGTCATTCCGAATGGAGAGAAAGTCACTCAGTCCCTACCTATAGTGCTGCTGCATGATCAACATGACTCATGTACTCCAAGACACGGCTACCTCAGCTGCTGCGGTGCATGCAGCGTGAATCATCTCGGCCTTTTTCGCCCCCCTTCCTTTTTTCCTTTTTGTACTGCCCCTTGTCCTCCCAATAGCTCAGTGTTCCTTATATTCCTTTCGCAGAGATAAAGGGGATTGTCAGTTTTAGTCACTCTGAGCTTGACAGTGATGTCAAAGCCTTGTCATTGCTGAGGAAGTTGTTCTTTTCAAAGAGGGCTTTACTGACTGACTGACTACCTGACCGTAATGTTAGACAACAGCTGCAAAGGCTGAAGGTACACATGAAATTAAGAGGTCAAAGGGTCATTCCTGTCAATTTCCTACATTGTAATTTGCATTATGTCTTTTTAGCTGCTTCCCTCTTGAGGTTTACCTCATCACTCCTAAGGAATAGCATTTAATAAACAGACGCAGGGGTAATACAACAATGGGCTGCCAATACCTCGATAGTAGCTTATGTTTGTTAGTGATTGTAATCTGTCAAAGACAGTGCACAGTGTCACTTGACCTCTTAATGGCCTTACAGTAAAGTTTTCATTCAGCATTTCAGCCAGCACGACTAGAATTTCACTGCACATTGTCTATACGGACAAAGTGACTCATCATGAGTCATCAAAACCGCAAATCACACTTTCTGCAGCCACGAATTACACGCACATACCGTATCTTTAAGCAGCATTAATATGCTCAGCACTGGTGAAGATACAACTGCAGCAGATTAACTTGTCTTTGAATGATTTGTTTCTATTCTGGCAGAAACAAGCAGCAATGCATACAAGCATATAGCACATGCATCCACCCTGTTGCAGTCAGTCACGGGCCACACCCACTGTGACTCGGGTGGCATTTTTGGAAAGTGGCAGTTTGAACATCGAAGTGTGTAATCTAACAAAGGGAAGGAATCCTGAGAGGATGGGGGGGGGGGGAGAGAAAGAGAGAGAGAAGCCTTCAGCTGCAGGCCTTGCCAACTTGCTGTCATCTCACTGGAGGTGCTACAGAGAGCATGGATCTAGCACTTCTGACTTGCATGAAATTAGTTACTCTCCTCCGCTCATGCTAAGCATGCCAGTGTCTACATGCAGAAGAAGGGCTGCACTAATTAGATGCAGCGCAGAAAAATGTTTACATTTCGCATAGAATGCCGACAATAAAACGTTTGTCACATCAGATGACATTCTTATATTTCTATCAGTCTTCGGAGTCACAAAAATAAGTTATCTTTGTGATTTACCAAAAAAGTGGTATTATCTCTGTTAGTTAGCTTTTGGTGTTCATGCATCTACAAGTCCCTGAGCAGCATAGCAGTGATGGAAATGGCCCCCACCGTCCCCCTCATTGAACTGGACACTGTGCATCATTAAAGGAGGAGCTGCGATGGGGTGACCCACAGAGCACCTGAGGCTCTGCTTCTTGTGGCTTGCTGCTGCACAGGCCCTCCAGGGCTGCTCGATCACTAAGACAGCTGGTTCGAGGGGGCGGGGGGTCAGGGTGCTTTGTTACTTGTTTTCAAGACAAGAGCTTTACATAAATCTGTACATACAGTAAAGGCCATCATGCTCACCACAGCACGCTGGCTTATAACTGTAAGGCACCAACAACCAAAACATGAAGGATTCAAGCTCCAGCAATCAGATATGTCCTTCTGCGCGGGGTCTTCCTGACAGAGTTCAGTTCATGGATTGGGGGGACTGTGTCATTTGCTTAGGGACCTCCTTTGACAGTTCTAATTATACTGGCTGCCTTGTAGGAGGGACTCCCACTGAGATGCAGCTATTCCAGGGCTCAGTGGTGTCTGCTGCCCTGCTATGTGCCCAAGAATTGGAGTTTCTTATTTTACCCAAAAGTGATAGTTTCCCGAGTGTTTTATATAGTTGAAAAGTCAGTTTTGATATATTTTTCTTAGTGGATTATGTTAGACATTAAAATCAAATCAGAGAACCTCCAGTTCCAGTTTAAATCTATATTTACAGTAAGTGTTTTATTTATATGTAAGAAACTTGGAATGGTAAGATGGTACTGGTATTTTTTTTTCAAACAGTATTTTTAGTATAGCAGTCCCAAAATAGAGCCATTTTATTTTGGCCTCAAGCCACATTGGCATACAGTCTCATGAGCCTGACCAACATTCAGCTTGAAAAAATAAAACCCAGTTGGCAAAAACTTCAAATTCCAAGAGTAAACGAAAACTCAAATATCAACAGGGAAAAAAAGAGAAGGTTTCTACATATGCCTTCCGCAGTTTATAACATAGTCAAGCTGAGAAAAATCTTTGATAATGATATTTCTGTTCTAAATAAAATAAAAGAGGAAAAGAGGGAAACCCCAGAATGTGTTTTTTAATTACTCTTGTTGTAATTTTGTTTAGATGCAGTCTTAGAAATGGTCTCTGTTGCATTTGTTGCCTTTGTCAAGAACACAACGTTCTGACATACAAAATCAATATTTAACTGTTACTGTGTATACAAATATTTAATTATCCTTAAAATTTGATGTCTGCTTGTAGCATTGTGATGTTTTCAGAACCTACATGGTTGGATGCCATCAAATCACAGATGTAATAGTGGGAAAATCCAGCAATTAATAAAAAAACAAAAAAAAAACATATAATATTAAAAATTTCATTCATAGGATATTTATAAAGAAGTGATAATAATACTGTGTATACAAATAACTGTACACTATGCATTTTTGCATCACAGCCACATAAACCACACACTACTGTAAGTCGAGTAACTTATATATTCATTAATCCAGATGATGGAGCTGTAGGGAAACTGTTTTTTTTTTTAATTATTTAGTGGAGCAAGGAGTAATATTCAGTTGCTCACAATATCAGCTCAGCTTGTTTTGGTGCAGTTGTGTAGTTTGCATGTATCATGTTCCTAGTTCGCATGTAAACTGGAGAGGTGCAGGAGGGTCGCAGTATGTGCTCACCATGAAGAGCTTTGACCTGGAATTAGCTTTGATTGATTGCATCCTATGTTCTTTTTCTCTTACCCCAACCACTCCACTACCTCCCCTAACCACACATGCACACTCACTCACCCCCCACCATCCATGTCATTTATCTGATAGTGCTAGAGAGCTCAGAAAACCAGCTGGGGTCAGAGCTACAGAGAAGCCCTGTGTCCCCTGAGGCTACAGGATCTCAGAGGAGCAGTGGTAGAGTGCTGTTTTTTTCACAAACACACACATATGTTACACAAGCTCAAGTGTCTGATTTTCACATTGCTGTTTTGCATATCTGAACAGACCCAGAACACCTGGATGCTCGGGTGTGAGAGACAGAGCTAAATCACAGTCTGTAGTCAAAAAGACAAGTGAACGATAGTCTTTACCTGTTCTGACTCTACACATAACCAGGAAGTGACCCAAAACACACACTCAGTCCCAAACCATTGGATATAAAACCAGCACATTTATGGAAGCATGAAAATGTGTCAAAGCTGCCTGTGGGATAAAAACAGAGTAAGCACACAACAAGCTAAGCCCCTTTTTATATATGCCAGAAACTGTTTTGTAGTAGGCTATATTTAGTGTTGAAATACAGTGTCCTATTCTTACAGTCTCAATTATCATATCTGCTAGGTAAGTAGCAATGAAGTCAATTCACTTCCCATTGTGATAGAAACAAGGCTTATAGTCTGATGCCTGAGCAAATATATATTCAAACAAGAAAGGTTTAGATTTTCCATCCAAATGCTGAGCAGCAAATTCACTTTTTCCCCTTGTATTCTACATTGTAATTATTTCTTTAATGTCGTGCTACCTTTTGTCATTATTTAAGAATCATGGTTACACCTCATTACATAGAGGGCAAACTTTGCTGTAGTTGTGATAAAACAAAATAATGTCTCCTCTTCACATATTGGAGCAACTGTGTGACAGATTTTGTGTTTTTAGTCTTATTTTTTGCCAATTTAGCTCATTTGACTTTAAAAACCAACAAAAACTATAGTTAGATAAGACATTGGACATGGAGACCAATTGTGGTGACACAAGGAAGGGCCACTGGATAATATTCTGCATACACACACACACACACACACACACACACACACACACACACACACACACACACACACACACACACACACATACACACACACACACACACACAGCCCCCCCACCTCTTCTTCTATGCTATTCTCTTCTTGCCTTAGCTCACTCACCCATGCTCGCTTCCCTTCACATGCAAAGAGCAGATTCTGTCATGAGCGACTCCCATCCCCCACTACGTTCCCCAAGGGAAGAGAGAGAGAGGGGGAGAGAGAGAGAGAGAGAGATAGAGAGAGAGAGAGAGAGAGAGAGAGAGAGAGAAAGAGCGAAAGTGAAAGAGAGGATGCTGTCTTGAC
This sequence comes from Fistularia tabacaria, assembly GCA_901007705.1. Classification (NCBI taxonomy): domain Eukaryota; kingdom Metazoa; phylum Chordata; class Actinopteri; order Syngnathiformes; family Fistulariidae; genus Fistularia; species Fistularia tabacaria. The sequence goes on along the minus strand of CAAKHD010013817.1, from coordinate 169,461 downwards.
TCTATAAAGCACAACGCATGCCAAATGAATACATCATCATGCTAATTAAAGTAACACTGTGTTTTGGTTATGGATGGTTGGCACGTTGTCAAGTAGTTTGGCTCAGCAGGATGGGAAATCTCATTAGAACACAACTGCCATCATGAAAATGATATATAATATATAATGTATTTACAAGCTCCTCGTGAGCATTTTTTGTGGCAGTAAAAGTGCATAACCTTCGTGTTGAGGTGTTTTGTTTCTTTTACATCTCATTCAGTACTCCTTTTGAACCAATCTCCAGCCTTATATATATATATACTCTATTTCTCTCTGTACTTTATTACACGTTTATGCAAAACAGTACACGACCACAAATCCCATTTTAAGACCAAAATCTACCATGTCTTAACCTGTCTTAATAAATAGTGATATCTATCCCCTGGGATACCACATTGAAGCTTATTCCGAATGAAAGTTCAGAAATGTAATTGTTTTGTCCTGGCCACTTTTAGATAAAAAAGTTGACACTAGCCTGAAAAGTAGTCACTGTCGTGTATGCTGTTCCACATTTTTGAAGGTTTTGTCTTAAGATTCTAAATAAACTATCTAACTGGCTTAATAGTAGTGTGCTATTTCATATTGAATATAGTAGATGATGCAAAAGTTTATTGTGCAAACAACCTAAACAAAGAGCTGCAAATTTCTGAAATGCTATAAAGATCTAAGGGGCGCAGCCAGCAGTGTTTTTCCATTTGCTTCAAACTGTAATGGCAGGGGATGAAAGGTGCAGAGGACACACTCTGGACTGAAAGCCTGTTGCTTGGTCCAGCATTGGGAGTTGCACTTTGTACCATATTTCGTCTGCCATTCAAACAATGCAAGATTAATAAAATTTGGATATAAATCAAAAGGATCAAACGGAGAGAAGAGACCACTAACCACTGAGATGGAATTTTGTCCCTTGTAAAATCAACTTGAAAAAATGCAAGAAGCAATAGTCTTGACTACTTTGAGTGAATTCTTTGATGCGGGTTATGATGGCATTCCATAATTCCAATGATAATAATTAAGTATTAAAAACATTCGGCTGATCATTTCTTTTTGCCTCTTACCTCTAACACATCAATGTCAGACTTAAGTCTACGTAGCAAATCTTAGTTATAGAAAATATTTGATCTTGCAGGCGATGATGGCATGATGTTGGTATGTCAAACATTTAACATGTTAAATGTGACACTAAATGTCCAATAAATTTAGATATTCTTTGGAATTTTGAGATGGGTTGGGATCTCTGTCTGATGCATTTCACATTAGGATTATTTGATTTACTGGTAATGAAACCAGGACCAAAAAAAGTATATTTGTTAAGTAATATTACCTTTAACTCATCACTAAATAGCAGTGCCTTCATTAACAATGAGGAAAGTGTCTCTCATTGCAATAGTGTAAGTCATGCATTTGATAGTTATATGAGAATATAGCTGTGTGTCCCAGTAGAGTGAGCAATACCTTGCTTTTTCTTCACTTGCAATGTGTGCTCAGTTTGTTGTGCTTTTTTTACTGAGCAGCAGCACAAAGTAACACATGTATCCTGTGATTTTTTCCTGAGGGGCTTATAAGTCACTGGCTTTGGGTCAGAGGAGAGATCAGGTGACACTAGAATAGAAAAGATTTTTAAAAATAGAAAGGCAAGTCAAAACTTTTGCGCCGGGTTAGTATGAGAAGGGATGAAGGCCGAAAGGAGAGGAGAGGAGAGAAAAGGAGAAGAGAACATCAGAGAGAAAATGAGAGGAGAGACATTGACGTGTGAGATGCTATCAGGTCTGGTTGCTGATATGACAGCCTCAGTCCCCACGGACACAGCAATCAGCCTGCCATCTCCCAACGCCTGCGATTCTCTGGCATTGTATCTCACTGGGCTCTTTTGTTTTTCGGGGTTTTGTTCTAAGTAACATCTGCATTCGTCAGCAGAGGTTTTATTCACTTTTGGTCTCTTATCCCTCAAGCAAAGTTTGAAGGGGTTTTCCAGTCCCTGGCAGTGCAATTTAAAATGCCCTTGGCAAAACAAAACTGCAGGAAAATGTTACAATGAGTAGTAGTTAAACAGCACATAATGAACGCGGCATCTATATAGTAGAGAGAGAAGTACAGTACAGAGATATAGTACAAAGAACACTGCTGCTTACTGTGATCCCTTCTAAGGGTTGTCAAAAATAATTCTTAAAACCAACACGTCCAGCCACATATGGGACTGATATATTGGTACACTTGCAGAGGGATCTACTGATGAATTGTTATTATGAAAAGGAACATTTTATCAATATGGAAATAGCATGCATTAATGTCAACATTTAGCGCCAACTATAAATGATCAACATCATGTTGTAGTTAGGGAGACTTTAGGAAATTGTTGATAGAAAAGTTACCAGGCATCATCCTGTGGGTACCTCAAATATGTACAATGTTTTCTGTGGAAATCATTTGAAAGTCAAATCGTAAACAAAAGATAGCATCAACTATACAGAAAGACACATATGTGAAAAGCAATTTTGAAAACATGTGGGTGGGGCGTTAGCACTCACATCACCTTCCTTTCCCATGCCCCACCCCCATCCATCCATGATACACACCATCTGATGCTGTTAGCAAAACCTTGTGCTGATTTTTTTGATATTTGGCTGAAAATGCATCCGCCAACCCATGGGTATTGTGAAACATGGTGCAATGAGCTTTCCAGAAATAACTAAGACAGTGAAAATTAATTTTCCAAAAGCTTTTTAAAAAATAAGAGAAGACGGGTAGCCATACAAGTGGCTACTAGCAGGTAGGTGAGGTGTAATTTTTAACATATGGCATTTCCCTCCAGGTTGGTTTTTATGATGTTGAAGTCTGAAAGGTCAAAGAAAAGGCATCTCTCCTTTCTGTATAGCAGAGGTCCCTAACCATGTGCCTTGGCGGATCCACATTTGCCAGGTTTTGGTCTCTCCTGTTTGTTCTCTCCCTGTCTCAGAAAGATGTATGAATCAGCACAATAGTGACACAAAATCTGTGTAGCTCTGTGATTTTCAGCTGTGTCTAATTTCGTGTTTTTCTTTGTATATGTTCATGTTCACGGATCATAGAGATATAACAGTAGGGTGTTAGGGTTTCTCTGATTTTGCCGACTGACCTCTCACTAAAGTTGCCATGTCATTTCAAGGTAATTGTTCTCAAGGAAAGAGAACCATCAGACTGTCAGATTATTAGGAAAAATCCAGCCATCAAGCATTCTCACAGCTAAACATGCAGAAAAGCGTGCAGCCCTTTGGGTTTCCCAGAGGGTCAGGGAGGCAGAGGCAAAGAGGCTTAGAGGTCAGGCTATGGCCACCGACAAGTAACAAGAGCTGATGAAAGTGTGGTGAAAATTCTTGAATTATTCCTTACTTGACAAAACACAACCATGAGATAAAGTCTCCATTTCCCTTGCATCTTATATTTGTAAAGTTCATTCACCATAAAACACTTGCTCTTGTCAGTTTCAGCGAATCTAAGGCATTCATCTCAGATATCTGCTTTTGATTAAAACCCATTTTCTTGGTTGTTTTGTTCTTTTTACTTTAATCCATTAAGTCACATACATGGTAAAACAACAATACAGAATAAAATCTTAAGATTGGGCTTCATGTTCTTTCATTTCTTACTTAAATCTAAGTGCATCGTCTTACATCTCGAACTGATATCAAGCTGTTTGAATGACATTAATTGGAACCAGACTGGTTGAAGGCATTTAATAGATACAGTTAATCCTATATATATATATATATATATATATATATATATATATATATATATATTTCTTTGTTTATTTCATAGTTCAAAGATGTTTTCATGAGTGTCTTATCATGTTAGTTTTTGCTTCCAGAAATCCTTTCACTCTGCATTTAGTAGGATTTTTAAAAATGATTGTTTTTTTTTTAAAATATATTTTCTTCTCCATACATTTGGAGTGACAAACAATCAGATAGGATAAAACCTCTTGTACATTTACAGCTGTTGTAGCAACTCGATACAATGGTGTTGGAAGTTACATTTAAATGCAAATAAAGTTAAAAGCTATATTGTCATCAGACCATAGTTGGTTGGCTGTGAGCAAATGTCTTTCACTTTTTTTCCCCTTCACATGGACTGTTTTACTTCATACAACTAAATCATACTCAAAGGAGATTGTACAAATACCGCTCAGGTTATTGAACCTAGAAAACTTCAAGTCTCAAAGTTGAATTTCTTTCTTGTATATTTCACACTCAGGTTGTAGTTCATTGATCCAAACCTAATGTAATTATGTTACAGAGATAACATCAATGAAAATGAAATACTGCTCCATAAAACTGAAATGAACAACAGGCTTCTGTATGATTTCACCCCAGATGTTTGACTGTGTGTGAGGATCTGGAATATTTACTAGCCCTAGTTTACATAGGCTGGTCCAATCTCGCTTTCCTCTGTGTGTGTGCGTGTGCACATGCGTGTCTATGTTCGTCTCATTCAAGACTCAGCTGGTTGGAGCAGGTGCAAGCTGGTGACTGAAACATGTGCAAACTGTCTTCTAATGTGCCTGTTTGGCCAAAAAACCTTGCACCATCCTGTGCTTTCTATAAACAAATGCAGCCGCCTTGTGTGAGCCATAACACAGGCGGTCAGACATTCTTTGCTCTCACTGAAACACACACATTAGCTCCACAGAGGCCTCACAACCAGACAGTTGAGTTTATTATGTAATAACTGCTGCAGTGATTCTGTTTGAAAACTTTACATTTGCTCATGCAATCCCCGCTGTCATCGTGGTGAGGTTTTGTAAAGACTTTCTGGTTTCACAGCACACTGAAATCCTGTGATTTCAGTGTGCTGTGAATGTCTTTTATTCACATTGCAAAGCAAATGTCTTTTATGATGTTTTTGCTATGAACGTAGTTCTCCCAGTTCTGTCAACTGGTTCTTCGGCATCCTGGATCAAAGGATGGGATGTTTAGTAGCATTACCATGCTTTACATGTACAGTAACTGTAGGTAGATTATGGGGACAGCTGACTGACATAAATAGGGGAGGATAAAGAGCAGCCATTATTATGATGTCACAGATGCAACCATGTCCCTTATATAAGCCCAGTCTTTAAAGACTGCACACAGGCACTATCATGTAACCTACACTAGGACATACTGTACATCATACAGATAGTGTGGACCACTGGCTCACTGTGCCTGGGGCTGTTGGTGGCTTTGTTGAGGCTCTGAATTATTCCAGAGATTCAGTGTCTATTTGTGAGCCTGCTCTTGTCTCTTTATGGTTGCTGTGGCAGTGCAGTCTAGTTTGCAGTACCCGCCATGAAAATAACAGTGCAGGCCTGTTTTTCATCCCCATCATCTGACACTGATTAGGACACAGACAGAGAGAGAACTGATGCTGTGATCCCAGGATCGTGCCCTTAGACCGAAGTCTGATGGAGGATCTCCTGCTAATCCCTTAATATCACTCGCCCCACTGAGATACTGCCACCAACACCATAGTGATGCTGCGATGACCTGGTTGTGTCTAAGTGTGGGCTTGCGGGGGTGGAGTGGAGGTTGGCATAAGGTGGTGGCTTTATAGAAACAACGAAATTTTAAATGAGCTTAGTTTCATGTTTTGTGCATACTGTTATTAAAATTGGATGTGCAATCTGTTTCAAATGTCACTTACATTGCACTATACATGCTATGTAGTTTTGGATAATGTAATGATTAAGGTTAAATATGATTCCAACTCTTGAAAATTAGACTCCTATTCCTATGGGATATACCTGAAATTCCTCTTTCATAAAAGCACAATATAATGACCAGGTGTTGAATCTTGATGCGGACTTTGAAAGTCATCAGGAATCAGGCCACAGAGAGGCTGGATCTGCTTTGGCTGTTACTGTAGACAGTTGGTGAGTGAAGGTTTAGGCATCTAAAGCAATCAGGAATAAGGCCACAGAGTGGGTGGATCTTCTTTGGCTGTTACTGTAGACAATTGGTAGGAGCTGGTTTCCCTGTCCAAGTGTAAGATGTTGCTTGGATGGTTGGCTTTAAATCTGTGCAGAGAGGCCAGCAAATGCAAGTGGACCTCTTGATTTGGGATTTTAGCCAGACAGATGTTGAAAACCATCAAGTTCAAGTTAATTTCACTTGGTATGTAAGATGACCATATATGTTTATTTGCTGCCCATACAGAATAACTTCATTGAGGTAACGGACACCTTGCCTGGATGCGTAACATCATACGGCCTATACACCAATATTTTAGCAAAGTGATGGCTGTGGCCTCTGAGCAGTGAAGCAATATCAGGTTACCCTCTTGTTTTTCTGCTTATGTTCACTGAATACTTTTGAGTTAAACAATTAGTTAATGTTGACGTACTACAGTGATGAATTAGTACAGGAAGGTGTAGGTAAGGCCAAGCCAACAATACCCAGGGTATCCATTACATCTCTATTGTTAGCCATAGTGTGGCTATTATTATTTCCCTGAGTGAGACATGGCAGTGTCAGTACATAACACCTGCTGCTGTTGGCCAGAAACAACAACAACAGCACCCAGTTTTGTACATGTTTATGGATGGGCAGAATGCGATGAAAGAAGAGTAGAAGGAGGAAAAAGTATTGAGGCAGGTGTTTCAGAATCAGACAGATTGTTATTATTGCTTTGGCCATCAATTCTAACATTGTTATGGTGTTTGACCAGAGAGATGTCACTCCTACGCAGTAAGAAACGATTAAATCTAGGTTTTTGCTAACTATGAGACTGGAAGTAATATGGCAATAGGAAGACCGGGCAGAATTGGTGCTTGAGGAGTAGCATTGCCACTTGAAGAGGAAGAGGGTTAGCGGAGGACACGGAGTGGGAGTCAGCCTTGGTCTGGTTATTGGTGCTTGAGATCGGGCGAAGACAGAGGACAGTGACCTAGTGGTTTTACATGCATGGGGCAAGGACTGTGGCTGGCTTTCTGGAGTAATCTCGGTTGTGCAACTCTGTCATGAATGGGAGGAGGTGTGACGTTAACATGGGACAGTATTGGCTGTCAAGAAACTGCTGATTGCAGCTACTGTAAAACGTCGGGATGGATAAAGTAAACTGATGGAGGGAGGCAATCGAGCATTCACATACTTAGAACCATCATTATCAAAGTGACATATGTGCATGAAAACAAACAGGGTTTATCACTGCTGCAGCTTACTTAACGGTGTTATGTAGTGTTTTCTCAACAGTATATTAACAGTATACAGTATACAAGAGTATATTAAACAATTATAAATGAATAAACTTCCTCATTGCCTTGCATGAAAATACACTTGACGGTGTGTGGGCCCCTTGGTGGTAAGCTGACTCTGTGCCACTTTGAAGTCTCTCAGGAGGGAAGATATGATGCAGCTCAATTGAATCCTGGCAGGTGAGCCAAGGAAACAGATGGATTTTAGTTATATTTGGCAGTAGATTAGCCACTTCCCCATTGCTCAGAAAATATCCCTTTGCCAACTCTTGTTTAACAATCTGAATATTAGTCTTTGGTCAGTAGGTCTGGCTTAGGCACTGTTTCATTGCCTGAGCTGATGAGCGTTCCTTATGAAGTCAATGGTATCTGCATGGTCCAGGGCCCAGCTGTGGTAATGGGCCAACCCTTCCACACTGAGGAAATGGCCCTCTTTCTGTCCCTACTGTCCTACCTTTCCACATTGTGCCAGAGGAGGTTATCTCTATCTCTTGCACCTAATCATCTCTTCTGGTGAAGAGAGAGTGTTAAATGGAGAGGTAAAATGAACAGGTTGCACATGACATAATTGTATGTCTTTAAATAATCTCTATTTTTTGTGAACTTGCTTTTTACTTCGAGAATTGCCAAGAAAGGGCAGCAGAGATGCTTTGAGTGGAAAATTTGGTAGCTTGTGACTTGCAGGGATGCTGCTCACACAGTCATGCCAACATTCACAGTATTTGCCACCAGTGTCTTCTTCATCATGAGAGTAGCGACCTAGCCTGATCTCTTTATGGTACATTTTAACGTGAGCTATATTATCTAAACCCTCTTTAAAAAAAGTCTGATACACAGCTTTATTATCACTAAAATGTTTTGAAATTCCTATCTTCCAGTTGTTACCACCAAGATGACAGAGTTTTTTATTGTTTTGTTTGCCCTATTTTCTGCCTCTTAGGCAAAATGTAAATGATCCATTAGTGGCGGGAGGAGTTGTTAGAGGACTTTGGGCAGATAATGACATGATTAAATATGATTTCTAATTTTGTTATAAGTAATAGTTTTCTATGAGGAAAACCACTTAAATATAGGAAAGGCAAAGAGTGGTTTCAATGCCAATATATTTTACTGAGATTAAAACGCAAAGTTATTAAACAGGTTAGTATTAAGGAACTATGTGATGTCAAGGGAATTAGTTATGCTGCAATTCATTTGTGTTTGTTTCCACAGTGCAGTTATTACAAAATGTAAGCATGTTTCTTGGGTACAAGAAATGCCATTATTTTTTAAATCTCTTATTGGCCTTTTACCTCAACCTCCTCACTCCTTAAAGCAAACCCTCCAATCTTTGCATATTTTCAGTTCTTTCTCACTGTACAAATTGGGTCACATTACTGCATGCTGCTCTTACACTAAATGCACAGTCTATTATTATTAGATCCAAATCAATAGCTCACTGTAGTGCCTCCAGCCTCAAAAGAAGCGTTCATTCCACAGGTAACTTGACACTGAATGATTCCTGACAGACTAACTTCATAATCTGGCAGCACTAACTTGCTGGGATGGTGTTGATGTATGTAGTTGGTATTTACCCACTGAGCCAGATTACTCCCATATGATCCAATTATCACTCAGTCTGTAGTCGACTCAGAGGGCCTGCAGGGTCACTGCTTAGCCATAGGATCCTCTATCGCAGATTTTCTGTTCCAGTGTTACCGTCCAGTTGCCCTCTGTCTAGCTGTCAAGTATTGAGGACTGCCAATATCTTCCTCTGAAAAGAGCCTGCTATGTGTCGTTCAGATACTCATGCATGCCTCCAGAAAGTAGTTTTGTAGTCTAAAGCATGCAGAAAGGGCTGATTCTATAAACACTTGAAATATATATGTTACAGCTATATGTGTAGCTGCATGTATAATCAGACTGCTATACCTGATCATATCCTACACTTTACTAGTTTTCCCACCATCTGACATTTAGATAGAAAATTGAAATCCATTTTTGTATCTTTATTTCAAAGCAGCAGAGAGACCTGTAATTGTGAGTTGTTTTTTTTTTCCAGTAGGAGAGTTTGTGTAACTGGAAATTAATTATCTTTTTTTTGGCCAGCGTTTAAGCTCAGCAAGTGCCAGCCAGTTCTTTGTGGGTCTGCACAATTGGTTTGTCAGAAGACAGCAAGATGATGGAATGACTTCCTCAGTGCATTTTGTCATTAATAAAATGCTGATGCAAACAGTATTCATAAACCAGGGATATGTAGTTATCCTCAGCTGCTGTTCTACCCTTACATCAGAATCTAAAGATGTTTTTCCTGTGTAAAGAAAGCAGTTGCGGATTCTCGTAAGGATAAGAAGGTTGCTTCCATGCTCATTAAATAAGATAATTGACGGTATCAGTCCAATAATCAGAATTCTCAAATTTTGTCATGTCGTGAAACGACAATGCAGATCATGGGAGAACCTCTCGGACACAATTGCTTGAAATACTTTTGAGCTCAACGCTTGCACTGTGAATCAGATCTCTATGACTGAAAGCTGTTGACAGCTGCACAGCTCATCAACAAATAATGCTAAAAAAAAAAAAAATAGAGGAAAAAGTGGATTACCATGATGCAATATATTTTGTTGATTCCTCCAACAGCGTGGCATAAATACAGAGATGCTTTTTTTCAGATTACCAGAACAGCAATTTATTAGGTGTGCGTTGGGAAAAATGAGCTTACACCTCACCTCTAGTGTCTGTAGTAACTTTGCCGCACATCATATTCTCTCAGAGTTCATGATAACAAGGAATGATAAGGAAGGAAGGAAGGAAGGAGTGAATAAATGCTTTACTTCCACCGTCAAACAATTTTATCTGTCAATTTTCATACATTGCTTTTATATACAGTAGATTGTTACTTTTGTGAAATATTGCATGAATACACTCAGTTTTTGCCTCTTTGTAAAGAACTGGTTCACTCAACAATGTGTGTTTTCATATTTAGAATTCACTGATCATAGCTGTGACCTCTGTGACCGGTTGTTTTGTCTCTGCAGCCCACCTCGGCTGCCGCTGTGGGTGTGGGAGACTATGATGATTCAAAGCTCGTTGTACGTTTGTCACCTCAGCGTATTTCTCTAAACAGAAATCTCAAGCGGATAGTTAATGGAGGAAGACAAGAGGCAGAGAAATTTCACTGTTCGGAGGGAGGAATGAGAATTCTGAGAGTCTCCTTTCCTCTCAGTTTCTGGCTTATTCTTAATAGCCAGCCCATCATCAGAGAGGGCACTGTTTAATTAAATCTTTAGGATCTAACTAAAATATTCAAGTCCATGTGACAACCAGCTGTGTATTTTTTTCACTGCTTGCTCAAGAGGCAACCTGTTTACTCGCTCTCCCAGGAATCTTACTTTATTGTGAGAGAACAAGCGACAGCAACAAACCTGTGTATATTCGGTCGTATATCGTACACTTAGAAATAATTTTTATTATAATTTATTAATCCCTCACAGGGAATTCATCTTTGCATTTAAACCATCTTGGATTAACCATGAGCAGTTGGCAGCCATCTCGCACCAGGGGAGCAGTTAGGAGTTCAACAACACTTCGCCAGACTAGGAGGAGCCAGGAATCGAACCAGGAATATTTGTTTCCAAGGACAATTGCTTTACCGCCTGCAGCATTGGCCCTCACAATGCTCCTGTGTTTGATATACTTTCATTACCTTAGATTCACAGTTTAAGCTACATTATGTATGACAGTAAATGAGATGACATGATTAAATTTCTCTGCTGCTTTTCTTTGTGTGTGTGTGTGTGTGTGTGTGTGTGTGTGTGTGTGTGTGTGTGTGTGTTGTGTGTGTGTGTGTGTTGTGTGTGTGTGTGGGGTGGGGGGGGGTGGGGGCGGGTGAGTGAGTAAGTTGAATGAGTGTGGGTGTGTGTTTGTGGGGTGCG
>CAAKHD010013817.1:130761-156811 GCA_901007705.1 Fistularia tabacaria | reverse complement strand
GTGTGTTTGTGTGTGTGTGTGTGTTTTTTATGTATCTATATTATATATGCTCTCTCTCTCTCTCTCTCTCTCTCTCTCTCTCTCTCTCTCTCTCTCTCTCTCTCTCTCTCTCTCTCTCTCTCTCTCTCTCGAGCAAAATGGTATATCCTTAAAAAGAATGTAGATATATGTGGGAAATGACTATAACCTCGACACAATCAGACCTGGGACCTTCATTTACGATGGTTCATTTTGCTTCCACAACAGATCCACTGAACCAGTTTTTTTGCAGAGAACATGAGCTTCGCTGCATTACATCATGATGTGTATTTAAAGCCTGAATCACAAATTAGGTGTATCTTTGTAAAGTGGCAATTGCATTTGTGACATAGGGGAGAGCGGACTGTAACGTTGTTATAAGGGCATGCTCAATGTACCACTCAATGAAAGGTAATCCATACAATGGATTATTGGGGAAACAAGGACAAACAATTGTCAATACATTAAAAAAATCAAGATTAAACTCATGACATCACAAGATAAAGGATAACATTTTAACTGATGGCTTATTATTTAAGATAAAGAATTCCAGTGAAGCTGGAGCTTAGGGTCACCAGCACCTTATTTCATGCAGTGTTAGGATATTTCATCATTTTGAAATGCGCTAACATAATTTCATTCAAATTAGATTATGAACTTATCCTCACGGTACTTTATTCTCCTTAAATTATTAAATTACCCCCCCCCCATGGAAAAATCAAAGGGAAAAAATACTCTTTCAGAAGTGGACTTTGTGATTGTGTAAATAGAGTCTTCAAGGGTGAGAGTCAAAGTTCAGCAAAGACAAGATCCCTCAGTGTTCAGTAATGACAGGACATGCCTCCACTCTGTTTACCTTTCTGGGCTCGATTTGTGGTTTCAAAGAACTTGACAGTCAGGTCTTGAATGGAGAGCACGGCGGCATGTGCCTTCTTCTGCCACTCCTCATCTTCTTTCCTCAGGCTCTCAATGCGACGAGGGCCCAGGCGCTCTGTCTCCAGGGCAATCTGGTTGGGTCAAACAGGTCATGGAAACATGTCAAGCCTACTTGTCAGCACAGTTTCAGTGAATTCGGATCATTCATCCTCCATGTGTAGTACCGACAGCTTCCAGCAGAGGATGGTAACAGTGAGTAGAGCCCAGGGGTCTATCTGTGCATGTTTGGAGTGACACTAACACAGTGTCCTACTGAGATGAAGGAACAACAAATAAAGGGCTAAATTACAAAAATAAATTAAGGATAAGAAAACACTGCACACACACAAAAAAAAATATATCGATTTTAGTCAAGAAAAGGCATGAAAGTACATGTGAGCCAGAGTTCATGTCTATAGTTCACCGTCTCGTGTCAGGCCATGTGAAAACACTCAGAAACGGGGAGAGAGCAACGCCACGTGGAGCCCTGTCCTGGGTGTTGACAAAGCGTTTTAACCCTTTCTAAGACGGGTGCACAAGGAATGAGACATGCCCAGATTAATTCCCTGCGAGGGCCCCGTACACTCATATACATCGCAATGTGAAACAGATGTCTGTAGGTGTTCAAAAATAAACAGGCCCAACAAACCTCAAAGGGCCTTGAGTTTTTGCTAGCCATTGCTTGTTTTTTTCTCTCAGTGTGTGTGTGTGTTTGTATGTATGTGTGTGTGTGTTTGTGTGTTAGTGTGAGTGTATGCGCCCATCTGCACGTGAGGCACAAGAACAGGGAGTGGTTTAGGGTTGAAATGAGGAGCAAGGGTGGGAGGAGAGATTACTTCAGAAACCAGAGAAGAAAGTCTGATAGAAAAAAAAATGCAGAAATGAGAGAAGTCAAACAATATACTGAACAAAATAACACTGCCTCCTTTGAGCCATGATCTCATTGTTTAGACATCCTCCGGCCGACAGGATACGGTGTGTAATGACTGGAATAAGTGGAGCTATATGTGAGCAAACCTAAAGACAGGGTCCCAAATGACACACACACAAAGTCTCACAGACAGGGCATGAATTACCAGTTTTTTCCATTTAGACCTATCAGATCCAGTTTTGACCTCTTTGATTTGATTTTTTTTGTAAGACGAATTTTGTGTGAAATAGAATGCAGCCAAATTACGTCAGCACTTTACTTTGAACATGTTTATTGGATATATATATATATATATATATATATATATATATATATATATATAGAGAGAGATATATATATATATATATATATATATATATATTCATAAGTACATAGACATACGAACAAATCAATAGACCGCAAACAAAAATGGTGAAACGCCATTTTAGAAGATATCGATCATTGATAACATAATTCTGATTGCTCATCCTGACATATCACTACAGCTTTTTCTTTCCTTTGCTGAACAAACTTGAGCATTTTTATATCGTGTTGAAAATGCCATAAGTAAATTAGAGAGAAATCTAATACTAGACAACGGGCCAAAAAACCCAACAAAATACAAATCTAAATGGCTGTCATAAATGATCTAAAGACAAAACAAATTAACAGAAAATAAGCAAGAAATTGAATCAAACCACAATAATGAGAATGCATTCCGTTATTTTATTTCTAAAAGTAAAGTTCGACAGGCAAGCAGAATTAACATAGACAATAAGAAAACAGTTTTTCTTATTGATTATCAAAAAATTCAACCTTTTCCAAAACCTCTGGGTTTATTGGGCTCTTAAAGTCAACCTGAGCTGAGCAATATATTGAATTACAGGTACATCATCATTTAACTGTGACATTAATATCTGTCACAGCGTCAGTATTATAGACCGATCCATACATTATCTATGCCTCTTGTCCTGCAAACAGGGTTATTGGGGGGAGCTTGACCCAACGCCAGCTGTCACTGGATGGGAGGACCCTGGACCAGTTGCTTGTAGATTACCGGGTGTGCAAAGAGATTTCCAACCATTTGCTCTCATATTCACACCTACAGAAAAGTTTGAGTTTCCTTGTTTTCTGACGAAAAACTGGGAACTTCAGAAAACCAACGGAGAACCCACAGAAAGAAAAGGTAATCTCTACATGGCTCCTTGTTGTCAAGTAGTGACTACCCTTCTAAGAAATTAGACTTTTGGTTTAGTAACTTAAATTTTGGTTGTGGCAACTTTTGTCACTTTTCTTGACCGATCTGTTGTTGATCCTCATTGGTCTCCATTTAAAGGTAAAAAAAAGAAAAAATGTTGTACTTTGCACTGGAATTAAGTTTACAGAATGAAGAGGGAGGAATGTTAAAAAAACAGCATTGTTTTCCAAAGCGTTACATACATACGGTGGCATAAATTAAAGTTGTAAGTTGATTTTTTTCTTCATCAGTTACTGTGAATCAGAATCGAACTGAAATCCAAGCCTTGAATTGTCTGCCAAGCCAAATGATGAGTGTTCACTTCCTCTCCACCTCAGCAACCTACTACCACTCTGTCAGGCCTCAAGGGGGAAATGTGTTTTGTTATTTTATCAGCTGCCACATTTGAGAGACCTGGTCTCGCTGGAATCCTCACGCCCTTTCTATTTCGACCTCTGGCTAACAGCTGTTAGTGACAAAACAAAGACCTGTCAGTCTAACTAAAAATAGAAGTGACACGATTTCCTGTGGAAAAGTGTGGGGTTTACATCATTAACCCTGACATGATTGCCCTTATCTGATGTGTTCAAAATAGCAGGTAAATCTCTCTCTATGAGAGGCACTTTTCAAAAACAGAAAGCAGTCTTTGTCGGGCAGCTGCAGAGAATGAACAGAATCTGGATCCTAAATGACACTCCTTCAAAACGTTGGAGTTACATGCTCATTATTGTGATGTCAGCAATGTCTATGGAACGTCAAAAACAAACATTAATCCATTAAACAGACATCAAGAGTCAGCTAAATCTTACTTTCTAAAGCTCTGGTGTTATTATAACAGTTATTGAATCTAGTTCATTAGAAGACTTGTTGCATATAACATTTTCTCTTTACAGAAATGTGAAAATGGTTCAAATATATGCTTTTTCCTAATTTCTGATATGTGTAAATGTGTTAAAGAGTAGTTGATAAGTGCGGCAAGTGTTGCTCTGAAAGCGGTGCGCGATAATGCCGTCGATATGACACACTGTAACCGGAGCTCACATGGGTCCGAAACTGCATTTCTAATTTATAACTGCCCTCTGACCTTCTTGGCAACAGGACACTGACTGTGATGGAGTGTGAAAGGTAGCAGGACAGTCCCACAATGCATCTTTTCCAAAAGACTCAACAACCATTGTTGTTCATTGTTCATTCAGGTGGGACATTATTTCAGCCTTTCCACAGGCATTTTCCCTCAGTGATACAGTAAAAACGTCTTCATTATGTCGAGGAGTCATAAAAAATTACAAAGAAATAAGATGCGTGTTTACTCCTCAGTTAGAAGCTTTCATTCTATTGATTGCTGTTCCAAAAGGACAAGTTTCAAAAGTGGATACACTTAGGCTATCATTACAATGTAAATGACATCAATTGTCTAGGTTCTTCCTAAATGTATATAATTTCAATTAAATATGCAGGGCAAGGCATGGTACAAATGTTTTACGAACAACATTACCATAAAGAATTTCATGATTTTTGTTTGTTTGTTTGTTTGTTTTAAACTTTTGTTCTAGCATAGTAATATGGATAAGGGCAAGTAAGGGCAATTTCATAAGATTTAAAAAACTGCTGATCAACAAAAATGGACATGGATATAAAGTGTTCAATTATGCAGCTCAATTTTTCATATTTATTTAAAATAAATCATGAAGATATGAGGATTAATTAGTCAGTTATGTAACTGCTAATTTTACACACATTAGTCATTTACTTTACTCATCCTCATATTCTAACAACATTCACCTAAGCAAGTCACTCTCAACTCAAAATAAAACCTCCATGTGCCCTTCTGAGAAGACAGGAAAACTTTTTATTTCGGTCAAAATATCTTCATACTGGCCTCAAATATGTTGTTCTGTACATAACTCCTGTAAGTCTCAAAATCTATAAAGGAAATACTATGCCAACTGACAAAAGCCTGTTGTGCTGAGCGTGATCAAGATGAGAACATCATGCCTCACCTTTGGTGTGGGAATGCAGGCAGATGGAGAACACAGAACAATTGACATGAATCTAGAGGGGGACAAATCAGCCAAGAAAGTCTGGAATGGTGGAGTGGTTCAGGCCATATGCTTATGACTGTGTTACTCATCACACCTCTGAAAGTCAGAACTGTAAAATTACACACTGGGGCAGTATCACCTCTGCTGTTTGTTTTGAGGAAAGGCAAGTGAGACTAGTTTGTCAAACAATTGAGCTTGTCGCCTGAGCTGAGAGGAGGCTATAGAAGACCACAAATACTGTTTTAACACCTAATCAGAATGGAGTGAAACTCAAGCAAGCAACTGATGCCTGGCTGCTCTCTTCCACTTCTTCACCTCACCTTTGCGCCTTTGATGCAAAGTATATGTAAATTGCGGTATCCTGTGTCCTGAAAGGCCCTATGTCCTCTGTCTTTACCTTTTCCAAACAAAGGGGAGAAACTCTACGATCTCCTGACTCAACAGTTTAGGAGAGACCAATAGGCTCTGCCAGCATCTAGGATTCATTTGCATTCAGCTTTGTTTTTGCTGTTAGATCACCCTGCGGGTGGCAGGTGGTAGACCGGGATAGTTTGGCATCAGTTCAGACACACAGCACACTATGCTAGATGCATCTTGTAGAGGGGATACACACCTCAGGTTTTCAGGTCAAAGGTACATAAGCAAAACGAACATTTCTGCAGGCTGCCTCCGATTAAACAGACAGAAGGGAGAAACAAAGAGAAGATTATTCAAACCTTGAGGCTTTTTTATCCATATTTTTATCAGCCTGTGAGAGGGATTAAACCGACAATGACTTAATAGTAGGAATAAGTGATGGTGAAAAAACTCTCAATATTCAGAAAATCTTAATAAATAATGAAAAACTATATGTAAGATATCAAAGAGAAGTCAATCAACTTAGTGTTCCTTGCATAATGATAATTTAATTCCTATTTCATTAAAAAAAATAGAAACAATATCACTTGTATGGCATTGGTTATGTATTTCTTTTTATATTTCATGAATTATTAACATATGTTTTGTTCCCAATGGTTAACAAGGTCATCACACAGTGGTCTAGGTTGAGATGTCAACAGCTAAATTGTGTATTCAAATTTCCGGTATGATGATACAATATGAGTTGGGCAGAAATATTTTTAATACATGTGGAGATAATTCATATTTATTCGTGGTTTAATTGGTGTTCTTGCTTATATTACTAGCCCGCATAAAGACCACATTTAATTAACTACTCAAAGGTTTCTGAAAATGTGCTACATTCTCTTTTGATTTTGAAATGCACAAAAATGTTGATCCAGGGTGACAGGCTATCGGGCCCCTTATAGGGTATGAGGTCCTCCTACCATAATCCCATAAAATCCTGTGGGAAAGCAGTAGGAGCATGTGGAACTCTGACCTATGACACACTGTTAACTCTGGCTCTTTAAAGGCCTTGAGACAGTAGAGATTATTCTGCAGATTTTGTCCTTTTCTCAGGCTTCTAATGAAGGAAACAACAAAGACAGATTGGGGAAAGAGGGTGGAAAACAGAAGAGTGTGCTGAGGCTGCAGAATTACTGAGTGGTTTAGTGGCTGCTGTAATAATACTTGTGCTGGTCGTTAAGCCGCTCTGGGCAGGGGGAAAAAAAGCCTCTCTGGCTGATCCTCCACCCTACATAGCCTCCAGATGCAAGGCTACATACAAGGGTAGCATCAACCAGTGACTGCACCATTATCATCGCCACACGGACCCACAGCAACTAATGCTAATGTCATTACAGTGGACTTACAAGGGGAAGCTCAATGGAGGACCTTAGCATGCCGCAGTACAGGGCTTGTTTACAAACCCTAACCTTTGCTTTTATTGCCATCAAGCCGCAGACACTGTACAATGTGAAGTACACTGCACTGGAAAGGCAGCCTGACACAAGTCAAAGTACATTCCAGGATAGAATAGTTAGCCGACCACACTAAGGTCTAAAACCGACTTAAACAGATGGCATTTGTATCTTTAAGCGTGTGTGTGTGTGTGTCTGTGTGTGTGTGTCTGTGTGTGTGTGTGTGTGTGTGTGTGTGTGTGTGTGTGTGTGTGTGTGTGTGTGTGTGTGTGTGTATGCGGTACCTTAATCTGCTGTCTATGCAGCATTGCCAGTTCCCTCATGTCCCTGAAAGGCTGTAGCAGGTAGTGGTAGAGCTGCGTGGTTGCCTCCAGCAGCTCTCCATACGCCTCGTCCTCCTCGGGATACACCTGCAGCAGCTCTACCATACTGTCCATGGCTTTGTGCCTGTCCAACACCTCGGATAAAAAACACACAGGGAGCAACAATTTAAATAATTCACTGTCCGTGAGCCACAATGTAGCTCAATGCTGAAGCACAACAAGAGTGTTATTCTTTACTTTCTTTCCTCTTATTTCTCTGTCTTTGACTTCCTTTTCATAATCAAAACACTATGTGAAAAGAGGTAAACCGTCTGCATTTCTATCATTCCTTCACTGCCTCAGGATTCCCCAAGCCTGCCTTTGGGACTTCATCCAACACCCCTTTATTCCTCCATAATGTTAAAAATGGCGTGATGAATTTTACAGAATTTAAATGACAATGACAGAGGAGTGTTTTCCTGAAACTGCAGAGTATTGTATACTTTACGAAGTGGATAATATGTTCTGAAGTATTTTCAGCAGCAGATTTAGTGTTAGTGGGTTTTACCAGCAATGTATAGTATATATTGTTGGGAGTAAGGTGGGTAAATACTACGATCAATCCTTCATTTGTCTATTTTCCCTTAGGTGTAATCCTCACTGGAGCCATACTGAGTCTCCATGCTTGGCTGTTCAAGTCTGAACTGAAGAAGTACAGGCCTTTTTGTGTGCTCATTATCTATACTCTGGCTTTTGTCATTAAGATGTATATTGGGAAAGTGTTAGCCAATTTAATGGACATGAGCAAGATTAGCATTTTTCATTAATTATTAAGAGCAGTTTCAATACATTTTCAAGAATTTGCCCTGAAACTGATATTTATTCCTGAAAAAGATAACATGATAATACTTTTAATTGGCTGCTTAATGGAAATATTTTCAAACATAAAATGGCAGTTTGCAGGAAAAACTAGAAAGGGGTATAAATCAACAGGCTAGATTTATGTTATATATGCAAAAAGGAAAGTGCTAACACACCATATTTGATCAAACATTTGAATGTCAGGAAGATGTGGAAAGAGTTGAAAAGTCAATCTCGTCTTTAAATAGAGGTGTGCCCCACGAGTGCAGGCGCCTTCACCAGGGCTTCAGTGCTTTGTCACTTGCACTGGATGACTGAATTGAAACAAAAATAGATACTCAATCCAACTAACGTAAAGACAAAGGTCAAAATAAAGACTTTATTGTACACGATACAGTGTAATCTAAGAGTTTGGAGCCTTTTAAGCTCAGGTTGGAGTCAAGGAGCCTTTTCACATGCCAGTTATGGCCAAAAGGGATGTTTTGACTTGCGTTACATCACACATAGCCTGACTGAGCCTTGAGATGAATGCCGAGAATCCAGCTGCCTCATAAGATTAAAGATGTTCCATCAACCAACCAACCCTAATCAGGCAAAGTTGCAGACAAAAAACTGTGCGCTACCAGGCTGTGATGCAAAACAGCAAAGGACATTTCCACAATATGAGTCTGAAAAGTTGTCAAGGAGGCTATATTACAAGGAGAATATACTCAAGTAAGCAAAAGTCAATTTTCATTCATTTTTATATTAAATTTTAATGCTAACATTTATGGACAGACAAAAAAAAGGAAATAATTTAGTGGAATCAAAAATGAATTATCATCATGCCGTAATGTATTTTTTTCTTATGTTTTAAATCGGAGAACAGACTCTTCCAAGTTGTTTAGGAAAATTGAAATAAACCATAATATAATTCTGCTCTGCATGGCTCTTATTAAGACATCTGCATACAGTGTTGAACACAGGCACCCATTTATTTCAATGAATAGCTAAAATGTTTTACAGGCAGGTACAGTCTTCCCCTCCGCAGCTCATGAAACCAGAGACTGGCCTCCGCCCACCGAGCCAGTTTAAAACAAGGTTAACTTAAATGGGAATAAAATGATATAATCTTGCAGTTCCTCCAGACTTTCCACGTACTAAAAGACCAATCTAATCGAATTATGATGTTGGGGTAGTGACTGTAGCCAAAATTATCAGATACTATAAACAACAAAGGCAGAGCTTTGAGAGTAAATTATCTTCCTCATCAACTCAAATAAACCAGAGGACCCTTCTCTCTCCCTGTGTGGCTTTACTTTCATGGTTCTTGTGTACTACAGCAAACCAAGGCGTCTCAGCTAAAAAGACACTGTGCCTCTGAAGTGTTCTCAGCCACTGCAACTAGGTCATTTTCAGAGGACTGTTTGAAGTTTTTGGCAGACATAGGAACAGATGAGTAACATACAGATAACACTGTCAGCGCTTGCTATTCGAGCAGTTCAGATGGTCTTTACAATATGAAAAGAGTTCAATTCCCTCTTGAATTACTGCATCAATGTGGTGTGGCATTGAGGCGATTGGCTTGTGGCACTGGTGAGGTGTTGTGGAAGCCCAAGTTGCTTTGATAGCAGCCTTCAGCTCATCTACATTGTTGGGTCTGGTGTCTCTCATACTTCTCCAGACATTACACCATAGATTCTCAATGGGGTTTAGGTCATGCCAGTTTGCTGGCCAATCACATGCCGTGATACCACAGTCATTAAACCAGGTATTGGCTTTTGGTAGTGTGGGCAGGTGCTCCAAAATTTTGTGGTAGACGTCTGCACTGACTTTGGACTTGATATAACAGAGTGGACAAACACCAGCCGATGACATGGCTTTCCAAATCACCCTGAACTGTGGAAAATTCACACTGGACCTCAAGCAACACGATTCTCTGCTTCTACACTTCACCACCAGAATCTGGGACCTTGATTTCAGAATGAAATACAAAATGTACTTTCATGAGAACACAGGGCTTTGGACCACTGAGCAACAGCCCGGTCCTTGTCCGTCTTGGCCCAGGTAAGACATGCTGACATTGTGACACGATAATGTACCACATGTTCTGGACATGTCTGTTTTTGGTGGCTCTTGAGGTGGTGACTCTAGCTGCAGCCCACTAACTGTGAAGATCTTCCAAATTCTTGAATGAACTTTGCCACACAATCTTCTCTTTTCCTTTCACTCAACTTTCTATTAATATGCTTTGTGAACAGCCAGTTTCTTTAGCTATAACCTTTTGTGGCGTACCTTCCTTCTGCAGGATATCAATTACAACTGTCAGTTCAGCCGTCATCCCCGCTATCGTGTAGCCCAGCGGTTTCCAACCTTTTTGTACCAGGGACCAGTTTTATGCATGAAAATGCTTCTAAATAATATTAACTTTTGTCAGGTCACAGTATTTAAACTGAATACAAAGATTACACTTTATATTATGCAATTACAATAATTTTGCAATATAATTTTGCAATATAATTTTGCGAAGCAGTTTTGAGGGTTTCATAGCTTCATTAGCTAGCTGTTCACTGCAAATAATGCATAGCGGCCACAGAGCTTGTGTATCACCTACTGCGATGAACCCGTAACTTAGGTTGGAATCGTGATGGTTTCTTTTCCATGCAGCTTTCTTTTTGCTGGCAGTCTGCAACGCTTCTGCCGTCTCAACGTTTGCTCTTTTCCTCCCGAAAAAGCTCTCCAGCAACTTTTGTTTCTGGCTAACTTTTTTCAAGGGTTAGCTTGTGGTAGCTAATATGTGAAATGGCACGACAGGGTTAAGTGCAGCAGTAAGGTGAAGGCGTAAACAGTCGTTTTTCAGAATAAGATCCGGCAGGTCTCATGAAAAAACTATGATTTTGTACCAAGAAAGGAAAGGCTCAGAAAACCTTTGCAGATGTTTGACTTATTTAGCTGAGAAGAGTATGACACAAAAAGTCTAGAATACTGAACTTTTTCATAATACTCTAATTTTCTGCTATATATAATTGTGGGTTTTCATTAGCTGTAGGCCATAATTAGCAAAATTAAAAGAAATAAAACTTGAAATAAATCACTGTGTGTAACAAATATACATAATAATAATATGAGATTTACTTTTTGTATAGAATAACCTTTTTGATTATATTCTATTTATGGAGATGCTCCTGTAAGAATATGGGACAGGGTGTTCGTGTGAGAAGAGAACCACACTAAAAACTGTATGGTTTGGGTACTACAAAAATTTGAGACAACACCCAGCGCGGTTCCTGTTTCCTGTTTTTTAATGTATCCATGAGGGGCACACAGGTGTGAACAGTTAGGAATAATAGAGTAAAAGGGTTTTCCTGACTCAAAATGGGGCATAAATTGTAGGATACTACTTACGCATATGTGTTGTAGATGGTATCATTTGGGAAAATCCTACATTTTTTTAAAGCTATAGAACATATGTCCTCCTTTGCCATTTTGGCAGCATATGCGCCAGCACACTGTGCTGATTACAATACGCTACAGCCTAACACTGCCTTCAAATTTTAAGTAACATTGGCAGTTGAGGTTAAATGACAACCCCACCATGAGGAGCGCTGACAACATCTTAAGACTAATTGTTTCTGTGAAACGGAGGCAGTGATTAGAGACGAACCTCTCAGGTTGTTTGCTACAACCTTGCTGCAGCAGCTCAAAGATCACAGCATTAGTGCAGTCCAAACAAACATTCAGCGCGGTTCAGCTGCAATCCCGAGATTGGTGGAGAGATGAGAGAAGAAACAAGGGTCAGCGAACCTGAGCTCTGACTGATCAGATTGACGCTCCTCTATGAAGATGCCATGCAATAACCAGCAGCAGTATGAAATCTGATGGTGGCCACTGAAACCTAATTCTCTTTGCAGGAACCACCACATAAAATACTTTGTTTCAGGGAAGAACAATAGGAATAAATTGGCTTCAAATGCTGCTTATTCATACCATATGTACAGCAATCCACAAGCTGTGCATTGTTCTGTTAGTAAATGCTATCAAAACAGCTATTGTGCACACAAATACAATTCATCTGCTTGCTCTCAGAAACCAGTGTCTCCAATTCATACAACATTATACTTCTCCTTCACTTGTGCCTCTGATAATACTGAGATGTACCACCATCCAAAGCTATGAATAAAATGCGCTTCTTACTGCGAAGAGCTATAGATATGAATGGAGACTCTTATATTAACTCCAGGCTGGTATTCAAAAGCCCTCCACTTCGGGGACTGGGGTAGACACAGCACGATTCAGCTCGAACACTGCTCCTACTGTTTACCTTGGGGTCTGTGTCTCTGGTAACCACTGGCCAACCCGCACATCGAGTCCCTGGCCCTGCAGTCACTGCCAGCCAGGAAAACCCCAGGGCTAAATGATCCAACTCCCTGCCTTGGTATGAGTTAGACACATGCTGCTTGAAGCCTTAAACATTAAAGCAAACCTTTAATACTTGGATATGTGGTTACGAAATTCCCAACACGTGTTGCCGCAATTGGAGTTAGACAATTATACGTTTGCATTTATGAGGCCTAAGTTTTGTTTTTTTGGGGGTTTGTTTGCTTTGCTCTTACATTCTCCCTTCCAACATTGTTTGTTTCGGCAAATCCAATTGTTGATGAGAGCCTACCAAGTTTCAACGAGCCTCAGGGGCCAGAGCATGCCTGGTGTGTGAGCTGCTGATCCTATAATTCTGAGGCAGCATTACTTGTCTTAATTAGGGCCTAAAGGATTTGTCCATCAATCATGGGCAAACATCTTTAGTCCCATCTCAAATATGTTTTATCCCAAGGACTAGAAAACTTGCTTTGGGTTTCAGAAAGCTCACTTTGGCACTTCAGCTTACTATAATCACCAAATCATTTTTTAGAGAATGTGGTTAAGGTTGGTTCACAGTTAAGAACACTGTTGCCTATGTTCAATTAGCACCATGAGGCTATTTCATTTTGCTTTGAATAATGACATGACCTGCTAAAGATACATTAATTGACATTTTTTTTCCTTTTTCAATACAATTTTGATACATTACCAATATTCGGATATATTTTTAATCCCAAATACAGCATTAACGAGATATTACAATGTAGACAAGCCTTTACCAAAGCATAGAATTATATTAACTTTAGAATAATAGTGTACATTATAGTGAGGCAAACGCTCTACCAGACAGAACCTATTAACAATGCTTTCCACTCTCTTGACTGCTTATCTTGCACACAGTGGTGTGTCCACACAAGTCACAGTTGTACCAATCAATCACAGGATCTCATATTGTCATATGCACCCATTACTCGCTAATTCACACTTCATTTTAGTCTTGGATAAACCTTCTGACTTAAGGAAGAAGGGTATGGTGATACACAGGTTGGCACTCCTGCCTTATAGCAAGAAGGTTCCTGGTTCAGTTCTGACTGGGGCCTTTTGTCAATGGGCCTGCATGGATTTTTACTGGGTTGTCATGCTTTTCATCACAATCCAAAAATAAGATTAAGATAACTTATCTTATCTTATTTTTGGATATTCCTCAAGTTGTTCGAACTCAAAATATCATTCTTTTACATATATAATTATTTTCACATCAGAAAAGCTCACAGTGTCAATATATATCTTTCAATATATATCTTATAAAGGAGCAATCCACTTCTACCGTTCGCATAGTCGTTCCTGCATTAGACAGCAAGGAAATAAAACATAAATAAAAGATATTCTGATTCTAAAAGATATGACTGATGTGAGCTGTTGTGTAGCTACTCCAGTACTATCATCCTTACTAACTCGTCTACTTTCACAGTTCCTGCAAATCTGCTCAATCCAGCCACACTACTTTTCTCCGCACCTTTTTAAATGCAGCATCTCCCAGGTTTAACAAGCCTTGCCTGTCATAAACGGAGACACCCTGCTTGAAAGCTCTTCAAAATGAGTGCTCTTTAGATCTCGTAAACTTCAAAATGTGTCTAAAGCCTCTTTCACACATGCACGGCAAACCTGAAATTATCCAGGCTTTACCCTGATGAGCTGTATGTGTGAAAGCAAATGCCAGAATAAGTCGGATTGAGTTGCTGCCAGTGAAGGCAGATGCCGGTACCATCAAACAGATTGAGGGAATGGCAAAAGACCAACTTTATGACCAACTTACAATCGAATAATGCCATTTCTGCAGCATTGTGTTTGGGTCGTGCACTTCCTCCTGCAAACTTTATACAGCCAGAAAAAAATCCAGTTCAAAGAATTATCTTAAAAAGATACATTAAAATAAAAGAGAAAACAATGATTTCCACATTGTGCTAGGGAAACAGCCTTGAGTATCCAAGAATACATTTTCCATACCAGGGCTGATTTTCTCAATTATATTCATATGAAAAAGACATTAATAAATATTGTGATAATCTTTTTATGGACAACACATGGTCCCCATGACAAATGTGACTGTGGTTTTCTTGGTGTGCTTTGTCTCAGACAAGCCAAATGACATCTTGAGGTTAAGAACTCCTGCTGGGCATTCTTTCATCCACATGATCAATTGTTTTGGAACTATTCAAATTTATCAAATTTTAAAAATATGACTCACCTGCAGGGCAGTAAGCACCAGATGCTTCAACATGTTAACTTCTAATGCTCACCGCCATGGAACATGACGCTGGCAAGGATAATGCTTTTTAACTTCCCCTCGTAACAACTAACTTAATGTCTGATCTTTTTCCTCGTGCATTACACAACAATAACAGAAGGGAAATTGAGAGCCCTGCAAAATCCTTCCAAAGCAATTATCAGCTTGCAATATGTAACATTTACGGTGAACAAGCGGCTGCTAATTTTGTTTTACAGTCGATAGAAAAAGACAAATCAAGTCTCTGGTCAATGTTTGACAGCTGGACTCTCTGTAGCTAAAGAGAGGTTGGCACCAATCAATCCTTCTGCATACAAAGAACAGTTATCATTACAAACAAGGAGGATATTTGAACTGCGGTTTAGGATAAAGCAGTGATTGAGTCTCCTGCTGCTCAACAACTACCACACCAGGGGTCTGTAATGCAACAGTTTACAAGATGTGGGAGAGCCTCGAGCACCAGTTAAATTCAATTTAATGACGATGTTCTCACTAATCTACTGAAAATACTCATTCTGAGTAAAGCACAACGAAGTAGGCTCACAAATGTGGAATAATTCTAAACTGAAAAGTGCCATCCAACGTTAGCCATTGATATTTTGTTTTTTAATACATGGTCTGCTCAGTTGACACGCAACTAATTTCAAAACATTTACATATGTTTTTCCCAAATACGGATACATGCTATTTCCTTCCCAATCAAGAGTTCCCAATCCAGATGAACCCCTTAAAGAGATTTTTAAGCAAAGTTTCAGACAGCATCCACCACTAAAGGAGTACAGCGAGGCACAGTGGTGCTGGTGGTCGCTAATGTTGTGTTTCTTTGCTTTGTCACCAGCTCAGCTGTCCGGCATTACGAAGATCTCACAAGCTGTGGTGACACGTCATTTCTGAAACTCAACCTCTAATTGTTGTGCTACGTCTCTAGTAACTCCCTTCAACTCCTCAGCCAACTGGAGTGTGATGTCTGGCCAGACCGGATCATATTACAGGCAGCAACAGATGGTAGATCACGGGGGGCGGGGGACAAAGGAAGAGGAGGAGAGTGAGCAGATCATGAAGGATAATTATGCTTCGAAAAGGCCCGTTTAAAGGATCTAACTTGGAGAATTCCTGTCCCTCTCTTTAGGAAAACTTGGTAGTGTGCACAATAGGCACAACGTTATAAAGTGTTATTCTACAGGCTTAAGCATTTAAGCGGACATATGTAAACTTATAGTTGCAATATTTGGAAGCCCCCTTTGTTGACATCAATATACATCATGACATGTGCTTTAGTGTGTAAACTCAGGTTAGATATAACACACAAATAAACAACTCGGTAAACACATGATCTCGATATTTCAAAGAAGGCACGAGATACTCCATAGTTGATGAGATGTTATTAATTTCAAAGACAAAATATGTCTCGGACCGAGTTTCCTATAATCTCAAATGATTTCCTAGTAAAACGTAAAGGAGCTGGGTCACCTCTTGCATGCGTCTCTTGGCTCTCTCCAGTGCGTCCTCGTAGCCTTTCTGCCTCAGCTCGCTCAGGCTCTCGTAGTATTCTTCCGTGTCGTCGCTGTCGGAGAACAGCACCTGTGAGAAGATCTTCCAGCCGCAGGTGTCCAGAGCGTGGCCCAGGTACACCTGCAGCTGGTAGCACAGGGCGTCCGTCTCCCGCTGCGACACGCCGGGGGCCCCGAAAAGCACAGTCCACATGCCGGACTGTTCTTCTGGGAACGAGGGTAGACACGGCTCAAGGTCCGAATTGACCTCGCAGAACTGGAGGTGCGCTGCCCGCAGGTCGCCGAAGGAGAAAAGCCCGGCCCAGCTGAAATCCTCGCGGCTCTCGACGTCCCCTGCGGAGGGATCGTCCGGGGAGAGCTCCGCGACATCCCCCGGGTCCAGTATCTCCATGTCGGTTATCTTCGGTGTCACCATATCCCAGGACCCCAGTGTGGGGCTAACGCACTCGGTCGTCTTCGTAGCCTTCTTGTCGCCGACAGCAGAGGGTTTTTTGGAGGCAGAGGTTATTCGAACTTGGCAAACCTCGTCTTTCTTGTCCGACACCTTCATGTTGTTTTCCGCCGCGGAGGCGCCGCAGACAGGAAGCTTTGCGGTGGGGTTGCAGTCGAGTAGCGGGTCCAGAAAAGTAGTCCGCCTCTGTACCGTCCTGTTGTGACAGGTTATGGCGAACTTTCCCTCGACGTCGTTCCAGGCCACGATGAAAACAAATTTGTGCCTCTCCTTTTCGTCGAAGACTTTGGGTCGAACGGACACCCATCCGGACTCCAAGTTGTCCTCCATGGTGAAGGACATCTCATCGGACCCGTAAAAGAAACTGCGACGATCCTGAGCCAGACGACGTCTCCTCTGAGACCGTGGCCAACAGCTAATGCTAGCTAAGAACGGCTGCTGATGGGCACCCGCTCGAAAAGTTAAAAAAAATCGTCGTAGTTGAAGCTAGCAAGCCGATTAGCGAAAAAAAAAAATAATAAGAGGCGAAACAAAGGCTATTTACGCGCTGGCGTCGTTAGTCCATCCACCGCTCAGACGCGGAGCTCAGCGGGCCAGATATCGTAACATAAACGACGGAGATAAGTCCCGGGGTCAATCGTGTCGGTTGTCATGACACCTGCCCGCTCGGTTCACCTGCCCGACGCCGCCGCCGAGCTCGAGCTCGCTCTTTGTCCGGGCGCAGACAATGCGCGGCCGCGCGGCTCCGCTCGCCTGTCACGTGTGAGCTTCTGTTTACAAGCAGAGTGCGTGCGTGTTAAATCCGGGGAGGGATGTTGCGTTCACGTTCCACAGAAAGAGTAGGTTTTTTTTGTTAAATTGTTACTGTAGCTCTAATAAGTCAATGTTACATTTTTGGTCACACAATATGCTGAAATTTATGTTTTTATAGTTGGTGACAGTAGTAGTAATAGCTGTAATTGCTTTAAAGATGGAAAACTTAGATGTAGTTCTGTCTCTTTAAAGTCGTTAAATCGTTTTCAGTATTATAGTAAAATGCAGAAATGTCATCTTTATTTTTTTTACATTTTCTTTGAAGCTCTTGGCTTATTCATCCGCTCACATGTCTATATCCGTTTTGTTTAGACATCAGTTTTTGAATCCTCATCTAAATCCAACATACATGCCTAAGGACATCATTTGAAATGACAAACGATTGATTTAAAGACATTCGAGGTTATGTTGTGCATAAATGAAAATCTAGAAATCTTTTCGAGGGGAAAAATATGTAGAAACATGAATTACTGGGCACATCTAAGTGGCAACTTGTCAAGTTCTCTGAATTTTCATGCAAGGTAAGATCATGCAATGTATTATACTCGATTTTCAAATATATTTTTTGAAACAATGTGACAAAATTCTTTGAAGTTAAATCATAATTCGCACAAGGTACAGTGATGACGTCGGGGTGGGGGGGTTGGGCGATGGCAGAGTAAATATTGATTTTCTTTGTACACGTGAAGGCAGCATGCCAAAAACGTATCAAACCTAACGACAAGAAAATGAATGTTTGGGCGTTTTTGTTATACAAGTTTATTTTGAAAGTGAAATGAGTTGATTTTATCTGTGTCTGCGTCTGCCTCCCCTCCTTATTCTTGCGGCCTTTTGCTCTTTCCGACGTGCACGAGGAGCGTAAACATCTGCACGTGGGAATATCCATGACGCAAGCACGCAGAGGAAGTCCTGCGGTTTGGATGAGCTACGGCAACCCGAGTAGGTCAATTTCAAAGTTTTTTCCAAATAGATACAACCGTTTTTCTTCATTTACTCCGCCAATACACATTATGAAAAAAATGCCAGCGTTTGATCATAAATAATACGTATTATGTTACTTTTGGTCATCAAAAATACATGTGATGATGGAAACTATAACGCTCATATTTTGATTGCAAGTCAGCTCAAAGATTCTGCCGCTCAAAAAGAATACTCAGCAGGGGTTGAAAATCCTTTCCACAAAAACATTTCGCTCTGTTTATTTTTCTTTTCCTTTTCCTGAATTTCTGTGACCCAAGAACGTGTCAGCAAACAATTCACAAATAGGAAAAATACAGACTTTATCCAACTCACATCAACTATCACGGAAACAAACAAATTTGCTTGAAAAAGAAGAAAAACTGAAATTTAATATTTTAAAATAAGATATTACCTAATGCTGCACAGAACCTTAATGTCTTGGAAAGAATGTGGAAGGATGACTGAAATACATTTGACCGTTCAAAGGCAATACGTTATATCTTAA
Organism: Fistularia tabacaria; assembly: GCA_901007705.1. Lineage (NCBI taxonomy): Eukaryota > Metazoa > Chordata > Actinopteri > Syngnathiformes > Fistulariidae > Fistularia > Fistularia tabacaria. The sequence continues at coordinate 137,862 of CAAKHD010013817.1, read as the reverse complement.
ATCCTCACATTTCGCACTGTGTCCATATAAAACTTTACAAGTTCTAAGTGATTCAGGGTCATTCAATGTAGATGCAACACATGAACCCAAGGGGATTGTGGGATTTACAACTGTTGGTGCTGTTAAAAGAAATTGAGTGTATGGTCATTTTACAATTCCTTGATATGAAGGCTAAGCAGCGGCTGCACTTTCTGAGGAGGCTGAGGAATTTTGGTATGACGCCTGAGAGCGGCAGTAACTTCTACAGCTGCATTGTTGAGAGCATCTTAATCAGCTGCATCACCATATGCTACGGCAGCTACACTGCTTTGGATTGCAAACGCCTGCAATGAGTAGTGAAGGCTGCAGAGATCACCGGAGCCCCATTGCCTTCTCTGCAGAGCATCTACCACCAAATAGTCCACAGAGCGCTGCCTCCAACACCAAGGACCACACCCACTCATCCGCAACACAAATGTACACACTGCTACCCTCTGGCCAGAGGTACAGGAGTGTGAAATGCAGAACATCGAGACTAAGGAACTTGTTCTACACAACTGCTATCAGATTTGCTGAACAATTGACAGGAGTCAATAACCTTGTTTATCAGGACAATCAGATACACCTAACTGTTCGCTTCTCGTCTTTTTTCATTCAGCATACGTAGTGCTGTGCTTAACTGTTGATTGAATTATTTGCATCCAATCTGCACTTTGGGAGTTTGCAGATTCATACTACACTTGACTGTTTAGATATCAATCTCAACTTGAATATCCTGTGACTAGAGCTGTTTACATGTCAATCTGCACTTTTTCAGCTTGCACATCTTGCAAAGACAACTTTTACATTTCAGTTTGCACTTTCCCAAATTGCACACCCAGTACTGTCATATCATGCTTATTACTTATTGTTTTGTCATCAAGCTATCTGTGGCTTCACTGTGGACAGCAAAGTAAAAATCTCATTGTACAGGGAAACACGTTTCTTGACTGTACAAATGACAATAATCATTTTGAATCTTGAATAAGTTATAGTCTAAGAACTGCTGTGGCCGACCGTCCTTTTATAACTTCTATACAAACTCTAAAGGTTTCATTCAAAATGTGGAACGATGCCTTTGAAATGTCCTCTCTCGCCGAAGAGAGCTACACTAAACAAGGCTCCATATACGAACACCCTTGAAATATTTCCACTAGATGGCAGCAAATTTCTTCCAAAGGAGTCTTTCGTGAGTTCCGTGGAGTCCGCGTTTGTGCGTTTACGCGTTTGCGTTTCTTGATTTATAGTATTATAACGTTACCATCTTGAAATAATTGCCCAAGTCGTTTTTCTGACATTTTTCCCTAAATATAAAAACTTGAAAAAATGATTGAGATGATTATTTTGAGATGGTGAAGATATGCGAGGTTTTCAGATCAAATTCTGAGAACCTTCACTTTAGTCGTTTCCAGGTGAAAAGCTTAAAACCTTCGCGTCAGTTAAAAGACAGATCTGAATTGCAGACAAAACTTCAGTGGGCAAGATCTCATGAACTTCTCTCCATACTCCAGTTTGTTTGCACTGTGCTGTCTGGCCAAAAAGGACCATAGTATCAGTGCAAATTTTAAACACCTTATCACATCACTTTTTAAAGTTTGTTTTGTCATATAAGGCAGTAGTGAAGTGAAGGTTCAATCTTAGAGTGATTGTGAAATGATACTTTTGAAATAAAATGCCTTGTTTTATGAAACTCATGTCTAATTTCCCTCTGAAGAATCAGAACAGGCAGTTAAAAATCAAGTGTGAATTGTTTCCATAATTGTGTTATATCATCTTTTCATAAAGGCTTTTTTTGAGGAAAATGTCTAAAAATAGGGTGTCTTCAGACAAAGTCATTCCAAACTGTTAAAAAGAAAAAAAAAGAAAACGACAGGTTTTTGGTTGTTCTGTTGGAAATTTATTGCTCAGTATATTTAATTCACTTGTCAGACAGGTACTTCGGAGTGATGGCATTTTGGAGTCAGTACTCAGGCTTTTGAGTATGGTCTCTGATCATTATCTGTTTTAATTTCGCTACACATTTAATTACAGTAAAAACTGTCCTATAAAAAGATGGATAACTTCAACATTTCAAACTTTTTGGTATTTAAAGTTGAGGGAATGCCGTCTTGAACACATATTGGCTTTTGCCATCCAGACTTGAGGACTTATTTGTTGGCCTTGTCAAAGAGAGACTTCAGCTGCTCCTGGGTTGTGGCCTCTCTTTGCTGCATCAAGTCAGCGTGGCCTTTGGTGACACCCCAGCCATCAGGTATGGACATTGAGGGGCAGAGGGGACGGCCAGATGCGGGTTTAAGCTTCTCCCAGTAGTCACGACGAGCCCTTAAAAAAAAAAGGAGCAGCAAGTTCTTAAATCCAAGTTTCCATAGAGATCCTGTACCGGTATTAACATTGACAATTTGACAAGTGTTTTCCAGATGGATATGTGTTGGTTGGAAATTAGTTTAAGGACAGTCTGTACCTTGCTCTACACCAAGGTTTGGTGTGCATTTCCAGGCCACTTCCCCAGGTCCCATGCTTCTCAGAGCCTGCAGGCAGGAAGCCCCGCTCGGCTGCCAGCTCTTCAGCGAGGGCCCGGATGTGATAGGGCTCAAATCCACAGCAGCCTCCGATGTAACGTATGCCTGCATCGTATGCTTCGCGAGCATATCTCTGCATGTCCCATCTGGTCAGAATCCTCGGCTCCAGACCTTTTAAAAAAACAAAAAAACAAAACAACACTTGGTATTACAGCAGCAGGTGGTGTTTGCAAATCTCAGGAGGTCCACAGGACCAAACATTCATATATTGACAAGATATTAGAAATGGGTGTATTTAAAGTAGGTCTAATTTAAATGCAAGTAAAAGGAGTCAAAACCTTCATGTGCATTTGATATATAAAATGTGACTATTCCTTGGATAAACAGAAAAATGTATTTAGTTTTATTGCATGTATTCTTACAGAAAGGGAACTCTGGCAGGTCAATGAACCCTTGGCGGTTGCAGTCAGGAGTGTGGTACGCCAGAGGCTGGCTCATGTAGTGAGCCTTCAGTCCGGCCTTTTCCACACCTTCCTTCATCATCTTCACAGTCTTCACGCAAGTGTCAGGGTCAAAATGGCAGTTGATACCCACAATATCCGCTCCTACAGAGAGACAAAGCCATAACATTTCAAGCAAATTCAAGCCCTCATTTCGACAAAGTATAACACAGTCTGTTCACAGCAAAACAGACTCACTGACTTTAGAAACTGATCCTCCTACAGAACTTGTCGTTCAAAAACAGGAGAAAGGTTTGGATTATTAGCTCGACCTGAAGCTGATATTGTCACATTCACATTCAAACAGGGTTAGCCTCAAATTTTAACAGACTTTGTGTCAGCGTTGAGTGTTTTCATTTCACTGTGGAACGAGCTACATGTTGCATGATGTTCTTCATGCATTATTGGTTGTAGATTTCTTTAGAGCAAAGTAACTTTGCTAGATAAGCAAGTCAACTGGACAAATCGTCTTCACAGTCAAAAAAGTTAAGCTTAGTCTTAAAAAAACACAATTTTCCATATTTCTGTGAAATTAGTCATGAAACTGACAGGAATTGGGCTACTGTGTAACCTTACACTATAAAATTCATGTCACAAGGCAAACTAAGATGAAGAATCTGTTATTGTAGACCAAGAGTTATTGAACATTAAGTGTTCATTTTAATCTTTTGGCTGTAAAGAGGATACTATGTCCTCTTCCACAAGCAAACTGCAACGAACACCCACAAAACAAAAGAGCCAACAGTGTACTGGTGTTTAATCATTTTGAACTTCATACCAGCTTTGACCAGTTTAACAGCACAGTCTTGAGGACTGACTCCGTTCAGGTCTCCTTCAGGTCCAATGCACAGAGTTGCAGCGACAGGTTTGCCGGTGGTTTTAAGAACCTGGACTGCCCACTCTGCCTCTTCCACATGCTCAAAGTACTGCAAGCAAGAGCACATGAACTTTAAGTTTTAGTATCCTGGAAGGAGATGGTCACATTCTAAACAGAATTTGAAAACTTGGCACCACTTTGTTCAATACATCAGTGTTTGATGTGAGTTTCATCTGTTATCATCTGGGGCCACAGGTTGGGTTTTTGATGGCTAATGTCCCCTGTTGCATTGTAGTGGTGTTGGTATAAATAAGCCATATTTGAGAGGGTTTATTTCTCCCAAAATATCACATTGGTTGCTATTTATTGCAAGTATTCTATTTTCCAAACCGATTTTTGAAAAAAAAAATCCCAAAAGATGGCTACTTCTAACGGTTATCCTCCCCTTCAATTCCTATTTTAAAATTACTTTACACTGATTTTTGTATGTTTAAAAAAATAAGACGGTATATAATGTGATATGTGTTGAATTCAGGAATTTTATTTTTCTCTCAAAATGCTTTGATTAATTTTTTTATTAAAATTACACAGCCAATGGACACCCCCAACAAAACAGCTCCTTTTGTTGCATCACCAAATGCAAATTAAAATGTTCTTCTTCAATTTGTGGACTTTGAGGAAACCGTGTCACTGCTAAATTTACACACACTTAATAGTCCACATGGTGGGGATAAATTTTAAGCTATAGAGTCACCTTTAAATATAGTCTCCTTCCATGCAGCCCACCTGTTTGCTGCCTGTCTGCTCAGCAAACACATTTGGAAAAGTTGGTGAAACAAGAGCCACACTTCCTCTAAGAGCTCAGGTTTGGTTTAGACTCTCTTATAGTTAAAAAACAAAACAAAGCGTAATGATGTGCAAGAGTTGTAATTTGTCACTTTGCAGAGTAAAATAAAATTTTCCTATCTTTATAGTTTAATTTATTTCTACCTTCCCCATGTGGTGGAAAGAGGATTTTTAGGCAAATCTGTTTTGAGCATGAAGACTTGCATTGAGTTGGACAGTTTGTAGGTACAGTGATTTCAAAGGCCAGTTCTTCGCTGTCAGGTGAGTCATTTTTGCTGTCAGAGCAGTCAACTCAATTGAAATGGTTTAACGCTGATGTTTTTGGTCCAGCAACATATTATGTGCAGTGTAAAAGTCTGGATGTGAGGAGACATTTTGCACATCTAGTTTACCAAACTCTGGCAAGAAGAGGAGTTAAATATCTCAGGTACTTTGCTTCTCCTCTCACTTTTTGCCTGACTTGAGAACCCCATACTTACCTCTGCAATCAAGAAATCCACATTTTTCTTGACAAAGACATCCAGCTGTTTCTTGAAGATGGCTTTGACTTCCACCTCACTCTTGCAGCTGAGGTAAGATGGGGTCTGGGAGACACCCCCGGCCACCAGAGCATCCCCTTCGTTGGCCACCTCTCTTGCCAAGTCACAAGCTGCTTCATTTATTTGTTGCCCCTGTAGTTCAGAGAATGGAAAAACAGAAGTGAGCTGCTTCAATATTGCCTTTGTGAGAACATGGGCTTCTTTCCCAGCAGGCTTCATGACAAGCTGCCAAATTCAGATGTCTATGAGCAGCTGTAGGCTGGCCTGGTTTACACAAAGCCTTGGGCACAGTAATTAAAAGGGGCACCTCCTCCAAATCAATTAGGAAAAGAAAAAAATAAAGTTGAATCATAAATTCATTAAGTTTTTTTACAGCATGAATCAAAAATTTCAATGCATTCAGTTTAAAAAAGAAGAGTGTCACAGCATAGCTGGCAATGGTCAATTATTGTGTAAGATGCAAGACGATTATTGTGTAAGACGTTGTGTAGACAGCTTTTTTGTTGCTAACTGATTTCGTGTAAGACCATATTTTCGAGGACCGGCCTTCATGGTGTGGCAGATAGACAAACTAATGTGACCACTATGAACTCAAGTATAAAGCGCATAAAGAATACAACTCAATATAACACTAGATTAGTGGGAGCTCTGAGCTATTATTATGTTTTTTTTAACTAATTTTTGCAGCTTGGGGGCTTAATTTTACCAGGTAACGTGTCAGGAGTCGCAGATGGTGTCGATGGGAGAAGATCCCATTCATTTTCTAAAATGAAACATCTTTAAATCTGGTAAGATTAGGAAAGAAAAATCTCTTAATTATTAAAAAAGCTTGAACATAAATTTTCAGGGAAAAAGTTACAACTTAGAAGAGTCAGATGGGGTGAGGCCCAAGTTAGAGGAATAACTACTTCTAACTAAACAAATTTCTTTGCGAGTGCTGAATATCCCCGTAACCCATTCCAGTATTTACAATAGGTACATGTTGAAGTCGGACAAAAACAGTCTCATTGGCTGATATTTTAATGTATTGATTTTTTTCCCTATGGTCAGGTCCCTATGGTCAGGTCATGGTATTTTGATGGTTCCGTAGGAATTACTTAGGCAAAGATACTTTATGATTCACATGAAGTGTGTTACTAAACATAATCATCTGTAAAACTATAAACATTGGTTAAGAATTGACAGTTTATGCAAGAAACATGCTTTTTTTAAATATATGTGCTTGAGGCCAAGACTTGTTGGCTAGAGCTTATCCTGAATTCTAGTGTCTGAAAAGGGGGTCCTCAGCTCCCTGACAGTCAGATGGAGAAGTCAGCAGCATGAAGGAGTGTGGGGACCTCTGGAGACTGCAGACTGGACAGTAAGCAAAGCAAATAATACAAATATTCCCGTGAGCATTATTTCCAAGAGCCTCTCTCGCCTTACCGTGAAGCGCTGGAGGTTGCCTCTATTCTCCAGTTTATCATCGCTGGCGTAGAAGGTGAACGTCTGCATAACATTGGAACCGGCTCTCAGGAACTCCCGGTGCAGCTGCCGCACTAAAACACAGGGTAAAACTCGGTAAACCTCACATAAAGACGACATCGGGGAACGGGTCGGGGGGTGGAGACCCTTACCCGCCTCCGGGTGCTCCGCTGCAGCCTCGGGGGTCCACGGTCCGGCTTTCACATACCCTCTCTTCTCAAGGGCGAAAACGAAGCCTCCGTCCCCGATGACGATCTCTCCAGCATTCAGACGCTCCAGAATACCCTGCATAGAAGGGGGGGGGGGGGGGGGGGGGGTTTTTACCTTCCCCCGGAAACCCCAACCCCTTTTTCCCAAAAAAACCCGGGGGGGAAAAACCCGCGCGCCGGCGGGGGGGG
>CAAKHD010013817.1:93381-130741 GCA_901007705.1 Fistularia tabacaria | reverse complement strand
CCACGCCCCGCCGGGTCGCGCGGGGCGGGGGGGGGGGGGGGGGGGGGGGGGGGGGGGGGGGGGGGGGGGGGGGGGGGGGGGGGATTTGTCACTTACCCACGGAAACCCAACCACCTTTTTACGCATAAAACCTGCGGGGGACAAATCTCAGCGCAGATGCGGCGTGGATACCTTCTTTGCTCCATCTGGTGCCATGATAGTTGAAGCGGTGATCTGACCTCTTGACAGCGCCGAAGTTCTGAGTGTGGAAAGGGTCGTCTGAGGGCATCTATCCCGAATTTATAATCCGAGAGAGGGGCGCGGTGCTCCTGATGTCACCGCGCGAACCGCCTGCCTCTCACACCGCATCTCCTACCCCAGTCTCCTCCTTCTCCTCTACTATCAAACTCTCTACACAAGTACATAATCCCCACTACATGTATTTTGGGACTTGTATAAACCGCGTGAGAGGAAAAAGCGTGAGGAAGAATAACTTTTCTAAGTCAAAAGTCAAAGTCAGTTTTATTGTCAATTTCTCAACGTGTGCTTGACATAGAAAGGAATCGAGAAGACGTTTTGTCACAATCCCACGGTGACATGAAATTAACATGATGATAATAATAATAATAATAATAATAATAATAATAATAATAATAATAATAATAATAATAATAATAATAATAGAGACCAAATTAAACGGTAAAGTGCGCTATAACATTCAGGAGAAGGACGCATTATAAATGCGGGATAGATGCCTTCAAAGAAGCAGCCATGCGGGATGGGGAGGTAGACTTGGAGGAATAACACAACGACTTCCTTGCTTTTACATGCAAATTTAGTGCTTACAGGGCTAACTTCTGCTTTAATTCATATTGTCGTTCTTACTGTTAGATGTTTACATTTGCTCTTGATTTCGTTTCTTTGCTCTTGGATATATTTTTATGGCTTTACACCAGACCTGGGTACTCATTTCGTACCACAAATTGTAAGGTGTGCTGGTATGACAATAAAAGTTCCTTGAATTAAACTATAAGGTGTAAAGTGCACCCAGATACAAACTACTTGCAAGGTGAAAAGATGACAGACATTTGACAGCATGAAGACTAAAATGTATATATATATATATGTAATTTGCATATAGAGTAACAGCAGAGGTTTTTTTTTTATCTATTTATCTATTTGCTTTGTACAGTTTAGTGCAAAAGGTCATTCAGTAATACCATAATGGTATATGGTACAGCAGCAGCATGATGTTTTTTTTCTTCGACAGTGCAAACTAGAAGTAGATGAAAAAAAATGGTAATATTGCAATATATTGACAGAGTCCAGAGTGGGGGGGCCATCCTGGGGTGGGAGAGTGGGGGAAGTGTTCGGCATCCGGGGAGCATCCTGACAGCCTGGTGTATGAAGGGGTAAAGAAGACATTCTCCATGGTTTCTGTTTCTGTTTCTACTTCCTGTCTTTGCTTGTTTAACTGCCCTAACGAAGCTCAAATGAAGCTAACCCTTGCCCCTACATCCGTCCCCATCAGCGCGCTCTCTTCTGAGTGCTTCTGTCCAATCAGCTCGTTGCCTGACCTCTCGCTCCCACCTGTCACTTTTCGTGCCGCACGTTTCTTGATCGTTCAGCTTTATTCAGTCGCAACCTGTGCGTATCTGTTCTTTATCTTATTTGTTTCATAGCAGAATAAGCAACTTTATATGCCATGTCCTGTCCTCCCTGCAGGATGTGTTTGTGTCCCAATTGCCTCACATCAAATAATAAATGAAGTATCTGTTGCAACTTTAGCTGCTAATATAAAACACTCTTGAATCAAAAACAAAACATGCAGGGGGAAGTCACAAGGTCTAATAACGTGTATAACAGACAGGATTGCAAACTGCAGTGGTTTGAGGAGAATTGTTTTAAATACCATTTAAAGTTTTTGGAAATCAAAGGTTGGATTCCAATTTAAGGATGTGAACACAGAAGGAAAGTCTACCCTGCAGAGAACACCCTCAGAATGTGTTTCTCTCCTTTTTTCTCTCCTTTTTTATCAGAATGTGCAGCTTTCATTTTTCTTTCTGTTGATGTGTTTCTGAGGTGGGTTGGGTAAGAGGAAAATCATGAGAAACCTTAAGGAAAATACAATCTCAATATTTGGTTGAGATCAGGATTTATGTTTTGATAGCTAAACAAGATCTATATGAGATCTAATAATGTCAAAACACTAATGGCAATCCCCACAAAAAGAGAAATTTTACATTTTTTTGGATCAGAGTTTGGTGTTAGAGTCTGAAGTCAAACATGATAATTTCAAAGTTAGACTGGCTTTCAGTTTGAAATATAACAGAAGTTCTCTGTCTCTCTCTTCTCAGTCCAGTATTTTGGGATTAATCTGACATCTGGTGCAGCTGAGAATAAAGTTTAATAGAGCAATGAAAAAGAAAAACATTGGATTGTCAAAGAGAACAGTCCATCCAAACTTGAGAAGTCTGACATTTGTATACCTTGGGCGGTAAAACAGAGCTGGTTTGCAACCAAAAAGTGATGTAAGAGGAAAACTATCAATGCTGCAAAGACTTCGATAATTTTTTATACATAAATTTGTGACATAAAAAGTTATCAATGCAGAGCTTTTCATGCAAACTGCAAAAAATGTTTGCTGGCAAACTAAACTGACTGCTGATTTACAGACTTTTATTGTTGCACACATTTATTTCATTAACAATTTTACCTCTCTGGTAGCCTCTATTCAATGTTTTCCTATGGGAAAGATTCAGTTATAAAAAATAATTCTAACAAACCGCAAAGGAAAGTTTATATATGTTGCAGAGTAACCAACACCAAGTAAGTCACAATGAATTTTGCAGCTCTCACCAGCATTTCCTGTCATCTCTCCACTGGAACATGGGAAAAGAGAAACTATAGCATAATTGATAAATGAAAACCCTCTGAACACATGGCCCTTAGAGAGTGTGTTACATCTGGCCAAGAAGAGATTGATCATCAGGCCAGCTGGGTCTGTTCTCTTGCTCTTGCATCCTTTAGTCTTCCCAAAACTCCTTTAGCTGTGCTCTCACTATGCTTATCTAAAACAAACACAGCTAATTTATCCAGTTGTGGAATATAAAAAAGGAACAAGAAGAAATTCAAGTCCAGTTGCCATTTCAAAGAGATTTTGACAAGAATTCACCATGACCTGGATGACTGAGAACCTCCATAGAAAACAAGTAGTTTGATTTTACTTTTTATTTGGATTTGTTGCCGGTTTAATGTGACCTCCTCTGAGCATTTTCCTTGCTGCTTAGAAATCAGTCGAGTACATTTGCTGAAGAAAAAGGGCATTAAAAAATAAGAATGTACATAACAAGCTCTTCACTAGTTCATTTGCAGAAAATCCAATTAAAAGGTATGAATAGATCTTTTTGAGTGTAAAATAGTGATACTGGATATTTTTTTCAGAGGCAGAGCAGAAACAAATGCACCATTGTGAAAGGCTGCATAATTGTGTCCAACATAACACAAAGCCTTTGTTTGCTGATATACAGTCCCCAAACACAACAACTTTGCTGCAAATTATCACAGTAAATTGCAGATTGTAACAGTCATCACTTCACGGTGCTTAAAAAGGAACCAGTGTTGGAAGAGTAAGTCATCAAAAAGTCAAAAGTATACTATTTTTATTAACTGAAAATAACTGGAGTCTTTGTTTTCAAACGTATTTGATTCATCGGATTATTATTTTGGCAAACGTCCGTATTCAAAACTTATAATTTCGATCAAAATCCGGTTTCAAACATCACTTTCCCAGAGTTCTTGGTTTAGTTTTCTAAGTTACGTGCATATGTACCTGTAGGATATGTCAAAGAAGAACTAACTTCAACCTACACTAGCCATGTGATATACACCAGGTTTGGTACAGTTGTCCTCCAAATCTCAACCGAGACAGTTAGTTTAGGTGGATTTAAAATTGCCACGAGGGGGCAGTAACATGGGAATTTTAATGAGGTCAAAAACAAGACGTGAAAAATGTCCTGAACCCCTGAGTACAACAATAACGCTAAATGCTTTTGACCCAGAACTCTCATTATGTTTAAAAAATCAAATAATCCATTACTATATCCATGCAGAAATGTGCTTCCAGAATCAAGCCAAACTGCTGGATGTGAGCCTGAAGTTGGCCCATTTTTACAACCTTTCTTTTTTTTTCATTGAGTAGTTTCCCAATTCTTCATTCAGATCTACTCAAAACTGACTCAAACAATTTATGGCAAAGAAATATACCTGCATTCATATATTTCTAAATAATTAGATGCAATTAAGAATTCAAAAATACGAACAACAAGTATTGTTGTTAGTTTTCTGATGTACAGAAAAATAACTGAAAACAGTTTTTGTAATCAAAAAAAAATACAAAAGGTACAAAGATAGACCTACAAATCATTACATTACAAATCAGACACTTCCTCCAGTCATTTCTCATGAGGTTGTGTGTAAATTAAGGCACATGTCTGCCAAGAGGTAACGCTGTTTGGAATTTGAAAAGCTAACTTTTTAGAACCCACCCTCATATTGAAAGATAATTTTAAAAAAACAACTTTCTTTTTTTCGTACGGAAATAATAATTCACAACTGTAACATATTTAGCATCACAACAATTACTATAGATATATGAATGTTCGATCCTGGGAGGTTTGTTTGAGTTGAGGCTTAGAGCAAGTTGATGCTTCTTGCAGATCAAGTTAATCTTGTGTTTTTATAAACATGGCGTTATTGTTAATCTCTATCCACAGCACCTTGACAAACACTTTCTGCTTGTAAACATTACCTAGACTTGACCCGCTTTCAATTAAACTGATCTCTTTCATAAATGTGAGGACCTCACAAAATAGGCGAAGTAAAAGAACCATCAAGTTTGCAATATAACCAAAAGACTTTGTTTCTTTCAAAATATAGAGCAACGTGGCTGTCAGGTTTATTCTATCAAAATGTAACCTTTGACTCTTTAAGAAGCCATTTGGTTGATCAGCAATTGCCCACAGTCTTGAGGGCAGATGCGCTCATCAAAAAGATGACTGGCATTGACACATGCGGCTGGTGAGGCCTGCAGAGAACATCTAATCCTTCGAGGCAGTTGGGGAAAATTGTGTATCAGCGGGGAGGGAGCGCCAGCATTTAGACTGGTTCACTCCTGCTCACGTACAATTGTTGTCCCACCTCTAATATAGAATTGATCTATCTTAAATGCTTTGTTACAAATTATTTGATTTCTTTGAAAACCTCTGATGTGCTGGGCGTCTTGATTAGATACTGGTGTGTTTAATTTTTGGATAAATTGCAACATGCACTTAAAGATAAAAATAGGAAGTGTTACTGAGCATATAGTCATCTGAATGTAAGAGAGTTATCACACCTGCAAATTTGAAAAAAAACCTTCAATAATTATGTTGTTTGTTAGTTTTGTTTTCAGAGTGCAATATTGTATGTCTACATGGACGGATTTGTAGACAGGATGCTGACTTCACTCAATTGGGCCGGTTTTATCTCCTTAAATGGGTTAAAAGGTTAGGCAAGGCAGGACAGATGTATTTTTACAATGTAAAGTCCATCATAGGTCAGCCTGGATCAGATTAACCTGATGTGGTGCCCCCCGGAAGATTCCACAGACAGGGTGTCCTTCTCCAAGTGTCTATGAAAAAGCAACACCCACATACAGTATTACAAACGTGTTTGAAAGGTCTCAAAAAGCTTTTTGATAAGGGTTTTGATTTTTTCAAATACAATTTTTTCTCATACTTTGAGTAGAATAGAAATAGAGCCAGAGTGTTAATGCATTGCTAATTTGCATTTTCAATGTGATATGATGGAATTTGGATTTTAATCTGTGTATTAAGCTTCAACCCTTTCAAATATGCTGATCCATAGTTTTCCTCAATTCTGCCACTCTGCCAATACATTTCTATTGAGGGTTTTTTATTTTCCAGTGAGAGGCACCCTTTGCCCCAAATAAGAAAAGGCAACAAGCAATTGGCAATCTGTTGAAAAAAATCCCTTTCAAGTAAACACGAAATTTCCTGTTATTTTGGAAGGTACTTTCCGAAAAAATAAGGATGTTCTTAAAATCATTTACAAAAGAGAGAGGCTTTCATGATAGGCTGGACGTGACCTAATTCCACCGAATGCTTCAGGTGGGTAATTATGTCAGAAGGGTAAAGATTATTTGCATTGAGAAATACTTAAACAACATTGCAGCTTGCTGCTGATAGTGGCAGCAGAAACACATCACCTGTTATTGTGTAACTTTACAGTTGAGTGGATTTCGACTTCATCAACTGATTCCACAGCAAGGTAAGTCTTCACTTATTCATGTCAAGGCTGGCATTTGATGATGCTTTGTAATTTAGCATGACGTGCCTTGTGAACAGTATCCTAAAAGTAAGGAAGATATTGCTGTTTTGGTGTCTAAAATACCCACTGTTGAATAAAATCCTGCCCAGACAAATCAGTCTGAGCGCTCTTCTTGTTTTGCATGTCAGTGTTTGCATAAAGGTGCAATCAGGACAAACAGCCAGCTCAAACCTGCTGCAGCTGTTCCAGGGGAGGTTGTGTTGTGATAAAAAGGCTCAAGGACCACAGAGAGATAATGCCTGAGAGCTGTGGGGCGTCCAGGTCACGTTGAACAGACGCATTTATGGCGATTTCAGCGGTTTCCAGCCCTCCTGCCAGACTATTTCTGTGACATGGGACAGTGATTTGGACAGGTGTGCAACATTTATTTTGGTATGATCAAACAAATGTATGTAAAAGTATGATGTGCATAGTTATAATTCGGTCGAACACATGAGCATGACAACTGCAAATGATTGAAAAAAAACTGTCCTTAATCAAACAATACAGATGCTATTTTATGACTCATGATAACTCATTAGGTTTTACAATCATGTCAATATTTGAGTCCAAAAAAACAGTGCTGTGTGGATGGGTGAAATATTGATTGAAAAAAATATACATCTATGAATTTTGTTTTACTTTGTGGCACAGTGTTCAAAATTCAAACCGTTTATTTCAATTTATTTCTAATTTTGATTTTTTTTTTTTTTAATATTTTTTTATTTTGTACTCGGCCGTTGTTTGACCTATATTCGGGGCTTGTGGCGCAGCAGGGGTTAACCTGACGGCCGGTTACTATGGGTAAAGTTACTGGTTTACTTCTGGGCCTGTGGGCGGACCGACACCCGAGTTGTAAGACTAACAACACCAAAGGAGAGAGCGACAGGCCAGTGACAGGAAAGCCGGGTATGATCTGAGCCGCTCATCCCGCGCGTTTGTGAGCGTGTGTGAGTGTGTGTGTATGTGTGTGTTCCTGCAGCCATGTCTCGGATACTGAACTTGGTCCGCGTCCATCTGCGGAGAGATCTCTCCACACGTGGACGAGCAGCTCCTCTCCCTGTGCGGACGTTGAGCTGCACGTCCAGAAAGCAGGCAGAGCAAAGGTGAGAGTCTTTTAAGAGAGGTGGGGTCTTTAAATTTCCCTCGGAGTTTATAATAAAGCTGTTATAACAGCAACAGCATTTTATCTGATTTTCTGCAAATCACACCCCTATCTTCTCTGACAAGGAGTATTAACAGGTTGTCGGTGTGAAATCTTTACTGTCCTGTTCTCCCAGTGATGCCTCTGCGGGCCTGAGGGGGCTGAAGGACACGGCGGAGACAGTGGTGATAGGTGGAGGATGCGTGGGGGTCAGCTTAGCCTACCACCTGGCCAAAGGTGGCATGAAGGATGTGGTGCTGCTGGAGAAGTCCGAGCTGACTGCTGGATCCACCTGGCACGCTGTATGTCCCCTACAAACATTTGTTGTGTCGATGCAAGCGCGATGGAGGCCCGTCACAATAATTGAAACACGTCACGTAATCAGCATCACTGATTTGACCCTGGAGGACTTCACCCATTTACATATTACATTTAGTTTTATATTTCCTGCATGGTAAAAAAAGATTTCGATATGGCCCTTTTATTTCAAATGATGGAATGAATCAGAAATACTGCCATACACCAGCATGAAAATACCCTAAACAGAGCAAGAAATCCGTCAATATCAGCAAGAGGGTCCTTAAAAATAAATAAAAAGCACATGGAAAAAAATAGGTAAAACGTTTAAAGTAAACTGGCAGGACAGAATCAGATGGAAACTAGTTGGAAATGAGTGGGCAGTGAAAAGAAAACTAAAAGGGGATTAGCAAAAGCATTTCTCTAAATGACAATGAAATATATGAATTTCGATCAAAATGATATAGTTAAATGTCTGTTCATATTAAAAGGCTTATTTATTTATTATTTATTTCCTTTTTTAAACAGCCAAATTCCCGTGCCTTAAGCTTACTTCAAAGTTAAACTCTTCTTCGTCTCTGCAGATCGTTTGAAATTAAGCTTTTGCTCTTGAATCATCATCTTATCAGTAAAATGGCGAAATTGTTTGATTTCGCCATTTTACCATTTTTTTTGCCATTTTTTTTCTTGATCCAAAACCTCAAGATTCTTCCTAGAGTATTTACTTTTCTTTACGCTTCATTCTATGCAGTCTGACCTGTTTTCTCCCCGACCCCCGCTCAGTGATCAGCTCTGTACTATTAAGTTATAAATACATACCTGACACCGCAGAAGGGGACTCTTTCTCAGTTACTCTCCTCACAGTTGTCCCACTGGGGTCTGAAACTGCTTCTTGAATTCTCCCCCACCCCCTTCCTGGGGGGGGGGAACTGTAAGTTCTCACAGTGAAGCAGTGAGCTCTTAAAGTGAGGCAGATAAAGGCTGAAGGAAAATAAGGAATAACTTATTAAAATAAATTAAATGCAGGCCAATACATGTCATAAATAAACTGCAAATATGATGACATTCACGATGACCATTGACTCAGTGACCTGCTGGAAAAATGCATCTAGATTATTTGGTCTTGCTCATTTGTTACTTAGTTAATGTCTGTGATAATGATAATAATAACATCTTCACATTTTGATCACTACAGTCCGTGTCTCAATCTGATAAGCCACACGCACCTGAACATCCATGTGATGTACACCAGGCCACTTCCTCCATTCCTCCCAATCCTCTGTGGTCCAGCTCTGATGCTTGCATGCCCATAGTGGGTGCTTTCAGTGGTGAGCAGGGGTCAGCATTGACACCCGGATCCATCTGCGTGCTAGCGGCCCCAAACAGATCAGGCTGACACACTGCAGGTTCTGCCACCTCTACATCCAGTTTTTCCTGTAATTATAGTTGCTCATCTGTTGGTTTGGACAACATGAGCCATTCTTTGATCGCTGTTTAGTCCCTGTCTAAAAAAATCGCAGTGTGGCTACATGGTTTCAACCGCATCATATGTGTCTTTCGAAGCTTTCCCGCATTTTCAGTTTGTTATGTGATTGTGTTTGTGAGCTTTCAAAATTCTTTTGGACAAGTGCAACCAGAGTTAAATTAATGGCCTGATAATATTTTCTAAGCTAATGATGAATGCGGCAGTTGGCTTTTGTTCACCCAACTCAAGTTCACGTATAAATAAGTTCTTAAAAAAGCATGATGAAGTAAAGATGACCAATGAATAATATCTAACTCCATAATAAATTGGCTAAGCTCAAATGTTACACTATTCTCACTGCTTGTTTCAGATGCTACCAAGTGGCTGCAATTTACATTGCTTTAAGTAAATCTGTTTGTTGTGTTGCCATGGCGATGCATTTCACAGGTATCTCCTCCTTTGCCATAGTATAAGACTAGAAAAAGAACTGAGTGATTTATTGTTTGTTTACTACTTTAAAAGCTGCTTTAAAAGTCTTGACAGATCAGTCATGACTCTATTGAAGTTTCCCTGATGTTTTGCTTTAAGTGAGAGAACCACGCACAGACTACAGAGAAATAATCTGCTTTCATCTCTGACGGTACTTATAAAGTCTATCAATGTTGTGTCTTTGTGTCATTAAGTGATATGATTTGATTTCAGGCTGGTTTGACGACATATTATCATCCTGGAATCAACCTGAAGAGGGTTCACTATGACAGCATTAAACTCTATGAGAAGCTGGAGGCAGAGACTGGTCAGGTTAGATTTGATTTAATACTTGGTGTGAGGAGCCACGATGTGTGTGTTTTTAAATCAGAAATAATCCCTTGAATAAATCATGGGATTATTTCTGTGCAGGCCATGGGCTTCCACCAGCCAGGTAGTGTGCGCATCGCTTCGACTGCTGCTCGGGTGGATGAGATGAAGTACCAGATGACCCGCACACACTGGAATGTGACGCCTCAGTACTTGATCGGACCAGAGAAAGTCCATGAACATTTCCCTCTACTCAACATGGACAAGGTCAGTACAGACCACCATCGCTGTATGAATAAGCAGCTCGTGGCAGGCGTGGAAAATAATTCTTGAGAGGTTATTTGGCTTTAGCTGTGTAGTAGCGAACTTGGTTCATGTGACCTGACATTCATAGTTTGGAAGCAAAAATTACGAAAACTTGACTGATCGATATTTATAGGAAAGAGATCTCATCAGCTTCTTGAATCTACATTTGTTTGAATGTAGGTTGTCACATCAGTGGTCAGAGATCTAATGGCAACTATTTGCCATAAGATGACTGATTGTAATGTTACTGATGTTATTGAAGTGATGATGTTATCGCTCAAACAAAATCCAACATCAACCTACTATCCAATTCTTCAACCATAACTGCTTCACTTTCTTTATTCACAAGAAGAGGCATTTAGCGGGGAAGTCGAGTGTCGGTCATCCTTTGGATGAAGATTCAGGAAGCCTCTCAGTAATGAGCTTGTAATAACTAAAGTGTATGCGTGCCTATTTTGTAGGTGTTGGCCGGTCTCTACACTCCAGGAGATGGTCACATTGACCCCTACTCTCTTACTATGGCTCTGGCTGCTGGAGCTCGTATGTATGGTGCCCGGATCCACAACCAGGCCCCGGTTACAGGCCTGAGCCAAACATCTGATGGCAGGTGGGATGTCCAGACCCCTCATGGAACCATTCGTGCAAATCGCATCGTCAACGCATCAGGTTGGCAGGAATGCATATCGATGCACTAATGCTTTATTCTGAAAGCTAATGCTTCTGTACTAAGATTTTATCACTTTCAAAGTCATTTTTTTGATTCTGGGGTGAAAAATGTCGAGGAAAAGTTTCTCCCCTCCCCTGGCTCTGCCTGCCTCCTGTCTGACTGATGTCACATGCAGAGGCTCCAGTCAGGGAGCTGGAGGATGAGGGTATTGAATTTTCTATCACCCAAAAAGGTTTCTGCAGAGTGCCACATTGCACTCGGTAACCCTAACCATAACTCAGAGAGTTAGTGAATGTATTGGGAGAAGGATGTTGAGGTTGGAACTGCCTGGCAGGAGGACTAGACGAAAACCAATGAGAAGATTTATAGGTGGAGTGAAAGAGAGCATGCAGTTATTTGGTTTGAGAGAAAAGGATACAGAGAATAGGGTTAGATGGAGAAGGTTGATTCACTGTGGCGGCCCCTGAAGGGAACAGCTGAAAGAAAAGAAGACTCATTGCATTGCACTCAGTCTAGTTTTTAAGCAAATCTTTCATATAATGTGCAACTCCCAATAATTGTTGTCAGTGACACAAAAGAACTTGTGTATAAAACACCAGAATTCCATTTAACTTCACCTTCCAAAAAAAGGCAATGAAGTATATTGTCACCTTCTTAAATTAATTGTCTAAAATGTTGTTTTTTGCCTAAATCAACCCCTTATTCAAGATATGGCTCAGTATCTTTGTGTTTCCTTAGAAAAAAAATGACTTGGGCGATTACTTTAAGGGGGGACGATATTTTGCTGGAAGACATTTAACCCGTGTCAAAAATGCCATTGTCAAAATTGTATAAACTACAAATTTTGGCTTTTAAGAAGTGAAGGGTAAATGAAACAAAAACATTTAGAAGGAACAAATTATTACTCATGTTCCTGTATTATAAGATTGTCTAAAAACCCTTGCACGCTCCCTTTTTTCCACTAAAATCTCCTCATGATTATAACAGAATTGAATAACAGCAAGCATGTCAGTCCTATTTCAAATAAATCTGTCTCAATAGCTCTTGTGTAACAAATGCATCAGCCAGATTCTGCAAAGGACACTATTCGTTTGAATGAGTTACTTATGGACATCATTTTCCTTAAGAAATGATCGAAATGTACTTGGATTTGAGCAGTCAGCTGAGGGGGGAAATCTGCCACGTTTTCCATCTGTCTTCAATAATACACATTATCTGCAGAGGCTCTATGACAGGAGTACTTTGACCACGGAGACAGCCGCTCGCAGAGTTCATGGCTACAAGCTTGAACTGGGTCATACCAGTTCCGGGGGGATTTTATTGGCAATGACCACTCTCTCCTGCTCCTGCTGCTCGTGCTTGTATTTTTGGCCAGGTTGACGGATTTTGTGCCATATGTGCTGTCCTTTCTCTTCAGACACTAATAGACCAGGCATACTTTCCTTTTGTCACATTTTGCTTTTTCATACTTTGGATCTTACTCTGTTTCAAGCGCTGGAAGGCAAAAACTTCAAACTCATCTAGTTCGTACTCAGCCACAAATTCCTCTCGTGACAAATTGCAAATCAAGCTGTTCAGCTCATATCTCGTTGCTCTGCATTTTCCTGAGTTCTATATGTGTGCGTCTTCCTGGCCTTTCTCCCCCTCTGTGTCAGGCAACCAATCCGAACTGGCCAACTGCTCGTGTCTCTTCCAATCTTGAAGTTGCAGCACTCACACGCCTTCTGACAGAGCTGTTAGTTTTTTAGTCCGGGGCTCTGAGATGTAGCTTTTCCCAAGACTGAAACATCAATGCCAATACCACACCAGTTAGTTTACTTGCATGCATTTGCATGATTTTTTACAAGAGGGCACCGAAAAATGACCACTGACCCTTTCTAAGGATGGTAGGGGGCTGTGATCAGAATAGTGTGAGTGTGTCCTAGTGTAATGTGTTTCATTATTGCTGTATTTTCAGCAATTACTCTCTTCAGGGTGTGAAATATATAAAAAAAAATAGTTTCTCTGGAAATTTAGCTCTAATTCAATTTCCCTTGAATATAGCTATATCTCATCTGTGAGCTCTTAATCCAACTCCTCAGGCTTGTTGCACATTCAGCCACAACCCTGGCTCAGATTCTTTTGTGTTTATGATGGGGTTTTACTTTAGCGGTTCTAGGATTGACAGCAGATTCTTTGTGTGGCGTCAGCAGGGTTAAAGTTTCATCCGCAAAATACCACTTTACAATGAAGACAGCAACTACTTAGGGGCAACAGCAAGTTTTTTTTTCTGAACACATTGTGTGTGCACATTATAGTTTCAAGCCCATAAACCCAAATGTGCTGTTTGCTGAATTCTTATAATTTCAGTCTTCAAACTGTCTATTTTTTCTCTTGACTTTTTTTACATTCTGTTTCCTTCTCCATATGTGACACCTCAGTTTTTTTTCCAGCTAATCCCCGGGCCCCTTCTTCGCCAAGTTAGCCCCCCCTTGACATATAGGACCCTGAAGGGTACAAAGCTAATGTTCCCTGGAATGTGACCACCAGTGGACCAGCGTCAGCTGTTTTACCCAAAAACAGAGAATAGCCTTTTCATTTTCCAGCCTATAATTTACATATTTATTCTGCGGCCACTTAAACTGCCCTGCTATGTTATTATAACATCAATGTGTAAAGGTTCAACAGTGAAAAGAAAAAAGGTGTGCGCTTCACATTTTTATGAACATCATTAAGCTGCTTCTACCCCTGTACTAAGCCAAAAAAGTAAAATACATTTTTGTCTGTTATTATGTAGTAATTGTCTTAAAAAAATAACTTGACTGATTTCAACAACAAATATGCATGATATGAGACAAAAATCGCCTGTAAATCAGAAAGATGTGACCTAAACATATGGTCATATCAATACCACTTTCAGGGATAGCATAGGTAGAGAATCATTAGTCCTTGATTGTTTTATTATGGTATTGTGAAAAAGTTAGAGGGCTCTGTAGTTCAAGGTACATTTCAGTGTTCAGTGAAACCATGAATAGAAACAGTTAAACAGCGTGAAGCCTGATGTACAGCACATATACTTGGACTCAATGGACGCTTTGAGTTGATTTTGTTGATCTTGTTGACTCACAGCGGCAGCCCAATGCTCCATTTAAGGCTTATCCAGTGAATTGCACTGGTGTGTATGTTTATGTGAAGGCGCCTAGTAAACATGTTCCAGTTTATCGCCGAAACAGTCCATAACCCCAGTCTTGTAAGTAATCATCCCCACCCCACCCTACCTCTCATTTCACTTCGAAGATATAAATATATCTCAGAGTGGTAAGAGGATACAGAGGGGTAAATATATTATACTTAGGCTCAGTTTCCAGAGGAACATCTTACATCACAGAAGCGGTGTTGGCCTGGTTTACTGACTCCACACTGCGTGCTTTTGGGGCTTGAAGAAGGTTCTGTTGTACATCAGATGTTTCAAATGTTCTGGCAAAGATTCAAACAGATTTAGTATTACAGGTATACATGTCTTTAAACATGATTAAGGCTAGGCCAAGGGGTGTGTAAATAATATTTGTATTCAGGAGTGCATTTTTTGGGTTGTCAAGACTCACAGAGAAATATTGATACTACCATCACCAGTACTTCCACAAATGCTACCAGTACTGATTCCTGCTACTGCTGCTACTACTGCCATTATTAACTAGCACTACCATTATATGCTCATGCTAATCCAACTACAACTACTTAGTGGTGTGTAATGGAAAGTTAGCTGTTACTGCTACTGCCAACTTGTACCTCTGCTAATATTACCCTCACCTTCTGCATCGACGTCAACCGTTACCAGAAGCTAATACAAATACTATCAAGATCTAGCACAACTACTGCTAGGTAGATTAGACTAGGTAGATATCTTATTCAGGCTGAGGGGGAAATTCACAGCTCCTGCAGTACCCACAAACACCAGGTAAATAACTAAAATGAGTTGAGGACGAGTTGCACTAAATACTAGCAAAATATGACAGTTAGAGAGCCACATGACAAAACTACTAATACGACCATCTACTGCTGCAGCTCTTAGCAACACCTGGTACTCTTGCTAATGCTTCTCTTCCTGCAACCACCTACTGCCATGACTACTGAAATTACCAAAGAGCACTTTGGATACTACCAAAGTAAACTATGTATAACCACTACTACTACAACCAACTGTTTCTACCTTTGTACTACTCACCTACTATTACAGCTATCTACTGCTTATACTAATTCACCTCCTACAACAAATACTATTATTACTATTATTACTGCTACTACCACTCTTCCCGCAACTACCTACTACTGCTACTACTTATTATTACTACTTCCACGGTCAACTGTATTACTGCTATTACTTCAACCTTGTACTACTCTCAACACCTATTTCTAATACTATATAGTACTACCTACTGGTCGTGCTCCTGCCTGCTTTTCGCAAACAAGTAGCCCCATCCTCCCCCTGCTTCTATTCAGTATGTGTTGCAGGTAGTAAAAAGGATGTACATCCAAGAAAATAATGAAGTGTGAAGCTGAGGTACAAAGCTGAGGCTCATATGCGAAGGGTGTTGTTGTGTCCTCCAGCAAAAAACATTAATGATTTCATTTTGTTTACAAGGAACCGATGCGTCATTTTCCCAACCCAGTAGCAAATCCTGAAGGGTGTGTTCCCTCCTTGACAATGTGTTGTATTCATTCAAAAAGTCCGTGTACCAGGGCCATTAAAACATGGAGAATATTATGAGCTAATTTCCAGTTCGGGGCCAATTATCCTGACAGTTCTCCAAAATCCAAGTACAATAGAACAATGATAACTAATTTTATAACTGCATCACTGTAACTGATCTTAGCAAAAATTCAAAGTGTCTGTGCTGCTCTATCCTCCCACTCAGTTTAGTCCTCTCCATTACTCAGGCTCCTTCCTGCTGGAAATTTAAACATGCACAACTCTAACACAAGACCTCATCTCAAGGTTCCTCCGAATTTGAAGGAAGCCTTTCTTGGTCCCTTTTTAAGTTTCAAGAAAAATCCACTAGCTGCTGAGGTACAGAATATCTTGTGTCAGATAAACAATACATCTAAATTACTTCATACACTGTGGAGTCGTTAGATCCCACTCTCATTGTAAAACCGATGTAACCGATGTAAAACGTTGTTTTTCATCGGTGATATTTCAACTATTTGTGGCTGAGTTTTTTGCAGCACCTTGTTAATTTTGTGGTAATTGTTTTAATTTTTTTTATCTGTTCATCCAGAACAAATCAATTAGTTTTACCAATTTTTAAAATCCTGTTTGGACAATATCATTGATAACTTGTTTGCTTTATTCTCCCCATTTTTTTCCCCCAGCAAAAGCCTGTATATGTTGACGTGTCATGCACATCAGTGTCAATCCAAAAAAACGCTGTCATGTTTGGTCAAATATGTATGTTTATAGTGATACGTCAGGGACAACCCATTCCCACTCCCGTGGGATTTGATTGCTGTAATGGTGAAAAGAAACATTATGACACGATAATCAGTCATGGACTAAAATTGTAATACACTGGAAAAAAATTGAGAACTTTCCAAAAATTGTGATTGTGAACCCATAATTGACTTCAGTTTACAGCTGGTCAAGGTAAATAGCTGAGTAAATCCATTATATTTTTAGGATTCTGGGCCCGGGAGGTGGGTCAAATGATTGGATTTGAACACCCCACCATCCCAGTCCACCACCAGTACGTGGTGACAGCAACAGTGCCAGAGGTCAAGGCTTTGAAGAAGGAACTTGCTGTCATTAGGGACCTGGAGGGATCATACTACCTGCGGCAGGAAAGAGATGGTCTGCTGTTTGGTCCATATGAGAAGATGGAGAAGATGGTGCTGCAGGATTCTTGGGTCAGAGATGGAGTTCCTCCAGGTCTGTCTGTCACGGATGAAGCCCTGTTGACTTGTTTGCAGTTTATTTGATTTGTAACGTTGGTTCCTTCCTGTGGCTGCTTTAGGGTTTGGCAAGGAGCTCTTCGAGTCAGACCTGGACCGTATTATGGAGCACGTTGAAATGGCCATGGAGATGGTTCCAGTGCTCAAGACAGCTGATATCATCAACATAGTGTCTGGTCCAATCACATACACGCCTGACCTGCTGCCGATGGTGGGACCACATCAAGGTGTTCGCAACTACTGGACTGCCATTGGATTTGGGTATGTGTAGGGGGCATAAGGACGTGTTGATCAGTTAATCAGGAATTGGGGTAGTGATCATACAGTGAATTTAACATTAAATGGATCAATGGATCAGTGAATCAGTCAAGGCTTGATACATCCATGATATATTTAACAAACAGAATGAAAACAACATAGGCGTTTGGATTCAAACATCTTTCACCATTTTTTTGTCTTTATAGTGTCTTCTTTACTATCTAATAATGTTAGACTTTAACATTGTTTCAAGAGTTTTTCAATTTTATTTATCGTTTAGTAGCAGACTAACTTCAGACAACTCCGAGGCCGCATCACGTGGTGCTCGGCGGGGATTAACCGATGTCGAAGCCTTGTAGTTTGAGTGAGAGATTATCTTTATTCTTGAGCACCACCATACCAGTATACAACCATCTCGTACACTTCCGGGGTACATATATATAAGCCTCTGGCCTAAGCCACGCCCCCAGCCCCTGGTCCTGTCGGGAACATTAATCATTCATTAATGTTCATTAATCGTTTTCCATTTTAAGTTACTTTTTGTTAAGTTTTTACAGTACCGATTTACAAATTGGAGCAAAATTTCTCTTTTTAGCTTTTGCACAGTATAGACAGTCCAGACAGGTAAGTCTTTATCTTAAAGATAAGAACAGCTTTGCAGAGTAAGCTGAAGAAGCCTACTGCACCCTCACTACATTGTAATTTGTTGTAGTCAGTTTTCAAATGTGATATGTCAGTTTCACAATGCCGATGGTGGAATGTTTTAAAAGGATATGTCTCGTCCACGCCGCAGTGTGATCCGCCTATGATTGCTCTCTAAAGATGAAACCTTGGATATGCTGTGTTCAGGTATGGAGTTATTCATGCCGGCGGTATCGGTAAGTTCCTGAGTGACTGGATTAGAAATGGCGAGCCTCCATACGACCTGATTGAATGCGATCCCAACCGCTATGGCAAATGGGCCGATGTACCTTTTATGTGTGCCAAAGCTCGGGAATCCTATGGCTTCAACAATGTGGGTAAGAACTGTTATTGATGGTCACTCACTCAGTAAATTAAGTGTTCTCCTTTGGACTCAAACTAAAACAGTAATCTCTGTCCTGCTCATCTCGCCAGTTGGTTACCCCAAAGAAGAGCGTTTCGCTGGTCGACCAACTTACCGAACAAGCGGAGTTTATGAGCTGCTGAAAGACAAAGCCTCCATGGGATTTCACACTGGATGGGAACAACCTCACTGGTTCTATAAACCAGGAGACGAAACTGAATACAAGTAGGAAACACTAGTTTTCAGCACTGTTTCTGAGAGTATCTGTCAGACAAAGCGCTCCCATGCTCCAACCACGAATCAACCAACTCTTCCCAAATGTCAAACAAATGCTAAGATTTCATAACTCATAAAAAACATTCCTTTTTAAAAAAACTCACAAGATGAAAAAAGACCTCCGCTGGCTGGCTAACAGGACAAAGGGGAATTACACTTGTAATTCAGTAATTCTGGTCATATGTATATATACCATATATGGTAATATTGTTTTTCAACATATATACTTCAAAACTTCAGACCAAGTTACTGTCTCATCCCTTCCTTTGTTGGTATTTCCTTAATAGGGTTAAAATTTCACAGTTATTCAACAAAAAATCAGAATCCACCAGTTCGGTTTTACTTTTCAACATTTCTATGAGTATCCAGGATCTCCTTTCTCTTCCTACGGGTCTTTTCAAAGCATATGCACCACTCATCATGTTTGCTACTGGTGCTGTACAGCTATATATTATTATATGTCAGAGTTAATGTTTTAAGACACAACGTTCTTGGACGAAGATTGATCCGTTCTCCAACAGTCTCCTCCTTTTTATGGTGCCAGCAGCCATCTAGCAGTCCCTTGAGCAGCAGCCTAAGGGAAGAATTTACTCCCTGTTCTGCAAGACGAGAGCAGTTACCAACGTTCAGCAACAAATGCGGACAACTGTCCGTATCGCGGCTTCACCATTTGCGAGGCCTTGACATTATTTAAAACACCCATCACAGATTTCATGAGATGATCCTACAAAAGTTTGGTGTCCCGCCAACCTCCAGTGTACAAGCCAGTTGGCCCTCTCAGGAGCTGCATACTTGGCTCAAATCTATGACAGGGAGATTTCCTTGATAAAAAAAAAAAAGGCCACAGTTATAAAACTGTTATGCAACTTTTGTTCTCCAACAATGCAGAGTTGTTATTTTGAGAGAGAGAGTTTCGGTATAGACTCAAATATCTCTCCAACTCAGTGGTAAATTTTGTACATGTAGTCATCTTGAGATTAGGTTAAATTCAAACAGAAGTTTTATTTTTGTTTCTCCAAAATGAGCCTGATGACCCACTACTAGTTTAAGTTGTACAAATTTGTATTCACCACACCTTTGGCTTCAGTCTTTAAAATAAAATGTCAGATTTGTTACTTTAACGAGATAATACTTTGCATTATATGGTGACTTTATCTTTTACATTTACCAAAAGCTGTATCAGTAAATATACAGAAAGGAATAAATACTAATGGCAAAAGATACTGTGCTCAACATAAAACCTTATGTCTGAGGGAAATAGTGGTCATTGTGTGTCGGTAAATACAACAAAAAATGCTTCTTTTCTTTTTATTTATATATTTTCCAACTGGAAACACATTTTGTTCGCAGCAAAGTCACTACCAAGACTTGAATGGAAAAGCAAGCTCAGGCAATCGGATTTGCCACTTTTATTCTTTAGTATCATGAGTATTGGCAGCTCAAATAAAACATATTTTTCTTAGCACAAGGTTTACATCACTAGAATTCGAGCAAGTAGATTTGTCGCCTAATCTGAAATACAATCAAGTTATTGTGTCTGTGATTGGGTTTGCCAAACGCCTCCACCCGAGACAGTACGAGACATTTGACTGAAAGAGATGATACTTCCAGCTGTCTTAGCCTCGATCCTCAGTCCTTTGTATGGGCTGGTAGCAGATGCTGCTGTTGCCTGGTGCACATACAGGTCATTATATAGGATGTATATAAATCACATTTTTGATATAAAGCATTACAGTGTTATTTGGCTCCAATAGTGCATTAACTCAGAGCAGTGGCATTGGCCTGGCCAAACCATGACAATGAATCAAATGTGTTGTAACAAAAACGCAGGTGCAGACGTCATCATTAAGGCAGTCCCGTAATATTTGAGTTGTTTATACCATCCAATACATTCAGTTATTGTGTCTAAGTAATAATTGAAAGTGCATTTCTGACTCACTAGCAGTATCTGGTTAACTACATGGATGTGATACAATGAGGGAAGCCAAGTTGGAGTTATTATATCTAAATAATTGCACATTTAGAACTCTTGGTAGTAATTTGTATCAAACAATGAACATTTGTTTTCTTTGTTTTAGGTCTAACAAAATGTCTTATGTAACAATGAAAAAGTTGTAAGGGTTGCTTTCATTAAAAGTAAAGGCATAGATAAGCACTTGATTTTAATTTTTTTTGTTTTTTGCGCTCAGGCCCAGTTTCCGACGCACAAACTGGTTTGGGCCTGTCGGCAGAGAGTGCAAGCTAGTTATGGAAAAGGTGGGAGTTATAGATTTAACTCCTTTTGGCAAGTTCATCGTGAAAGGCAAAGACTCTCACAAGTTGCTGGACCATCTGTTTGCCAACACCATGCCCAAGGTTGGTTTGGGCGAAAAGTGTGCTTACAAAAACAACCTTACGTAAGCCTTTTTCTTATTATCTTACAGTTCAATGAGTACATTCTTGTGTGTTTCCAGGTGGGCCAAACGAATATCAGCCACATGTTGACACCCACTGGGAGAGTCTATGCTGAGGTCACCATCACCCAGCTGACACCCGGAGAGTTCCTGCTCATCACAGGTTCTGGATCAGAGCTGCATGATCTCAGGTAAAATGCAACAAACCACATACAGCACATGGATTTTATCAGTCTTATGCATCTTGCAATAGCTTAAAAAATGTACTATTAATGTCAGAAATTAGATCCAGGATTAGACCCATTCAACCTCACTCCAAAAAGAAAACAATCTTGCCAAGCATGTTGGACTAATTGACAATACAAATAATCAAGTACATGGTGACCCGAAAAATAGCAGAAGCGTAGACCAAGCACATTCAGCCAGACAAACCTCAAACAGCTTGTGAGTGAGTGCATGCCGCACTGGAAATATAAATATGTGCGAGTTTGTGCGTGTGTGTGTGTATGTATATATGTATATTTGTGTATTTATATGTATAAATATATATTTATAGAGTAACACTCATAGAGAGTGTGAGAGTATCACCTTTTTGATAACTAGTTAATGATACGCTTTGTGTACATAAATACTTTGAACCTGATTTATTTACTTATTATACCATAATTTGGATTCTCTAATGTCAAAAATTGATATACATGACCAGGATCACTTTTTAGTAAGAAAAGGCATGCCGAATATTGCCTAAAAGTCACCAAGAAATTATCTTTATTATGAATTTCAATTATAGGTTTGACTTTGTTTTCAACTTTTCAATTTTCAACACAGGGATGCCAGATCATGACGTAAATCAATGCTGAGAAGGTCTGCTTAATATAGCATTCTAAATAGTTGTCCATCTCATCCACCACTATATTTTGAAATTAAAAAAGCAATCATATGGCCCATTATCCCAAAATTAAGATAGCATTTAGTTGCAAAACTAGTCAGAAAAGACTTTGCCGACCCAAAGTTGAATTCAACATAATCTTAATGAAAAGATTCCTATGTTTTATTGAAATCACAAAGAATAATACTAATTTAAATGTTTTATTCAGAATATTTGTGTGGTTAAGTGTTTAAATATACTTTTTATGCAGTGCTGCAGTAGTCTTGAGTAGGACCACTGCCAAAGTGGCACATTTCTTTAAGGCTCCATGCTGAAAAAGTAATGCAAAATGGTAAATTGAGTACATCAAGCTGCGGAGAATTTGACACTCATACAATCTGTTTAATGCTTCAGAAATCTTAAACGATCTGACAGCTGTCAGCATAATGCCCTCCTTTTGCTCCAATAAGAGAGCAGTTCCTTATATCATCTACATACATTCTGTCACAATAGCCAACTCTCAATGGCAGCCTGGAAGAGGCATTGACTCTTAATGCTGTTTCGTGGCCTCTAGTGGTGACGAGTTGACACTACGTTTGAAGAACCTCTCATGAAATCCTCTGAATGTGTGCCTCATATCACCGAGGTCTTATATATTTGGTCAAAATTTGTCTATCAACAGTCTTAAATAGGAAAAAATCTATCAATGTCAACATTTGCCGATGTTTCATATAAAATATTTCAATGGGTCAAGTGTTCAGCTACAAAGTAGCATCTCGTGCTTTTGTTACTGATGAGTGACTAACACATGTCAGTATATGAATTGGTCATAAGTTACATTGATTCATTGTTTTGCTCTGTTGATTTGATACGTACTGTGATGTAGGTGGATAGAGACCGAAGTAGCAGTTGGTGGTTATGACGTCGACATCAGCAATGTGACAGACGACATAGGTGTGCTGGGTATCGCTGGACCAAAGTCCCGCAAGGTTCTACAGAAACTCACGAAAGAAGACATGGGTGACACTGCATTCAAGTTTCTCCAGTGCAAGTCCATCGAGCTGGCCGGCCGACCCGTCAGGGCCATCAGGATCTCCTACACCGGTATTGGAAATGTCATTGTTCAAAGAAAATCCTAACGGAGAACAGAGAAGAGAACAGAGAAGAGACATAATTCTGTACAACTCAAGATATGATTCAAGTAAAAAAATATTAATGCTAGAGGGCATCTTTAAATGGAGAGACAGCTGCAAAAGCCAAGAACACCGCAGATAAATAAGGGTAATAATCTTAATTCTATTATTGCGCGTCACTACTGAGATAGAAGTGAAAGAAATGAATATTAGAAATGATAATTGGGAAACATTAACTTCACGTCAAAATATATCAAACTTCTTCTTCCTTACCTTAAAGACAATGTGAAACTCAAAAAAGACCTTCTATCTCCTGATTCCTGTTTACTATCACAAAGGTCTCTCAGGGTGGTGGTTCACAACAGAAATACAGTTCAACAAAAGTTGAACTGTCAACTGTCAACAGTCAGTATGATGGTGCTGAATGTATTTTGCTGTGTACTGATTCCCAAAATGCTTATGTATTTTAGGTGAGCTGGGCTGGGAGTTGTACATTGACCAGAAGAACATGGCAGCTGTCTATCAGGCCATGATGGAAGCAGGAAAAGACGAGGGAATCGACAACTTTGGCACCTATGCAATGTCCTCCCTCAGACTGGAGAAGGGCTTCAGAGGGTGGGGAGCTGAGGTGGGGGCAAACACATGGACACAAAGGATTTAAACAGTAAGGTTGTAGCTTTCCATTAAGAAGATGGACTTTTTCTTCTTTCTAGATGAACTGCGATACCAATCCTTTGGAGGCTGGTTTGGACTATTTCATCAAACTCAACAAGGTATTAGTACTGGACAAAGGCATTACCATCTCATACCATTGTTAATCAAACTTTTGATTTCCGAACCATCAAACAAAGAATCCCATGCATACATAAAATATGAAGTCATAAAGACAGAAATTGATTTTTTCCAGCTCATTAAAGATAAATTCTTTTTGTTGCTGTTTTTGGTTTATATTAGTCATGGCAAAAGTAGGCTATTTTTAACTGATTTCAAATGATTCTCATATATCTCTGGAAACCCACTTTGAGAACCCCTGCTTTCATCCATTGATCACGACAATACTGCTTCTGTTTCAAAACTCAACTGACTTGGGATTTTACTCAGGTGCTTCAAGAATATTGATTTGTTTTATACACACTTGCACTTAAATTGCTCTTTAATCTCTGTTGCTGAAAATGATCAATAACTTAAAACGATAGTTTATGTTGGGTTTTTCCAGCCTGCTGATTTCATTGGCAAGGCTGCACTTCAGGAGATCAAAGCTAAAGGCCTGAAGAGGAAGCTGTCCTACATCACCCTGGACACCCACGACATCGACCCAGAGGGCAATGAGACAGTGTGGTACAATGGCAAGGTGAGTGGCAGCAAATAGCCACATCCAGGTGTATTGTGTTATTTCCTGGTCTATCGTGAAATGTTTTTCTTCTCCAGGTGGTGGGGAACACAACCTCCGGAGCCTACAGCTACAGTTCCCAGCAGAGCCTGGCGTTTGCCTACCTGCCGCCAGAGCTGTGCTCTGTTGGCCAGAAGGTGGAGGTAGAACTGCTGGGGAGAAAATACTCAGCCATGGTCATCCAGGAACCTCTCGTCCTGACTGAACCCACGCGGACCCGGCTCCAGAAAAAGGCAAAGGGCAGAGTATAACCACCTCGATCAGTTTCAACTAATGATGAATAAAGGGATGAGAATACAGAGTGAGACTGATGATAGCAATTCAGGATGGGTGGGAAACTGGTCGACGATCAGTTCCTTGGTCACTTCAAGGAAAGAGTCATGTGATGTGTGATGTACTTGAACCACAATGTCTTACGGTGTGAGAATAATTCATATTTTGCGATTCCACATTTGAATGTGATTTTTTGTCCAGAAATACAGAAGCCACAGCAACTTTTTTGTGTTTCTAATGAAGAACCACGAGGATGTGAGGAGTCTGTGATAAATGTAACAAGCAAATCTACAAGCAGAGTTGTTATAAACACCAGTTAGTAAAAAGTGCAAATTTGTACAGAGATTTTTCTATCAATTTGTTTTTCTACTCTTACCTAGTTAAAATGGTTTACACTGGTGAATAATAAAATGAAGGTGATTTTATCCCTGTCTTGCACTTGTTACAGTCCTTCTTATTCCCCAATTCCTCTCTCCTCACAGCTAATGCTCCAACGATTCATTCACTACTCTATGAATTGAAAAAACTGTCAATATACTTGGCGGCATGGTAGCGCAATGGTTAGCCGCTTCAGCCTCACAGCATGAAGGACCCTGGTTGATTCCGACAGGGGACCTTTCTGTGTGGAGTTTTGCATGTTCTCCCCGTGCCTACGTGGGTTTCTTCTTGGTTCTCCAGTTTCCTCACACAGACCAAAAACATGCAGGTTAATTGGAAAAAATTGGGAAGATTACCCCGAATAAGTGAGTGAGTGAATGTAGTTTGTCTGTTTATGTGGCCCTGTGATTGACTGGCAACCAGTCCAAGGTGTACCCCGCCTCTCGCTTGATGACAGCTGGGATAGGCTCCAGCATCCCCCGCAACCCTGAGTCCAGGATAAGCGGCAGATGATGGATGGATGAATGGATGGATATAGACCTACTACTCACAAAAAATTAGGGATAGTTGTCTTTCGGCTAAAATCCATGGAAGACGCAAAAAGTTCACGCTACAGTGATATATCATGAAAGTAAGGGATTTAAGTTGGAGCGTGCAAAGGTGATTTCTGCATCTCAAACAATTTAATGAAACAAAAGCCAACAACAGATATACCACAACAAAAAATGCCAAGGTCTCAATAATGTAGCATGTGCCCTTGAGCATCAATTTCAGCTTGACAACAGCGTCTCTTGCTGTTCACAAGTGGACTTATTGTCTGCTGAGCCATGGCATCCCATGCGTCCTCAATGAGCTAGAGTGTTGAAATTCATGCAGATGAGATTAGTCCTGTGTTGTTCATGCAGGGACACAATGACTGGATTAATTATGTTCTTCAAGTAGTCTGCGCTTGTCACTGTACCACTCACAAAATGAAGGGCAGTTCTGTAATGACTAGACACGCCTGTCCACACAGTAACACCTACCCCACCAAAGTGGTTTGTGATAAGAGTGGCAGATGCATAGCGCAATCCTCTTAAGTCTCCAATATCGTTGATAGCCTTCATTTCTGCTCCATGTGAATCAACTTTCATCAGACAACAGCACTGAGGCCCACTGGTCACTCATACAGCATAAATGATCCCTGGCCCATGCAAAACAATGACAACTGGTGGCGTGGTCAGGTACCCTTGCAGGTGGTCGAGCATGCGGATGATGCTGACTTGATTGGTTTCGGATGGTCTGACGTGACACTTGTGCCTTAACTGTGCCTGAGGTTGAGTGGCATTCATAATCAAGTTCCGCAGTGCACTGTTCACAGTGAAGTGGTCATCAGTGGGGGAATTGGCCAAAAGGACGTCCTCTTCTATGCCTTTCTGTGACTCTTCCAGTCTTTTTTATCTCTTTTGTAAACTAACGATGACACTCTGTGACACTCAAAGCTTGGTGGCCACTTCTGTCAGAGAGCATCCTGTTTGGAGCCTCACAATGGCGAGTTACTGTTATTCAATTGTTCATGTCATCAGTTTCTCATGATGTCAAAATGTGAAAGGCATGATGAGGAGGACTGCTTAAAAAACAGTTCTGATTGAACCAGGATATATATTGATGGAATTGACATCTGCTATGAATTTTGCTGTTAAGCTCCTTTTAAGAGAACAGCAAGTTGTGTAAAAGTGCTGAAACATTGGACAGGTGGACATGTGCGCTCAAAAGTTTCGAGAAAGTCACATTTAGTTTTCCTGTAAAGGTTATAGTCCATTTTTGATTTGATTTTGATTTTTGATTCATCCCGAAACTTTGTCTGAAACCCAAATAACCCCAACTTTTTGTGAGAAGTGATATATTTGATATAGATATGTATAAATTTTATACATATATATATATATCAAATTTTTTTGGGTGTGAGAATATGAAAATCACACATTATGCCATATATCCTGCAAGCCATCACAAAGATGCCAAATGCATGCATGCATAATAACAAATAATGAATGAAAAAGGAAACTGACACTAAAATACATGCATGATGAGAATACGCATTTATTCTGTTCATTTAAGTTCCACTGCATGCCCCCCACCTCTTCTACCAAGAAAGATTATAAGATGCAGGGGATTTTTTTCATGCATTTCTTTTAGTATTCTGTACTTCACCCAAAAATAATTTTTGTTGCAATTTCAAGCGTCCTAAATTAAATGTTTTTTTTTCCTTCCAAAAACAATCAACAACATTTATAATCATGTATTTGTTACAGTTTACCTGTATCTCTTATATGGCTTGTTGCCTGTTGTTGTCTTGACTTTTTTCTTTTTTTTAATACCTATGATGCCAAGAAAAAAAAATTGAACAAGAAAATCAAATAGTGGAGAAAAATGAAAAAGTAAAGTCGCTGGAATCAAAAGATTGAACTAGAAGGATGTCTCCAAACTTCGTTTGCTGCTTCGTGTCTTCGTGTTCTGTCGGGTCACATGAGATCTTCCGAAGTTTCACGTGATTTCAGGTTCCGGAACAAACAGTCGGACTTCCTTGTTTGGAAAACGGCGTACTGATAAGCTAGCCGTGGTTCACTGTAGTAACCTGGAGAATTAACATGTTTGACAGCCTGTCGGTTTGTTCTCTTATTATCGCTGTGTTCACCGTCAGCTGTCCTTCGGTTCTAGCGGCTCGGCAGCCGCATGTAGTGTTTATTCTTGCGGACGACTTTGGCTGGAACGACGTGGGCTACCACGGCTCCGAGGTCAGGACGCCGAACCTGGACCTACTGTCCGCCGGAGGAGTCCGCCTGGAGAACTACTATGTCCAGCCTCTGTGTACTCCGTCCAGGAACCAGCTCATGACGGGGAGATATCAGGTGCTTATCTAGCTTTTGGTAAACTTTAGTGTGCATAAGTTTGCTCTACATTGTTTCTATGCTTTTCCAAAAGACAATTTATTTATTTATAATACAGGTAAGTTTGCTTGAAATGCTGTGCAAGTACATTTTGAGGTAGTTCCAAGCTCGTATTACAGTAGTTTCCCTGTAGTTCGCTGGTCATTTCTTGCTATTTTTGGTGATATTAACTGAGGGGATTTTTCAATGTTTAGAAGAAACGTCCAGACAATGGAAACCCCAAATTTAGACTGTCGGAAAGTGGAACTACAGGACAAAATTGCAGACAATTTATTTTGAAATTTCAGTGGGCATCAGTGTTGACGCACAGGCAACTGGTTTGTCCGCTCCTTGGCCTAAATTCGAAACAACATCTAAATTTTTCCAAACAAAGAGTTTTAGTCATTTAGACTGTCTCCTCTTAGATCCACACAGGCATGCAGCACCAGATCATCTGGCCCTGCCAGCCGTACTGCGTGCCCCTGGATGAAAAGCTGCTGCCTCAGCTGATGAAGGAGGCAGGCTACCAGACACACATGGTGGGCAAATGGCACCTTGGGATGTACAAGAAGGACTGCCTGCCCACCCGCA
Organism: Fistularia tabacaria; assembly: GCA_901007705.1. Lineage (NCBI taxonomy): Eukaryota > Metazoa > Chordata > Actinopteri > Syngnathiformes > Fistulariidae > Fistularia > Fistularia tabacaria. Next base: position 102,274 of record CAAKHD010013817.1, on the reverse strand, counting down.
GGGGCTTTGACACTTACTTTGGTGTGTTCAACAAACCTATCCTGTTATGAGGAATCATTCTGCATTGGAAAGCCATGAGTCACTCAGCTGAAATCAACAGTCTTATTATAATAATACACTTAAACCCATTCTGAAAGGGATCCCAATGACCATTTTAATCTTCTTCTTTTCCTTTCAGCTACTCCCTTCAAGGGTTTCCACAGCGATTCAGCCTCCGCTATCAAACCCTATTTTCTGTATCGTCTTCTCTGACACCAAGTAACTTCCCTGTCCTCTTTCCCTACATCCATAAATCTTCTCTTTGGTCATCTTCTAGTCCTACTGCCTGGCAGTTTCAACTCTAGCATCCTTCTACCAATATATTCATTATCCCTCCTCTGTACATGTCCAAACCATCTCAGTCTGTCTTCTCCAACCCTAACTCCGAAACATCTAACAAATGATATCCCTCTGATGGACTCATTCTGGATCCTGTCCATTCCCGTCACTCCCAAAGAGAACCTCATCATCTGCTTCCCGTCTTTTCCTCAATGCCACTGTCTCTAAACCATACAGTATCGCTGGTCTCACCGCCCTTCGACTGGTTTAATAGTCATATATCATTCTGACTACATTGTTTGTTTAAATGTTGCCATCGTGGAGCTAGTTTCAACATGTGATATTGTTGAATACGCTGTTAGAACCATGGGCACCTCAATGTTACAGAGGCATCGAAAAGCGTTTTACTGTTTCAGAAAAACAACACAACACCGATATTCTCAGTACTTTCAAACAAATGGTCACAGGACTTAACTCAATATCACCGTCATCACATCACATATGTTTACCTAAGAACTTGCTGGAAATACAACAAGGTGATCAGATATTTAATTCAATTCTAATAAGCTGATGAACTCTTGTCCACTTGGGGCTGCAGGCTACCTGACAGGCAGTGAGGATTACTACTCTCATTTCCGCTGCCACCCCATTGCTGCTCTCAATCTCACCCGCTGTGCGCTGGACCTTAGGGACGGAGAGGAAGTCGCCACTGCATATAAGGGAGAATATTCCACTGAACTGTTCAGCCAGAGAGCCGTCAGCATTATCGGCAAACACGACCCAAACAGGGTAAGTGGCATAAACGAACAATCATCATGTTATATAATCCTTTTGTTTTTGTCTTTCTCAGCTGAAGTATTGTTCTTTGGTTCATATTTATATATAAATCAAAATATATATTCATTGAATATGTCATAAATCATACAGTGCTATATAATATGATTCAAAACATGAAAAAACATATTTCATGCCCTTGATCTCACACTGTACCATGTTTTCCAGCCGCTCTTCCTCTATGTGGCTCTGCAGGCGGTCCATTCACCCCTGCAGGTCCCAGAGAAATACATGGCCCCCTACAGTTTCATCAAAGACCCCAAACGTAAAGTGTATGCTGGCATGGTGTCCGCAATGGACGAGGCTGTGGGCAACATCAGCCTTGCTCTGCATCAGGCTGGATTGTGGGAAAACTCGATCCTGGTGTTCTCAACAGGTATGTTTCTGAACTGAGGCATGGGCTGACAGCTTTGTTGGGGGGGGGGTCAAAAAAATGCCAATGTGATGAGAAGTAGCAAAAATAACTTCATAGTATTGTTATCGTAATTAGTTATTAACTGTTGTAATTATAGTAATATTCATCAATTTCAAAGCCTTGAATAAGTATGAACAGGGGATCAGCCTGGTCAGGAGTAATTGCTCACGTGGTTTATTGACCTTTGTTTATGACACACCAAGCAACAGTCTTGGTTCTGAAGTGTCCTTTTGCTGCTTTAAGATGCAAGCTGGTGCTGCACACGATTCCAACTGTAAAATTCAACTAAGAATCTACAAGGAAAACAAGTTTCACTCACAGATTGGATAATGCGGCAAAGGCATCTGGAAACGGTAATGTAGTTTCCACTGTGATTTTTCTTCCAGTGGAAGCTTTCATAGTGTGCCAGCATGGAAACTAAGTCAGTGTTAGTAAAGAGCAGTTTACATTTTAGTCAGAAAAAGACATTTTTGTGAGAATAAAATCCTTTTGTAAATACCTTTTGTGGTGAAAGTGAGAGATTATTCAGAACAGGTTTATTCAATAAAGACATCATTGTCTTTCTTCTGTCAAATGACGTGGCAAGAATGTCTGTGCTTTATTGTCTGTAGAAGGAAGGGGCGTTGTGCATGATGACTGGAAACCAAACCAAATTAAAGTCAAATATTGAGGCTAGATATTGTAGAGCAGGCATTCTAAGGAATCTCACCATTTAATTAAAAACGCTTTTCGAGCTGCTTTCAGAAACTGTCAAAAGCAAAAAAGTTAATAATTACATAAACTCCCTTACTTACTTGGGCTTAGCGTGCACATTTTTGATACTAGTTTCAGATACTTAAGACTTTTTCCTGTTTTTGACTTATTTGATATGATGGTTGGTCTGAGAAGTGATTCCTGTCAATAAACTTAACATTATCTGTAGATATAGAGACCCTTGTTTTGCACATGAGACTTAGCTATGTGGAATCCTAAACATGAAATAGCATCATACAGTAAAAGCAAACAAAATGAACAGTACGCTCGAGGATGTATGTTTTTCAAAGTATTCCGCCAATTGATCCTCCAGTAAACCCACCTTGGTTGTAGCCCTGATGTCCAGCAGAGGGCAGTGTCCCCATGGGTTGGTTTTGTCTGGAGACAAAAACTGTGGCAGAATGAAATCACACTGATGGAAAAAATAATATTCTTTATAAAGACCACTGAAGTCCCAGTGTGGTTTGACCTTAATGGCACATTAGTTTAAAGCTAAATATAAGCGTTGGGTGAGGAACATAAACTGGCTGGACTGAAACCACCTAAACTAGATTGTTAACAGGGGCCTCTGCAGCAGCATGTCAACATGTCTGCTCATGGCTTTCCACATTTGGAACTTGTAATGATGTAAAAGAAGGTAAGTCCTTTGAAGGCGGAGAGTTATTTTTAGCAGACGGGGTTTTTTAAAGGGTAATTAGAATAGGGGAACAATGCTGTGAGAGTAAAGTGTGAGATTTTATGCCTGTAGTGTGCTGCAGTAGGTGGCCTGTTTCATTGTAGTTCCACACATTTGCTTGGCTCTGACTGGGAAGATTCCGCCAGCCATATGCCTGGCAGAAGCTCAGAAAGAGCTCCAAACATTTCCTCGAGCATCACCCAAAAACCCCAGATAACAGTTGTTCAAACTTGGTCGAGGGAAAAAAAGAACATGGAGAAGGGGAAATTTTTATTATTTTTTTTTCTTGGGGAAGAAATGTTTTTTATGTCTTGGATGAAGTTACCTTAGAACTAGTTTTAAGAAATAAGCAATAACTCGAAATGGGTTTACAAATTAAAAAATTCTAAAAAAACAAAATGGCCTTCAATGTAAAAAGGAAAAAAGGTTAAAAAAATATTTATTTTAGATCAGGAAAAAAAATAAATTACTTTTCTATTCTAATTACCTTTAAAATTGTTAAAAAGAAATACATGAGCTTTTGTTAAAAATTACTCTGAAAATTAGCCTGAAATTACTCATCGACTTTTGTCAGAAAATTACTCTGAAATAACAATATTGGAAAAAATACGCTTGAAAAAATATGTAATTTATAATTTGATATTAGAAGTGGGAAGGAAAGAGCATCATGGTCTTTCATACGAAGCTGTTGAACTGTTGCTGAAAACGAGCTTGACAAATAAGTGGAAAACCTGTTCCTGCTTCTGTGAGAGTGTTGAAATGCTTATATAATGTCAGATTGACTTTGGCTCACTGGGATATAAAACAACGTATAAAAACTGTTATAGAGAAATAAGTGGCTGCATTATTCCCAGCTCTTAGCCCGTTATCACTGACCTACATGTCTCAGAGGCAGCAGAAAGGAGGTGAACCTGAGCTCGGAGCACCCTCGGATTCCTTTTTGATGAAATGTTCTGCAACGAGCTGCCTCAGCGGGACTTTACAGTAAAGCAAACGAGCACGAGAGCACAGGGGAAACTGGGGGCAGAACTGGCCCTTGGAGAAAAGCAGCTTGAAAAGGCATTAAGAAGCAGAGGGTCTTTTCCAGAAGAGCTGGGGAACCGGCTCAGACTACTCCCTGGACTGCATGACACTGTTGCTGAAAGGGAGCCCTGTCTGGATGTGATTAAACAATTGTGTTTATATTGGAACGATTTAGTTGGGATGATGATAGTCAGTTTAACTGCTTGTGTGTGCAGTTGTGTGCTGCTTGGAGCTTAAATCACATTGCGAAACCAAGGCCTTCACAAGAAGATTCTCAGATAAAAGTGCCATGAAGCAAGTAGCTTCATTTGGACAAAGTTATTAGGCCAGTATTGACCAGTTAAACACATATTTAAGCATTGTACTAATTCAGGTTTTCTTATATAGGTGCTGAGTAACAAATATTGGATATTATAAAGTCCCCTTTTTGACATCACCCAAATCTTAGGATTGTAAAATCCCATTTAAGATAAGATAAGATAATACTTTATTGATCCCCATAGGGGAAATTCGGGTGTTGCAGCAGCAACAATAGAAAAGAAAAAAAAAAACAGTTAGGAAAGACATATACACACATATATAAATGCATACATGCCCACACACATATACATACATACTGTATATACATACACAGACCGATACCTACATATAATATATACACACATATATACACAATATACACAACATACACAATATACATATATACATACACATACAGACATAGATAGCAAACACAAGCAAGAATATATAGAGTAAGTTTATAGTAAGTGGCTAAGTAAGTGGCTAAGTAAGAGTATATAGAGTAACTTTCACTTGCAACATAAATGTATAGATGAATGAACTGAGTTACTCTCGAGCGTAAGCAGAAGTTTTTACTCCGGACATGAAACACCGCATGCTACATACTGCAGCTTCTACAAGCATTCAAATACAATAAATCAGGCTACCAATGTTTTTTCTCCTAATTTTAATATATATCTGTTTGATTCCCGGCTCCTACGAGCCTGACGAATTGTTGTTGAGTAAGACGTTGAACCCCTAACTGCTCCCCTGGCGCCGCAAAGTGGCTGCCAACTGCTCATGGTTCATCCATGACAGGTTAAATGCAGAGAGGTATTCCCCGTAAGGGATTAAAAAGTATAATAAAATAAAATAAAATAAAATGATCAAATGAAAATAAAATAATCTGTTGGTATACGATTAAAAGGTATATCCCAAATTCTATATTCTAAATTTTATATTCCTAAGTCCATGATAGCTGTATCTTTTGCCCATCTCAGTATGCATTGGCACAATAATCGATACTTTTCTCAAATGAAGCACCTTGTCTCATGAATCAAAATCATCAACATATGTAAAAAATCATAAATCCAATATGGTTGCCAGAGGAATCTTACACCAGATTTACAATGTATAAAAAGTTTGAAATGAATGCATTTTTCTGTTGGAGATATCTTTATCATGTGCTGAAGATGTAAACAGCCGTGAACTTGTTAACTAGCAAGCTCTCCTAGACCTTTCTAGTGTGTAATTCTGGTATTAGTTAGTTTAGTCACATTCAATGCATCCAAGATACAACTGATAATAACCCACCTTTAAATCATATATTTGAATGTTGAAACGGATTAGATACTTTTTTTCGTCCATAGTAATGTTTAAAAAGTCTTTGTTTCTCTCTGCTGCCTGTTTTTCAGTTCAAATCTCAATTCAGGGGAGTTTTGGCCTTTTTTCATGACATCAGAGATTTATTTCCTTATTGTGGACATATGTAAACATGCAACAGAAGCTGTGTGAGGCATCCCGCAGTTCAATGCTGGATTTTTGACAGACAATGGAGGTCAGACGCTTTCTGGTGGCAGCAACTGGCCGCTGCGAGGGAGGAAGTGGTCACTGTGGGAAGGAGGAGTCCGGGGAGTCGGCTTCGTCTCCAGCCCGCTACTGAAGCGACCCGGCGCTGTAAGCCATGAACTCATCCACATGTCTGACTGGCTGCCTACTCTGGTTGGCCTGGCAGGAGGGAGGACAAACTCCACAAAGCCTCTAGATGGATTCAACGTGTGGAACGCCGTCAGGTGACCTTGAGCATAAATGTCTAATATCCTTAAAAATATAGTAGCATGAGTTTTTTTTGGCTTTTTGGAATTGCACATTTTCATATGTATTTTTTAATGTCCAAGCACAAATGATGTGGCAGAGACTGTTTGGAAAGAAATGACCTGACAATCCCAAAGAAATGAACCAGTAAATTATAAACAGGTTACTCGCACATTTTCCCAAAAGTTGGCTGAAAATAAACAATTCATAATAGCTTGCAAGAAATTTTGTAAAAAATAGCCTAAGATTCATCTAAGAATTTGAAAGAAATTTCTTTAGTAAGCAAGCAAGCTGTTCCCCCTAAATCAGCAAGAAATCTGTTCAAAATTAACAGGGAAAAATCCCCTCTGTTGAAGAGTACTCTGCAGAGTAATTGATAAGAGTTTAATAAATCATGTGAAGCAGTTTTCCTGGCCACAGATGTACTTTCCATGTACATCACACAAAGGTCATCACACAAATTGTCGCTGAGCTCTTTTTGACTGACACTTTATATTTGTAAACTAAATGCGGACACAGTGAAGGAGATTAAATTGAGGGCTTGCTGCAGAAAATCAATGCTCAGCCTGGACCACAAACTACTACTCACAGCCTCCGCCCCAGTCTATTGGCTAACGTATGTCAGCTGACTCCGGGCTGCTGGTGTTGCTAAACAACACCGGGCACACACTGCTGTTTATTTTCACTGTATTATACTTTCATTTAGAGTTTAATTGGCTGGACCGTCACAGAAAGCAGCAGCCTGACAGCCTCATCTGTTGAAATGAAAAGTTAATGAGGGCCCAGAACAGTAGGCAGGCAGGGCAGTGAGTTATTTCTGTTTTGTTATCAGACACTGTGGTCAGTGAGAGCGATGCGTTTTCTCTGCGGCAGAATGTGGTCAGAGCATACGACTGGCTTGTGAACAGCGGCCAGCTGGTTTAGATTCACATATCCCAGCAGCTTTTACAGTGCATGAGTCAAGATATCCTGGAGGGAGCAAGTTGGTTGTGTATCCATATGTTTATAGAGTAACTCTGCTTTTGTCTTTATAGCCAAGGCTTCGCCTCACCAAGATTGGAGCTGCTGCACAACATCGATCCTCTGTTTAATGAAATTGTTCCCTGTAAGTTCACGCTTCACCTCGCTCGGTCTGCTTATTTGAAGTTTAGACTTGATATGTCAAGCTGTGACTTTCTGATGGCTCAGTCATTTCTGACAAACATCAAGACAAAGGTCTTGTTCCATTAGTTCCCCTGATGTCTCTGTGTGTGTATGCTATTTAAAAAATACCTACAAGGCCAAGTGAAGAGGTTTGAGAGATGACTGAAGTGATTCCGTTACTTCACTCCCAAGGTCTGAAGAGTCACTGCCAGGATGGTTCGTCAGCCTGACGTCATTGAAAACAGTCTGTGAGCTTCACCTTACAAAAATCCAGTTTATATCAAACTGCAACAAGAACAAGCAGTGTGTTGGTACGTGCACGCTGTTTTCAAAGACTGCTGGGCTCCATCGAAGACGGGTCTGTTTTATTATACTGCACTCTTGTCTTATTGGAAGTCCAATGAGCCTGCTTTAAAAAAGCACAAAACCTTGGTTTGTATAGTTGGTTAGTTAGTTAGTTCCATTAAAACAGTTCATGGGGCTGGTTTGTTTAAATTATCTCAAGCCTTGCGAGAATTATAAACACTGCATCTTCACTTGGATTTTTTTTCTTTTTTTGCTTTTGACTTCTTTGTGTTCATTTTGTCCTTGCGGAAGTTAAAATGCACTAACGGGCCAACACAACATTCTTTTCCACTCCAGGCGTTTGGGTGGACACGAGTGTTGGTACTCGGGTTAGTCCTGCTGCCGACTTTGAATAAAGATCAGAGGTGTGTTTTATAGACAAGTTGCAGCTTTGTTTCGGTATCCCTACAGATGTTTGGTTTTGCACATGAAAATTCTTAAGCAAACCATACTGTATCAGCAAAAGCCTTGCTTAAGATAGTGTCCTGTTGACTGGATAGCCAAAGTAGAATGTCCAAATTAGCATGTTGTTGAAATTGCAGCCACCATTTCCGCTGTATACCAAACCAAAATATCCACATAGAAAGGCACATGAAAACAACTCAATGGAAGTTTTTAAAAACTTATATATATATTTTTGACATTAGACATTAAATAAATGTTAATGAAATAGATTATGTCTAAAGTACATGCTTTCTTTTAGAAAAATTGGCAATTACTGAACACATACAGACACTGCAGTAGTCCCTGCAAATTGGTCCAATCATGGTCAGCACAATTTTTAAGGTTGTCAACTGAACTGCTCCTAGTTTGTTTTTATCTTACGCCCAGACTGAAAGAGCCCAGCTCCAGACTGGATTTAGGCCTCAGAAAAGTGGGGTTGGTTCACACTTGGCCCAACAAATCACACCAAGGTAGGTGTGAAAGAACCCTCGTATTATTTGCAGTAGATGAAGGCACAATACTGAACGCAACACGGAAACTTCATAATTTAGTCTAACATTAGCAAGAAAAAATGGATGAGAGGTTGTCAGTGTGAGTTTTGGCACCGCCTTGGTGCCTGTCTGGATGAGTGAAATGGTTGAGTACTAGGCTCCAGCAAATTCCCCCCCAAGGCTACAGGTAGCGAGCAAATCTGCAGTGTGTGTGTGTGTGTGTGTGTGTGTGTGTGTGTGTGTGTGTGTGTGTGTGTGTGTGTGTGTGTGTGTGTGTGTGTGTGTGTATATATATATATATATATATATATATATATATATATATATATATATATATCCCTTTATTGGAAAATATCT
>CAAKHD010013817.1:72108-88598 GCA_901007705.1 Fistularia tabacaria | reverse complement strand
TACTTTTTTTTTTTTTTTTTTTTTTTTTTTTTTTTTTTTTTTCCTTTTTTTAAACGCAGACATGTGTGCTCACTTTTGGAAGATATTTTCTGCTAGAGTCCAGGCAGGCTGCGGACGATTCAGGACGCTGGTAAAACAAGGATAAGTCATTTTTTAATGCTGAAGCTGGTCACAATGCCTTGCTAGTGTTTCGCATATTGTTTTCCAGATTTGGTCGCTCCTGCCAGGAGCTGAAGGCCAGTGCTGAGTCGACATTATGACCACGGTGTTTGTTGAATTCCTTCGGCTTCAAATTCATACAGACAACAAACTACTCTTAAAGAGAAGTATTGTTTGGGATTTGTTGTGTTTTCTCCACTGTTATTAGATGTCCCGTTCCTGCTGTTTCGCTGTTGATTCTACATCCCAAAAACGAGTCTTTCTGGTGAAGCTGTGTCGATGTATTTATTTTCACACCTTCATTTGATACTGACTTCGATTTCTCAGGTGTGCACTAAAATGCAGTGCCAGTCTACCCTGACTGCTACTTACATAGACATCCAATAAGGGCAGTTGTATCCAAAGCTAGTCTAATATCGTCTCTGTCAGCAAGTCTCTTGTCTTTTTAAAAGGTTTTTTAAAGTTGTATGACCTCCACGATCTGCTTGCCCCTCTCCTCTCCGCAGGCCCTGGCAGAGACCATCAGTTAACTTTGGCTCCGTCGGTCAGCGTAGGCTCCTGGTCCAACCCTGGTTTCAATGTGTCCTTTCATGCTGCTATTCGATCCTCCAACTGGAAGCTGCTGACTGGCTACCCGGGTCAGTATCATCCGCCACCTCCAGTGGCATGTTTAGTCTAAGTCCAGGGGTGGGCGAGATCATGGGACACAGATAGAGGGGGTCGTAAGATGATTGTCAGAAATCAAATTAAATTAAAGAAAATGGTGCTACCATAATTTCCCAAATGTGTAAAACTCAATTTATTACCCTAAAAGTCAGCAAGATTTTATCTCATGCCTGCTGAGTCCATGGTAAAATGTTTGAGATTGATTTTCACAAACCTTTGACTTTTTATTTTTTTTATTTTTTACTAACTTTAAGGTATGTTATTTCTCCCCAATAAATTCACTTGGCAAATAACACAAGGTCATTTTTGCACTGAAACTTTTACCTGATGTATTTCAAGAAAGTGCCAAAACAATGAATGATAAATTACTTAAAAAGCAAAAAGCAAACCAACCAAAAATTTGTATGAAATGGGCCCAAAAAATCAAAGAGAAATTAGCAAATCAAGACTCCCAAGAAATTCTATCAGTGTTAGCATGGAAAACTAAATATGAGGGAGGACAGTAGCAGGACTGTGGTTGTTTCAATCCTGTTCCATGTGAGACTTTATTACTAGCCAACTCGAACATTGACTGAATCCTGAACAATCCTGTGTGTTGCATCTCATCTGGTCACACTGTGGGTCAAGTTTGTTTGCATGCATACTGTCATGCTGCCAAATGCTAATAGCGGGTTGCTGATATATCTGTTCACCATTAATTGACATTCAGAGCCAGTCCACCGCTGATGTCATTTGTCTGGTTTCCTCTAGGCTGTGACATCTGGTTCCCTCGGCCGGGCCACAACAGCAGCCAATCAGACCACACCAAAGCGGAGCCACTCAAGCCTGTGATGCTGTTTGACATCGAGAAGGATCCAGAGGAGAGAAATGAAGTATCTGCTCATTTCCCTAAGGTAGTTGAGTTCCTCCTCACCAGGCTCCACCAGTACCAGCGGAGTGCCTTGCCCATAAAATTCCCTAAGGATGACCCCGCATGTGACCCGGGCCCCACAGGAGCCTGGGGACCCTGGATGTAAACGGCAGACCACAACGGATCGGCATTTGGTTTAAAAATAATCACTTTCAAGGGCAGGAAACTCCTGTGCAGAGGAACGTCAGTTTTACAAACAGATATTTGCTCTCTGAGTAGATTTTTAAAAGTGCCCCTCCAGTGAAAAATGTGCTTTCGCTGTTGTTTACACACTTGAATGTTTAACATGTGAAGAATGGTGTGTGTGTGTGTGTGTGCGTGCGTGTGTGTGCGTGCGTGCGTGTGTGTGTGTGTGTGTGTGTGTGTGTGTGTGTGTGTGTGTGTGTGTGTGTGTGTGTGTGTGTGTGTGTGCGCAGATTTTGTCACTTGAAGCACATTTCACCGATAGAATATTTTCTTTAAGCTCTATAAATCTGCTGTGGGGGAGACGGGCCTCACACGTATGCAGAGGGCTAAAAATTTAGCAAACACCAAATGAAAAATTTGCACTGGTTTTAATGTTTTAATTGCAGTTTGTTTTTGTTTTTTTCTGTTATTTCCTGGCATAGGAAAACAAACAGCAACCCATTTTACCATTTCTTAGCATTTTTGTATACTTTTATAAACATGTGAAAGCATCATGCTTGTCTGCATGGGTTTCCACCAGGTTCTCCTGTTTCCCCTGCAGCCCATTAACATGCAGTAGGCTCACTGGAGAACCTAAATCTCCCAGACGTGTGAATGAGTGAATGGTTGTATGTCTCAATATGGTGTGTGAGGGAGAGGGTAAATGATACTATGTCTCTATAGGACGTTTGAATGAGGGAGTTAATTGGTTGTATGCCTCTGTATGTGGCCCGGGGATCAACTTGCGTCAGGTCCAGGGTGAACCTCACCTCTCACCGAATGGCAGTCCCCCCCCGGGACCCTGAGTGTAGGATAAGGGCTATAGATAAGGAATTAATGAAGTCAGTTGGTGATAGTATGTGAAATGAGAAACTTACTGATCAAGGATGTCTGCTATTTGTTTCACATGTACAAATAAAGACTCAAAAATGATGAACAACCAAAACTTATTACACATTAATTTTGTTTTGTTTTTTCCATTTCTTCTGACATTTTTCTTGAACGGGTAAAAATACTAGACGTCAAGAAATCTCACTAGCTGAGATACAAGCATGTAACCATGCACTCTCCACCTACTGGTGCTTTTTACATGAACAACTTCTTTAAATGTTGTTAACATTCATTAACTCGCAGACAGTCTTATTATTAATCCCAGGTTTCAAATGCTTTCAGTTGTTTTTCTTTTTTCCAGCGATTGTGTAAACTGTTAGCTCCACATGTTGCTGATTTGTCAGAACCATCTCCCTGCTGTTTCAGGTGTTTGCACTTCATTTATCTGCCGGTGAGAAGCCGCAGGCTCCGGGTATCTGTCAGACATGGAGCCCCGCAGAAATGGCAGCTTATATTTAACCTGGGAGAAAAAAAACATTTTGCAAAGCAAACCCCAGTGTCTTTTTCAAAGATATTTGGCCTGCCCATGAAGGTCACAGGAAAAATGTGTGGGGAAGATCAGAAGTTAGCTGGAGCAATAGATTTTCTTACATTGACCGTGCATGGAATGACTATTCATAACAGCCATATGACGTGTTTGTGTTTTTCAGTGCTATCTTCTAAAAACTGAAGATATATTTATAAACCACCCCCCTGGGTGGCTTCTTGAAATATAGGTCATTAATCCCCCTCCATGTTGTGACATACTTTTATACCTGGATTTCCACCCTTCTATTGGAATTAGTTACTTGATGCTAAGGTAATCTTGTTTATGACAGCAGCCTTGAACTATGTACCAGTACTTATATTTTGTAAGGGGTGCTGCGAGGATAAGAGACCAGATACATCTTTGAATTTATATAATGTCGAGTGTAACAACCGGGCTGGCATCAGATGTCTCCTGCAGAGAGATCTTACAATTTAGCTGAAAATAAAAAGCAGACTGACATCAGATATGGCGCTGGACACACCACACTCCAAATATAAACATCAAAAAGAAATATTCAGTTCCATGTTTTGTCCATATTAAGATGAGGTCTATTGAAACAAAGTTTTTTTTTGATTGTTTGTTTTTTAAATGAGAACTTAAAGCTACCATAAAAGAAAGAAAAAAAATCTTTTCATTGTCATCACAATTGTTGTGATTGGAGAACTTCAGGAGAAGTTGCCTGCAGAACACGGTTCCAACATGTTTAGGATGAGAAGAATACCATCCCAGAATGCAATGCAGCACATACAATTTAACAACAGCAGACAGTGATGGCAGCTCATATTTACTCACTAGTAGTTGAAAAAATCTATCTTAGTAACACAGGTGTCCACTCAAGTGCTCTCTAGGAAGATGAGATTGCTTAACATTCAGTCTTGCATGATGGTGGTGCAGTTGCCACATCCTTCACAAATACCGCAAAGTTCCTGCCCTCTAAATACATCAGCATTAAAAGCTACGAGGAGGTACATGTACTATTTCTTTTTTTCTGGGTACTTCTTCCTGCAGTGCCACAAATGTAAGGCGTACGTGCTAAATGGGTTGGCGTTGTATTTCTTTGTATAAGTTAAAAATGTGAGGAATTTCTGGTGCACGTAAGGCATCCTGTGTGTTATGGCTCGAGCTATCGCATCGACATGCCAGTCATTCACAGGCGCATAAACGTTCTTTTCTCACAGCGGTGAGTTACACCAGGGTTTTTAAGGCACTATGTGATACTCCTCCCCCCCATGGAAAACAAGCCCTCACAATACTGAGGGATAGTTTGCATATTTGGAATCCAAGCAAGAAAGTAATTTCATTAATGCATACACCCACTTTGACCTGTGGCCCCTGGCGTTTGACCTCCCGCTTGCAGCCGCATGCAGGCTACCAGAGGAAGCGCTCCCTGCAGAGAGTGGGCAGCTCCTTCCTAATGTGACCGCTGACCTGTGACCTGCCATTTGACTTGATTGGCAGCGGAGGTTTGCAAACACCAATGCAGGTTGCCAGGGAAAAACAGAAGAGCTTCAGGCCCGTTTGACACGAATCAGATATGATGAGTCATCATGAGCCATTTTCAAAGCCCGAAGAACGGAGACTGTCATCTAATTGTCCGCATCTGTTTTCTGGAGGGGATTCGAACGAGGAGATCGAGAACATTCTGACACGTCATGTGAAAATGATGCGTGTTAACCGAGCTTGACATAGAGCTGGACACAAGGAAAAATAGCTGGAAAGTGATGTCTTTTCAAAGCATCTGTTAATAGTAGTTGTAATTTTAGTGTATTGCACTAGTATTCATTACAATGTAATGGTACACGAATACACATGCACAAGATGTGCTTTTCAAAAATGAACACACCAAATGGCTTTACCCCTCTGTTAAGTTGTTTATGTCAACAAACAATTGGGAAAATAATCTCACAACATTCGCCGATTACTCCTTTGCATCAAGACTCAAGTGGGTCCTGCGTGTGTTTTAAGAAAATTAAAGACCAGGTTCACTTGAAATCTGTCCTTTGGTCAACTGGTCATTCCAAAAATGTTCATAATAACAGACGGCAAACTGAATTTTCTCAAGGTGTTTTTAATGGTCAGATGTAACTTCTTGGAAGTACATCAATGCTTGGATGATGTATTCAATGGCAGGTTTGCATGCAGTCGCAGAGCGGTGACTCAAAGGAGCAGTCTTGTCCCGTCGCTGTGGGTAGGAGCTGCACAATTTGGAATCAAGGTCTCTCGAGGAACGGAACGGAGGAATAAACACGTCTGTGTCCCTTTACCCCCCCCCCCCATATTGATTCCCCCCCCCACAGTAATTACCAGTATTTTGGTCCATCTGACAAAAATAGGCCACCCGAAACAAGCGGAGGGTCGGTCGTAAAGTTTATCCTGAAATAGATTGAAATGGGATGTAGATATTTGGCGTGAAATTTCTCTACTTTTCAAATAATAAGAAATGACAGGAATAGAGGTAAGTTAGGTTTCCATGAGTTCCAAGTATTTCTTGGATTATTCACTTCAGTTTTTAGATTTGATGCCATACTCGGTGTTTTCCATTTAAGTAATTGTCCGCTGAAAGGCCTGGAACGTCCGATCTGCGGTGAAGAATGAGCTGGGGTTCATAACTCATTATGATGGTTATTTCTCTGAATAATTCATCAGCTACCAGTCCGTCCATATGTCCTGCCCGAGGCCACAGGGAGCCGGTCGCGCTCTTGAATTTTAAAGACCTGTTTTGCACGTTTCTGTATCTCCTCGTGATTTTCAGGGGTCTCTTTTACGACCGAATCCCGCCGAGGCATATATGTGTTTATATGTATAAAAAAAGAGAAAATTCCACGCGAGTGGTAATTTAAGCTGTGATTTTGGTGACTACCAGAAAACCGCATGATTATTTTTCTGTTTCTGAGAAACATCGCCGTGACTATAAATGTATCACCCACGTTTTTGTTAGTTTACTCTACAATCAAAAACTGGATAATGACTTTTAATGAGATGTTGCCAGTTCCTGCCGTTCCGTTCAAAGCGGGGCCCACTCTTACACTTCTGTTCCCCGGCCTGCGGTGAACAACCCCCCCACTCAACAAGTTATTTCTGCCCGCTTGCCGTTATGAACGGCGGTGTTGCAGCTCGTGTCCTTGTCTTCCCATCCAACGTGGTTTCGGTATGTGGATTTACAATCAGTCCGGCACTTTGACTCCACGGCCCCCTCTCTGATTCGCCTCCACTGAATCAACACCCTCAACACCACCATCACCACCCCCTGATTCATCGGCTCTGACGTTGCCCCAGAGCCTCTGTTTTCTCAGCTGCCTTGACGCAGCGCGCTGTCCAAGGGCCTCCGGCGTGGTGCCCCTGAGAGATGTGACATCGCGGAGATATCACCGGGAGGCTCAGATGATGCGATAGTGAGTGTATGTGGGACACGAGAGGACCCGCCCCCAACCCCTTCCGGTTTTTCCACACACAAGAGATAGGAGAAGGGGCTGGAATTCCAAACAAGATTGTGTGTGTCTGTGCTGCCTGACTGTGAAAACAGATTAAAATCATACTGACCAGTGCAGCCAGGAATGTGTTGAACCTTGAGCCTTGAAGAGGGGAAATCCAACAGCTCATCAACACCCACTCTGTACAAACACACATACACACACACACACACAATACAGGAAGGACCCCCATTCAACATCAAATAATAGGAATCAATGCAGAATGTCATTAATAGACTGGACACTTGACAGTTAAACGAATTTGTGCAGCTGCCGCTGCAGGAGGTATTTTTTCTTTTTGTTTTGAAATGCCTGTTCAGGATATTGATGGTTTGTCTTTGCAACTGTTTGTCATTTATGATGGGAAGTTTGTCGAGCGTTTGATCATGCTGTGGTCGAGCTGATCAACACCAGCCTGAAGCTGCCGCGTCAATTTTCCAGGTTCGAAACCACGTCCCATCAATGCACAAATTATATAGCATCTGTTTGTTATTGCTTATTCTGCATTTTTGTTCCTTTGTTTGCAAAAGACATCATAAATCAGCTCGAAATAAAAACAGATTCATAGCTGGGTGTTTCTATTTCACTGTAAAATAAGCACATTGACCCTGTGTGAGGACACAGTTATACTTTATATGCATAACTTTTATCACTTTTAGGCACATCTGTCTTCATTTGACTTGTTTTTTAAAGAGTCATTTTACACAAAAACTTGAGAATATCAGCAATAAGATCATTATAACTCCTTCCTGTCATGTTCTGTTGTTTTAATCTCACTGTTCCTTTATTTAATTCAAATATACTATATAATACTGAAGCTATCCTGCTTTTTTGTTGAACATTTTCCACCTATGAAATAGTGGTTCCTCCTGGACTGGAGAGGAAATAAGGGGATAATGAAATTGTGTTCAGGAGGGGGGGCTCGGAAATAGGTTACATTTTTTTCCAAAAAAAGAGAGAGCGAGCTCGGACCTGCAAAGAAAGATAGACCACTGTTACATTAGGACCAGATCCTCGGCTGAAAACCTGGACAGAGGCCTTAAAAGTATGCTCGAATGCCAAACAGATGTATCTGTGTATTTACTAAACATGTAGAGCCGCAGTGGGATGAGTCCATTTAACAGCCTCTGGGAAAATCCTGAAAATGGATAGGGGCAGGGCAGTGACATCCAGGTGTCAGGTTCATTGTTCAAAGTCAAAAGTACTTTAACACGCATTCAAAAACACCTTAAATTGATTTTATGTTCTCTTAGATTTTCATTTTAACTGGTAAAATATTCACAAATCCATTCAATCTGCTGTCATTAGAATCGATGTGGTAATTTTGCGTATCCTATCAAGCATGTCAGATAGATAGATAGATAGATAGATAGATAGATAGATAGATAGATAGATAGATAGATAGATAGATAGATAGATAGATGACGTTCTTTTTAAATCTGTATTTGTTTAATTTTATTTTTAATTTATTATTCCTGAGTCGCAAATTGTACTCTTTTTACACTTTTTGCACTGGAATTCAATGCTGAAGCTTATCAATACAGCATTAAAATTGGGTAAATTCTGTACTAAGAACTTCGTCATTCTCAAACTGGCATTCATCTATCTCGTGCCACTAAACCTTCATCTCAAATCATTTTCAATTTGGAATTGCAGTCTGATGGTAGTATTTGTAGTACAGTGTACAGTGTTTTGGAGCTGAAGGTCAGCTGTAGCAACAATGATCTGGATGGATAACATCAGGGCTGTTATTATTGACAATAACTGTAGACTTGTTTAACCAGAAACTCGCTGAGCGAGTCATGAGACATGCCATGTGTTTTCACTCCATTCAAGTCTAATTTGACCAGCTAAGGAGCACAAATAAGAGGGCACAGAGGTCCTGGCACCAGTTGTTCCCTTCCTAGTCATAACAGTCTGAAAATAGTCCATTCACACTCCATCTATTTTGTGCAAACCATAAGAATAGACAAAAGTTGTTGTTTTTTTTTTCTTCTTTTGTTTCCTTAAAATCTAACATAGATTTCTGTTGGATTGGGAATCAATGGTGGACTTGAAAGCAGGAATATGAGATGGCACACGTATAGACACGTCTGGAAATAATGCTAAGTTTGGCTCTCTGACATTTTGGACCCTCAGAATGTGAGCTATCTGCACCGACTGCTATTAGTTATGGCTCTTTGGCTCAGCTGTTCGGCCCTCAACGAAGGTTAAGACTCAGATTTGGAGAGAATACGCCATGTAAGCTTCCCAAATGTAAGGTGATACTGAGTGAATCGCTTCTTTGCTGGGTAATCAGAGATGTGCAAAGACAACAGAAATCCTCCCCCACCCCGGCGCTGACGATGAAACGTTCACTTCTTTTTTTGCGAAAAAAAAAAAAAAAGGAAATCAAGATTTGTTTTAATGCATATTCGCAAATTACAATTTGCTCTGCTTGTTCAGCGAACCAGACCGCGTTCCGACCGCAGGGCTGCTCAGTTCTGGTCGCTGAAGCCCAAAGATACATTATAAAATAAGGAATAAAAAATAAACCTCAGGGCTTGATTGCAAAACATAAAAGGACTACTTTTTTCATGTTAAGAAAGTGACTTTTAGGTTATTAAAGAAGTAATATTTTTGACATTGGTATTTATGGATAGAAAAAGAGAAGGGCTTAAAGTTCAAGTTTGGCTCCTTGTGTTAGTCAGCGGCACAAGTAGAAGCTCAGATGTCTTGATTCAATATGGCTACCTCACGTTCAACATCTGGATAGCACCTCTTAAAAGAAGGTACTATTCTTTACTTAAATGTCTATCTCTCCTCCTAACACTGATGATCAGGAGTCCAAGCCCAGGGTATGGACCTATTTTCCAATCTCTTCGAAATATTTTTCTTCGTGAATCCAAATGTTTATCTCACATGACTCCTTTGTTTACTACTTAGAAACAAAGCAAACGCATCAATCCTGAAATACTTCATCTGAGGAGGCTTTTGTTTTTGTGAATTGGAGACCAAAAAAAAAAAAGAAAAGTCCTGAATTTAGGTTGTTAGGACTGTGGTCTTGAAAGTGCTGGCTCTGCAGCGAGTTGCAGATGTACATCAGAGGATGAGTTTTGACCTCCAAGCAGGGATGATCGTGATCACACGATTCATCGATCGATTGATTGAATCTAATCAAAGGGTTGATTTCTGGACAAATCAAACCACTAGCGCTTCTTAGCCTGGTCTCCATCTGTTTATTTGACAGTTCTGGGCGATGTAGTTGTTCACACTTTACACCAATCACAACTTAAACATAGCAAGAGTCAACCAAAACAAATGTGTTCTCAAGAAAAGCTTTGAATGCCGTTCATGTTTTTTCAAATGGTAAATTTTGATGCCCTGTGGCTTCCGGGGGGGGCGGGCTCCATGCCGGGGATGGCGGCCATATTGTGTTTACAAATATGCCCAAGTGGCATTGGGCGTTCCTGTTCCTCTGCTGGAAGTACAGTGAACACACCCTTGCGAGACAAGTGATTGCTGAGTCCAGACGGGTGGAGGGGATCTGAGGAGCGAAAGCAAACACAGATCTTCATCAGATTGGAGCAAACCCTCACAAGAACCGGCGGAGCCCCAAAGGTCTCTCAAAGTTCTTCCAACAGGCAAAGAGAAACCTTAAAACAGGCCCCGTCTGTTCAGTTCTCTCCAAAGTTTTTCTCAGTTGTAAGCAGGAAAACTGAGCATGTTCAGGCTTAGAGAAATCCCCTGCTTCAGTCAGGAGGAGATGAAGGTGTTAAGAACCTCCCACTTACTCCTCTCCCTGCTCTCCTCCTCCTCTGAGGCTGTTAAGCACCACCAGGTCACACAACAGCTCCGTCTACTAGGCCATCGGTATGTTAAATTGCTTCACTATGGACAATACTCACTGCCTCTGGAAAAACTGCAATACTGCAGCAGAAACCATTCATTTGCTGTAAATTTTCACTGTCATTGCTGCTGCATGTACTCACTGTTCAGCTACATTTCTTTTTTGTATAGTTGTGCATTCAGGTATCGATATATTTATTTACCTGTTAATGCATATTTCACTGTGACATTTGTCCTTTTCACTTGTAACATACGAACCATCACGGCTACTAAACTGCACTGCCATAGAATTGCACAACCTCCAA
Organism: Fistularia tabacaria; assembly: GCA_901007705.1. NCBI lineage: Eukaryota > Metazoa > Chordata > Actinopteri > Syngnathiformes > Fistulariidae > Fistularia > Fistularia tabacaria. The sequence goes on along the minus strand of CAAKHD010013817.1, from coordinate 77,675 downwards.
ACTGCAAACACTCAGTTTTCTGCTGCACTTCTTTGCATAGTCGTTCAATCAGATGTCTATATATATTAATTTACCTGAAAATGCATAATTCACTGCTATGACATTTTTTTCTTTCGTACATACGACTCACCTCAACTGTGACTTACATCGTTACACTATACAGATGATGCCTATGCAAAGATAATTTCTTCAATAATGAGGGATGGAAAGTCAAATAATTTCCTCAAAAAAGGTTTTGACCCAATGCAACGTGATCACGCTGATCGTGTGTGTGTGTGTGTGTGTGTGTGTGTGTGTGTGTGTGTGTGTGTGTGTGTGTTGGAGCAGCAGCAGCAGCAGCAGCAGCAGCAGCAGCAGCAGCAGCGGGTTTGGGGGCGGGGCTTCCGCTGCTGTCACTCCCATCCGGCAGCGGCTCCGTGTCTGGCTGCAGGCTTGGAGCGGAGGAACCATTCATTCTTCTGCGGTCCGCTGGAAACGTGGAGGATGAGGAGACGCTGAGGCGAGGAGGACAGTCGAAGCCCAAGGGATCCTGCCCGGTCACTCTCGGTGCACGAAGGCCAGAAGATCCTTCAACATCTGCCACGGATTTCACAGGAGCCGCGCCGCCAGCTGTTTGATTGGCAGGTTAGTCCGCTTTTCAGTTTCAAACTCCTCTGTTTACGCAGCAACAATAGAGACCAGATCCCTTTTAAGAAAACAAAAGATCATCTGTAGATCCCGTGAAAAGAAACCTCCGAAACCTCCACTCGAGTTTTTTTTTTTCTTCTCTTTTTTTCCCCAATTTCCACGTTTTGCAGCCAGCTTACTTGTGGTATTTTCTCCAGAAGGCTCCAAAGGGGAAACTCGTGGCAGTAAAGCACACTGGGGCTCCGCTGGTGAAATCAGCACTTTCTCAGCCAATCTTATCAAGTGCCCCCCCACCCACGTACACACACACACACACACACACACACACACACATTAAAACCCAGGTGGCATTTTAATCAAACCAATCGAAGCGATTTAAAACAAACAATAAATAAAAAACTAAAAAGAAAGCTGGATTTCTGCTTTGGATCTTACTTCCCATGGCTGCAGCTGTGTTTGACAGGCGGTCCAGCCTTGAGTCTGTCAGCTTCCTTGTTCACTGTGACATAATCCAGTGACAGCAGAGAGCCAAGGACGACCGCCATGCACATTTCATGCCTAATAAGACTAATTGTTTATCTCACAGTCTCGTTTATTCATTTCAATCACTGTATTTCATATATGATGGCTGCTGCGTTTACTCCACCTCTCCTTCCTTTCCACACCTGAACAAAAACAATGCACGGAGCGTAGGGGAGGCCTTTACCCGGGTAGATGGAGTGATGCCGCTGTCAAAACACAGAGTTTAGGCTGTAAACTTCTCATGTATCAGCTGGCATGCAGTAACATCAGATGTCTCCTATGTGGTCTCGCAGGCCTGCCGTTTAAACCTGAGCTCATAAATCCTGCTGAGAATTTAGTCGCAGTCAGATAAGATGATGACAGGCGACTAATCTGTTTAGTAACCATGATGTGTTGTACTGCATACATGTATTGTTGCTGGAACTCCGCGAGCGCAGCTCGGCATATGTAAACTGTCATAAATCACCAGGATCCTTCATGAAAGATGCTTCTGGTGATAATGATGATCCCTGCTGTTTATAACGTCCCACCACCAAAGGTGTACGTGCAGCACTTCTACATTATTCTCATTGGAAGAGGAATGCAAAGATGACTGGTTTGTTTTTTTACTTTAATTTGAATTTGTGGATTAAATTCTTGCTCTCTTTCAATAATCGACATGGTCAGACTAGGTTTCATTTGCTCTTTGTCAGCTACTATTAGCCCTTTTCTTAGAAAATAGATTTTTATTGGTTTTTGGAATATCCACGCGCACGAGCGAAAAGACAAAGAGAGGCCAGTCAAAGATACAAACGGACTCATTCATGAAATAAGGGAAAGTCGGGGGAGGGGGGTGACTCACAGCCATATGGCAACATAAAGACAAGTCAAAGGAAGAGGACAGGAAAGAAATTATTTTGTAAGGACAAGAAGAAAAGGAATTTTAGCCCTGAATGTTAATCCACCCCTTGGTCATAAATCCAGAGTTTCATATTTTAGAGTATCTATAACTTGTTGCCAGATTTTGAAAACACATGTCACTCCTTTAAAGACGCAGAGCCTTTTTCTTTCTGCCCGCCGGTGATACAGAGACACAGTGTCTCAGATCGGCATTATTTACATTACGGTCTCAAAAACAACTGGGATGCAGTTCCGTCCGCCCCCATGCCCATTTTCCCACGAAAGCCCCATCACCAAAGACCGCCAACCCCGGACTGGGATTGGTTGATGTATGAGAAGTCTAAGATTTCCCTGTTATTGAAAACCTGGGGAGAAAAATCTGTCAGCGGCCTCGATAATTTTTTTTTTTTGTTTTGGTGTCGCGTTTCCACAGTAAACCTGAGAAGTGGGCTCTACCTTTTATGTGTTTTTGTGTGACGACAAAATGCAAAGAACTCCTGAGGGAATAGAGCATTTTATGGCTGATGTCTTTGCACCGTTGTGTAACCAAAATCCTGAACATGTACTTTCCATTTGGTAAAGCCCTGCATTTTTTTGTCAATCCCACGTGATATTTCTTATTGCAATGTTGTAACCACCCCAGGATCCATGAAAGAAGCTCCATGGCAACCGTCATCTCCGCAGGGAGTTTTTCTGGAGCTCTTGTTGTGCAACGCCGCTGCATTTTCTGTGTATTGTTATCACTTTACTACCAGCTGTGAAGTTGCCGTGGCACAGCCACTGTGTGGTCTCCGCTCTGCGTATTTATTCTATAATTAACCGGGAGCCATTTCTTTGTAATTTCTCCTTTAAAAAAAACAACAACAAAAAAAACGCATGCATCTTAGCTTCAGATGTGTGATGAAACTGAGGTCATCAATGAATGACTAGCGCTAAAGATGGTGGTCAGTTGGAGCCTGTCGCTAGTGGTTTGAGCCCATGTGCCAGTGCATGTGGTTCCTGAGGGCTCAGTGTTCGGTCCATTAAAAAAAAAAAAAAAGAAAAAACCCTCGGTTTCATTCATTACGACCCTGCAGAAGGTTCCCCTCCTTCATTTTGGCCACAAGCAAGGCAGAAATACATGTGCTCCTCTCTCTTGGCAGGCTGGCAGCGCAGATGCCTTTTGGAAAGGTTTTTTTTATATATTGGTTAGTCTAAACAGAATGGTGAACTTTCAAAGCATGGAAAAATATTATCAGCCTCCCTTTTTTTTCTTCTTTTTTTTGTCTGGTTTTGATGACTTTTAATGCATGTTATGTCAAAACAAAAAAGCAAAATAAAACAAACTACTAACCCATTTATGCCGACCGCAGCATCTGCCTTCCAAGCTTCCCTGAGCCCTAATGGCAGTGCTTTTGTCATTGATCCAGCATCCTGGTTTTAATTTATGGGATTGGTCAGTACTTTTCTCCCAGAATGAATTATTTTCTCTGATCCTCTCCATTATTCTCATCCTAAATAAACACGAGGAGATTCATCTTTGTCCTGGCTGCTGTTGTTGATGTGAGAGAAGATTCAGAAAGTTTGTTTTTGAGATTTTAATGATTAGATGATTGGAACATTGAGCCCACACGTGGTGCAATAATGAACTGAAAGCCAAACTGTTCATTTGCTGTTCCGTCATTGAAGGGATAAGTTGATCAATAACAAGTCAAGACCTTGTCTATTGTTGCGTGCTTGCAATATGACTCTCACTGGTATATGGATATTGGGGCTGTAGGCTGTGAAACGGCACTGCTGTTATTTTTGAGGTTGAGATTTGCAGGTTATTACATGAAGGTCACAATGTTTCTTGCCAACCAGTTGATTTAAATAAGTGACTGCAGTGTTTTTTTTTAAGTTAAAATACAAAGTTAAATATTCACAAAACCATATTTGAATGCTACATTGACCTCTTTCGCTCTTGTTCGTCCAATTCGAAAACATGTTGGCGTCAACCGATTTATCAATATCTGAGCAGAGATACTCCAGAGTATGGACTTTCTAAATTCTGTACGCACTGGGCTCCAGTTCAAGCCAAACGTAAAACTCTGCTGGTGCAAATTTTTCAGGCGATTACTCATGTCAGCAATAACTAACCACCGATTGTTTGTTCTTCGTCTGCCTGGATCTGCAACCCAATCCGAAGGCAGTTAAAAAGAAGAGCGCTGATTATAAAAAGTGAGCGGCGGTGGAGACGATGCGAGACGCAACCCTCAGAGTGGATTTCGTAGCCGCCTGGACGACTGCTGCCGAGATTTAACCACAGCAAACGGGCTGAAATGATTAAAAAAAATAAGGTATTGCATCATCACACCGTATAACTCCAAGTGTTGTCATATTCGTCCTCAAAAGGGCACTCGGACAGATTTGGAATATGTATTTCCAGAAAGGGACTTCCATTAGCACGGTGTAAATCTTGGAACATTTGCGTTTCTGTATCCAAGTGCTGTTTGTAATTTTATATTTCTAATTGAAATGTTTGATAATCAACCCTGTTGCAGTACTTGTTTTGCACCGGGAGACAGAGACAGGAAGTGGCTTCGTCTAACAAGGCTTTTCACGCTTCAACACGTGCCGCCTCACCTCAAATCGACTTCAGATTTACAGACTGTCCCAGCTTCCCCCATTGGCTCATGAAAAACATCAGAGGAGCACATGAATCCTGATTGGTCTGCTTGTCCGTTAGATGAGAGGCAGCCAATCACGTGCTTGTGTCTTTGTTTTCAACACACTGACCTGCGCGGCTAAGTTAGCATAGCAAGCTATATCAGGAGACACAGACAAGGACACTGGCTTTATCATGCACATTTTTGTAATTTTTTTATACATTTATTTTGGTTGTAATGACTTCTAGATAGTACTTTTAAGGTCATTAATTCAGTCATTATCTATACCGCTTATCCTGCAGACAGAATCGCGGGGCGAAAGCCTATCCCAGCTGTCATTGGGTGAGAGACGCTGTTCACCCTGGACTGGTTGCCAGTAAATCTCAGGGCCACATATAGAGACAATCAACCATTCACTCACTCATTCACACATTTGATAAATTCAGTGTGTCCTATGAACCCAAAACAGAAACGGTGAGAAAATGCGAACTCCATACAGTAGTGGCCCCCCTGTCGGAATTGAACCAGCGACCTTCCTACTGTAAGGTGGAAGTGCAAACCACTTTAACACCTACTTTTAAGATGTGGATGTGTTTTGTTTTTTCTCCGCCAACAAAAAAATCGGGGTGGGATTACAACACTAAACAATCACAATCCTCGTAAACGTCATCAGAAATATATGAAACAGTGCTGTCTTGTTGAAACCCCCCCAATCAACACTCTTTGAGTGGGCTGCAGATGGGAATCCGACCGGGGGACTATCAGCACGCGTCTGAAACCAGATCCAGTACAGTCTTATCGCCATGACCCCAGTGTGAAATCTGCTAATTGAAGGGCCGTTTCCGTGTCAAAGGTTATCCCAGATGACTTGGGCAGGCCGCGACCAACATCTGGGATAGATCGGAAGAGCAC
>CAAKHD010013817.1:49709-72088 GCA_901007705.1 Fistularia tabacaria | reverse complement strand
ACGCTCTTCCGATCTTCAGCACGCGTCTGAAACCAGATCCAGTACAGTCTTATCGCCATGACCCCAGTGTGAAATCTGCTAATTGAAGGGCCGTTTCCGTGTCAAAGGTTATCCCAGATGACTTGGGCAGGCCGCGACCAACATCTGGGATACCGTTTGTCACAGCAGGGGCCTGCTGTGTGCGTCCTCTAGTGTCAGGGATCCCGATCGAAAGCTGGATTTATTCCCAGCGTACATTTGACTGCAACCGTTGCACTTGTATGCGGGACGTTCACTGCGCCAGGAACATCTGTTTTTCACAATCGGGCCTTTTTTTCCGAGGGTCGGTGCTTATTTCAGCCAATTGTATTCTTTTGTCTCAGCGAGTGCGGCCAATATAACTTTCAACAGCGACATCCAGGAATGGCTCTCATGGAACCATCTCATCAGAAAGGTGTTTTTAATAAGCGTCTTGTTACACTTAACATGGTTTATTTGTCTATAAAATTGACGTAACGCAAGAAAGACAAAATTAGAGACAAATCTAAAGTGGGTCACATTATGTTATAAGCTTTTCCATTCTGAAAGGAGAATTTCTGAGAGAATTAAAAGCAGCCGTGTTTCAGAGTTTGTTGCCTTGTATGTCTGCTCTTTTGTTGTTTTTTTTTTTACAAAGCCGGTCCAGAGATGGGCTGTTTTACAAGGTTTGGAAAAGTTTGTCTCATTGTCTGCATGCACAGAGGAGGAGAAACGCTTTGTTCTCTCACGATTTCCATTGTGCACGAGTTGAGTGACTCCGCCGCACCGAGACGTCCTTCGTTTCCAGAGAGACATACGTCTGACGGCGGCGAGCAGATTTTAGTCTAAACTGACGTTAAAAGCCAACCTCGCCTGATGTCGGTCAAAAAAATGGGGCTCGAGAGGACTTTAGAAATTCACCCCTATTAACAAGTAATGGTGTTTCTGGCCAGCTGGATCGCTTTGGGATGACCTCAACAAAATGTAACTCAACAGTGGAGAAGCAGCCATTGGTGGGCTCCTCCGTTCCCCTTGCATGCCTCCCCCAAATCTGGCGGGCCAGAGATCTCCCATCCTTCAGAACAGCTGTTTAGTAACCATCTTTTCTACCCCATGCCGGAGCGTTTTCTCTTCCAGATTGTTGGGTAATACCTTTCAGTCAGCCGCTGTTCATCAGCTGTGGACCGTTAGTGCTGCATGGCGACGACTGACTGGTGCCGGGCCAAACGTGGCAAAATGTGTTTTCAAAGCATGCTAATTTGGCTACCTGCATGGAAAAAATTGTACTATATATTGAAATTGCAGAATTTAATATGCAGGTACTAATAAACCCTGGTGCTGACTTGGGTTGTGACAACGCGGGTGAACCAGAGATTTATGGACTTCCTACGGGCTCAGACCTCCTTGGCAGAGGATCATCTTTTTTTTTGCATCTTACAGAACCTTCCGGCACATCAAGTGGTATCACAGTCCGTCCGAAAGCCGAGTAAGAAACAAAGCGAGTGTTGCATCCATGTAAAATGAGACTCTGCTGGATGACCTTTCACCACGTGGATGTGTGTTCTGCTCCGGCTCTCCAACAGCTGATTGGACTCTCCTGAATGCCCGCCCCCCCCAAGAATGATGAAACTTTCTTACTCTGTATGTGACCCCCACCTCCACCCCTCCCCACCTACCTCCACCCCCACCTTGGTGAAGCAGTCATGCACACTGATTAGATTAGACAACGCTGGAGCTAATCACCCCGTCCCCCCCGCTGTTCTCCACTGTTGTGTCCACTCATTTCACTCCCGGCCTCCTTCTACCGGTCCTCCCGGCAACTAACAGAGAGGAGCTCGTCCCGGGGGCACGTTACCCTCCTCCAGGTTTTTTCAGCCTTCAGCTTACTGGGAAAGCAGCGGGGTGGGGACCTCACAGTAACAAAGCCCCCCTAGCGAATGGTTCTGACTGCAGCCTTGTCTGCCTCCCTTTGAAAGAAACATACATTGAGGAAAGTGAATGACTCGTGGAGAGGAGGAGGAGGAGGAGGAAGAGTGGGGTGGGTGGGGCGGGGCCCTCCTGTCGGGTGAAATGAGGAGAAAGAATCTGCAGTGGGTTTTTTGGGCCTTTGTGGTGAGTGGGGGTCAGTCTCAGGGGAATGTGTGGCAGACGGATGGTGGGTTTTGCAGCTGCGTCGCCTCCGGCACTTTATCTCCTCCCCAAGCAACTGCAGGCTCATTAAACTCTGTTTGCTGTTCAACACAGTCCGTCCTGCTTTCCCTCCGTCCTGTCCTTCGCTTCTAATGGCCAACACTGTCGCTGAACTGTGTGAATATAGATTACCTGGAACCGGTCCAGGAGATAAATACAGCTGTGTGGTAAAAAAGTGAAAGATTGACCCGCCACAATAGGCAGTCTGTGCGTTGTGAGATAAGGCCGCGTCATATGTTCGGGTTTGGCTGATGTCATGGAAAGAGCTGCGAGCTGCGTGACAGAGATAACGCCACATGGTACTTTGTCACGCCGGCTTCAAGTTTACACTTGAGAAAGACAACGATAACTACAAAGAGACGGCATCCAAGTTTATGTTGCCCCTTGTAAACAAGGCCCGTTTGTTTTCTTGATAACCTTAATCCTTATTTTTAGCCACTAATGATTTGAATCTGATTGTTCTATCATTTGATAGTTTCATTGATTTTTTGGGGGGGGCCGGGTTATATCTCAGCTTTCAGGCACCGTGGCACGTGATGGTATGTGATAAAACACCTGATTATTTTGAAACTACTCATCTACACTCATGATTTTCAATCCGTCCCATTGTTTCTCCCACAGATTAAGTCATCTTTTTTATCTACGTAGGTATTTTTCGGTTCTCTGACGATTTCAAACTCCATTCTATTTATCCATCTGTTGACAAAGGCGAACGTTGGAGCCAGTAACTGCAACGTGATCAAACTTTGCCGATCTACATTTTGTTTAGCTCAAATTTATTGATGGGTATTGTCAAGTTAAAACATGTCCCAGTAAGTTGCAGTGGTCATTACTGACTTTTGCGCGAAAACATTTTCACAAAGACACCGACTTGAGAAAGACACTAAAAGCTAAGATGACATGAAGACCTTTTGAGTTGAGTGGAATTCAAATAAGTGGCGCTCATCTGCCTCCATGTCAGTCAAACACAAATGCCTCATGGGATTCAGACTCCTTTTCTGTTATTATTATGTAGTACTGACAGTCTGACCTTTTCCAGTAACTCCCATTGTAAACTTAACCCATTTTCAATCAATGGCCCCTATTATACCAAATCCAGCCAAATATCAGCCTCCTGTTTGTTCTTCTTTATAGTGAAAGAGCAGAAACTAGTCCAAGATTGATCAAATGACCAATCACGTCACTGTGGCTTCTACAGTTTTACATCCGGCCATACAAAGGATTCCTCTGATGAGTCTTGTCTCCCACTTGAGTCCTTTCACTTTCTCTATCCTCCCTGCGTTGTCTCCGTGGTGGCATGACTGAGAAATCCTCACGGTAGGAGCCTGAACCATTTCTGTTTGGGTTTTGAGCAGCGCCATAAAAACCCTTTTTGGAGGCCTGGCGGGGTCTGACTGGTCATTATCACCACTGCTTGCCAGCAGCAGGACCAGAGGCCGCAACACTTTCCGTCTTTCCCTGCATCCTTCCCTGGCAGCAGGGATACTAATTATGATTTTTTTTTCTTCTTACTGATAGCTGATGTTTGTTAACGGAACGTTAACTGTTTTTCTTCTAACATGATTTAATGCAGTGTTTAGAATGGACGAGGGTCAACCTATTAAAAAAAAAAAAACTGCAACATTTTCCCACTGACAACAACGTGAGGATTTCACACGTCTTTATATCATCACACACTTGCAGTGGCTTACACTGACACACACTCACATACACACACACACAGCCTAAATTTTCAAGTTGATATCAAGTGGCAAATTGGTTAAATGTTAAACAGCTAATTATGAGGATCCTCACTCGGTCGACTTCAGTTACATTAAGAGACGGTCTGCTGAATCATTGACTGGTTTTCTGATCCGCAGTCACAACAGTCTAGTAACCGGCAGTAAGTTGAAATGTTGTGTAACCAATCAAGACCACAAGTCTGTTGTTGATCAAAATGATTAACTTCTATTGGAAGTGCTCTATAACCACGGGACACATTTGAATGCTCTAACTCTTCATTCAGAATTGCGAAATTCACACGTTCAAAACAGATCTTGAATTGAATCAGGATGGATAACAATTGGCATCCGCGTTTAGTCGCGACATTGCTGCCCAAAATATTACAATGCAGCGCTGTGTTTCAGCTGTTGCTCGACTGCGATCGGACACTTGCTGTAAATTTAGCAAACTCTTATTAAGTGTAAAAGCTTTGGAGGTTCAGCATGAATGCACTCACCTCTCTTCACCGCCAGAGTCTAATCGTTTCTGCAGTGGTGAATCTCCTCCTGGGGAGGAACGGGAAAACATGATACTGCACTTCTTTTTCATTGCTCTTTTTTTTTTTGAATAGTTTGGAGTGCGTGTAAAAGAAAAAAAAAAACAGAAATACCGTATTGGCAGGTATTTTTGCGAAGCCTTACAGATGAACCCATTAGTCTTCCTAGTAGTGTGCAATATTTACACTTTTTTCTTATTTTTTCGCAGATATTTGTATTCTTTAGGCTTTTATTGCGGTTAATGCCCTGAGGTAATTATAATAAATTGATTTGCTTTTACATTTTCATTGCATTCATCTTTTCTTGTTTTTCTTTTCTACATTTGTTGGCTTGAGATGCTTATCAAGCCTTTTGATTCCAACTGAAGTCACAAGTCAGTCGTGTCAAAGTTAGGTTACGGTACTGATTTGATCAAGTTGAGCTTGAACTTATTGAGAATCTGACTTGTGTCCAAATCAAAATTCTTCCTGAACGAATGATTTAATGGTTTGCATCTCTTCTGATGCCTCAGTTGAATAACATGCTTCCATTAAAGGCCAGGTTAACTTAAATGAACCAAAGATTTAGGAGGCTGAATCATGATCTTGTTAAATCTTTATCCTATCACCTGTTCCCTCACAAGGCTTAATTCTCTGCTTTGACTTAAAATCGAAAATACAGCCCAAAGCTGCAGCCTTTATTCCGAGCTGATATGAACATGCTTAATTCAATTTAAGGGGAATTTCCAGGGATAGTTTCCCAGCCACCGGTTGGTCAGAGGATGCGGTCTGTTTTATTCAATCTCAGGTACGATCAGCACTGACCGGCTATGCTCAAATAAAATCCAGCTTCCTTGCCCTCATAACCTCCCCTCTGTCTGATCTGAACTCCTTCCTGTGAGAACAGGAGTGAGCCGCTGAAGCTCCTCCTGTAATCAGTCTGTTTATATTTTCACCCAGAAGCGAGCGCTAGTGTTTCATTTTTCTGAGTGCCTTGTGAGAAAGAAAAAAGAATTAAAGAATGAAGCATCGCTTGGTTTGCCGTTGTGATTTGGGCGGCCCTCGACAGCTAAGTGGTATTTGCCATCCGAGGGCAGCGTGCTGGAGGAAAGACGGGCACGTAATGATAGTGGAGAGACACCGAGAGCAAAACACGGAGGGAAAACAAGTCTCCTGGGGTAGGCAAAGGGAGAGATTCAAAGTAAAAGAGTAAAAGGATGAAAACAAAGAGAAGGTAAGGATTGCAGTTTGACAATTAACTGCAGCGGCTCTGGGTCAGACATCTGTGATCCATCTCCCAGGGGCAGGCATCTGGAGACCCCCCCAACCCCCAACCCCAGACTCCCCTTGCTGCTCCCCAAGCCTCGTGATTCAACCACTAGCTGCCCCGGAGATCATTCACTCTGACAGGGGCTGCTTCTTGAGATCGCAGCCTCTGACCTTCATCTGTCCGCCCCTGGACCAGCTGACCGTTCAGCAGCATTTATTGCACGTGCAACAAGATGGAGCTGATAAACCTCCGTTTATGATCACTCTGGGCATTTCCTGTCATCATCTGCTCACCTCCATGTGGAGAGAAATGCTGGTAAATCCTGCAAATGCAAATCGAAGAAGAAAGAAACGGAGAGTTAATGTTTTTTTTTTTCTTTTTCGTATTTGTAAGGCTCGGCACGTGATTTTCTCGTACTTGATGCTTTTGCGCGTGCCTAAACATTATATCCACTTGCACAGAACACCCATAAATGGTGCTTGTCAAGCCCATAATAGTCTCGTTTCCACACAAAAGCGGCTTTTCTTTACGACCTGGAGTTTCATTAGATAACAGTCTCGCAGATTCCCGACTCAACAGGCACAAAGTAATGAAACTACCAGAACAAACAATACAAAAATCTGTGTATTCTTCGTTTCACATAATCCACGTCCCGCGGAGCTCCAGCAATGAACATCGTGTTTTTAGCAGATGGGTCCGCAGGATCTTCTCATTTATATTCCATAGAAAGGGTGAACATTCAATACTTTTTCCACCCTTTGCTGGTTAATTTGATGCATTTGCATAAAAGAAACATATACACTGGTGATATATATGCAAACATTGGAATAGAATAGAATAGAATAGAATAGAGATAGGTGGTAGCAGCAGGATGGTAATGTAATGTAACTGCATGAAATGCAGTTTATCCTGGATAATCAGATATCTGTATGTGGCGGCTGTGCTAGATAGGACCACTCTGATCAGCCCCTGCATCCCCGTTTGCGTGCCGAAGTCCTTCGGCAAGACAACTCTCCCGACCATCGGGGTGTGTGTATGGGTGAATGTAATGCAGTGTAAAAGGCTTTGAAACCGCAAGGTGTGCAGGCGCTATATAAGTGGAGATCATTTTGATGTATTTATATGTATATACAGTGCTCAAAATATAAAGGGAACACTTAAACAACACAATATAACTCCAAGTGTTCCCTTTATTTTTTTGGAGCACTATATAAAGTTTTCCTTGGCAGGAGTGTTGACATACTTTATTTTAGGTAGTTTAGCGGCAGGCGTGCTGCTCCTAGGTTCATGTAACCACTATGTTATCGTCTTCTCTCGGGATGGTTGGGCACGTTAAACAAGCCTTTATAGCCTCGTTAATGCAGAACCGTCAGATTCCTGGGCCCCAATGGTCTGTGACCCTGACTCTTTATCATCACAGGTTCCCAGGCGAGACAGAAAATATGATGCCGCTTTGTCTCTCAGACATGATAACGCAATTTGGCATGCGTGAGCTCGCCGCAATACATATAAGCCTTGGGAAGAGGAGAAGAGGATGCGTGTGTGCGTGCGTGTGTGTGTCTGTGAACTCATGTGAAACCCATTCGCCCATTTTGTCTGTCATCATGTCTGGAAGAGGCTTGGCTTACATTCAATCCAGAGGAATGACCCCTCTTATCATATTAAAGGGCATTTAATACACCTGTCTTTTATCATAGAGAGAACCCAGTTAATACGTCACTGCACAGAACACTGAGCGAAGATAAAGTAAGGGTAATTTCTTACTCCTCTTTACTCAACCTATTATTCCTTATCTGGCGTGTCTCCTCCAGTGGGGTTTATCTCAAAATGAAGTAAATAAATACATATACAAAGCTACTCTGCAGCCATCTGTTCTACTTCACTGCGAGCTAAAAAGACTAATCATTGGGCGGTGATGTCATCTCTGTGTGCCGTGTGCGGTCTGTGGTTTACAGGCGACACAACACACACACACGCATGTATACTGACACACACAGGAGGAAATTGGATAGAGTGTGGATAATCATTGCATTAGTATAGAGTGTGTAATCAGCCTGCGCCTGAGGGAGTAAAACACACCTTGTGTTTTTACTTTACCGTGCTGTTGTGATGGCTCAGCTTGTGCTGTGGTGTTAAGTGTTTTTTGCCAAAATGGGAAGGGGTGTGGGCTCGTGTCAGAGGGAATTAAAGGTCCGACGGAGGAGATGAAGCTGGATGGAAGTGTTCCCATGTCGTTGAAAATGGGGCATCGCGTCACGGGGGATTTCATTTACTTTCCGGATGTAAAGATGGTCGTCAGAAGGCCATTTCTTTAAGGCAGTTGTAAAAAAAAAATAAATTTGGGCTACAAGAGGTCAAGAAATGAAAAGAACTAGGCGGGATTGACTGCCTGCTTTAGCGGTTTATTACTATTATGAGGTATTAAAACTATTGCAAAAGTTAGTAAACCCGACAGTAACTGAACAACTGCTAGAGAAAACAATGGCGGCTCCAGGTTAAAACTAAGTTAATGTTTCATAGTATTTATTGAAATGTCAAATGTAAAGACCAACAGATGCAAGTATATGAGTCATAACCTGCATATTGTATATTGAGAGCTTCCTGTAAGAATAAAAAGCCAAAATTTCCCTGGATTCAAACTCTGGCATCTCGCAGTGGTGATGTCATAGCCGCTCCGAGAGCTCCATAATCAGTTTACTGGCGACCGTTTATTTTTACAGTTCGAAACTGACAGTCGCAGCCCTGGAAATTTGCTGTTATGTCCTCTCTTTACTTAATAAGGTACAGTTCCTGAGCAGAAGTTGTGAGATGACTTCACAACTGCACCTTCTCAGCCACCGATGGATCCTCATTATGTTTCATTTTTCAGCTGGCGGGGTGGGGGGGGGCAGCGCTTGTTTAAATCTGAAATCACCTTTGATCAGTCACCGTGAGATCATGTATCTGAAATTGGTGCTCAGAAATCACGTAGGATAAACACCGGTTGTGTGGTCTAGCATCAACGGCTAACCCGTGTGGCGTGCGAGTTCTTCAAAAAAGGGTAATTTGAAGTGTGTTGAGTCAGTTACTACCTTGATCATCTGCTGCGTTTTTTTTTTCTCCAGCTTAGAAAATCCTTCATCGTGAGTCAGTACAGTTGTTCAACATTGAATTCCCTGTAAATTCATTAATGAGATTTGATGGTTCATTGAATGAAGCTTGACAGGCGGAGCTGCGGCAGTGGTCTGGTGGGGCATAGCCAATGGGCAATTTGACCCGAGCCCCATAAGCGGGCCATTGTAGTTTTGCAACGCCATTGTTTCTGTCTCACTTGTCACCGACTGGTCAAGCTCGCACCCGAAGCCCCGAGCGGAAGCTGCACGGGCAGCAGAAAGCCAACAGTTTTCCCTTCTCCCTTTGAAGAGCTGCTGGCAAAGCTTTCAAAGCCCCTCTGTCTCGGCACTGGCTCCTGCAGTAATGTGTGGTAAATGCAGTGCAGCTGCCCAGCTCAGCGAGAACAGCCAACGCTTATTAATCTCAACAGTAATTGCTTTTGTTTATCCTCTTAACATTCTTTGGTGCTTTCACTACTTGGCCTATTGTCACTATTAACTGCCGCTCGGGCTCCATAGAACAGCACTCACTGCAAGTATTAGTCTCGGTGTCCCTCGTGGATGATACCGAATCGACTGCTGCCACTGAGTGGTTTCTGTGGTGCTGATGCAGCAACTGTTTGTTAGTCCTGTAAAAATGTTCCAGTGACACAGATGAAATTCTCTCTCTCTCGCTCTTCCTCAAACACACACACACACACACACACACACACACACACACACACACACACACACACGCGCACATACTGTCTGCCAAGTACAATGATGAAGTCATTGTCGGTCAAGTCTGTTTTGTATTGTGCGAATAGACACCAGCTGTAACGGCCATTCTGCTTCAGTCTTTGTATGAAGAGAGCGTAGAACCAGGCTCATTCTGACTACGTTTGTTGTTTTGAGAAACACTTTTCCAACGTTGTCTGTCAATTTTAACTCTCTTCCCACCGATATTAACATTTTCCAGTCATCTGTGTGTGCGCTGCCATGGTGTTGGGAATTTTGTAGCTGACAGAAATAGTTCAATCCCAGAAGAAAAGTGGAAAGCAGAGCTGAAAGGGTTGATCACCACACACATATTCCAAAATATTAACAGACCGGATACGAGCAGCTATGCTTTTAGAAACCGGATAATATTTCTTTTGGCAATTTTATTATATATATATATATATATATATATACACACACACTTTTTTTTAATAGAACAGTGATTTCATACAGATCCTACACAGATGGGCACTTTGGCTGGGCCATGTTTGTATCATTAGCTTTGCTAATTAACACTCTAGAAAATAGGCAGGGGGCGGCTTAGCGCCAGTTTGCAAAAAAATCAGAGTTATAAAAAGAACTGATAGTACCCGCTCTTTCATTCAGCATTCATTATCGATTTTTGCCATTGCACTGTAAAATAACTCGATAAATATTCTGTCAAAGGTTCAAGCACAAAACCGGCATGTTATGATGAGAGCAGCATCGTCCACGTAGCAGCTTATTCTGCTGTTGTTACTGTTTACAAAACCCGCCGCTGCTTGCAGAGTTTTTTTTTGTTGACAATTTTAGGGAGGTAAAACTTAATAAACACGCCCGTTCTTCTGCTTCACTCTCAATTTGCTTGACTTCAGTAGTCTTCGTGTATTTGCTCACCGTCTCCTCCACAATTGCTTCAATAGTCTTATTGGCTCACGCTGGTGAATAAAGCAGCTTCCCAGCACCTGTGTGATGTGTGTTTGCCCGAGGGACGCATTTTTTCCTGAGCTGGTTATTTTAATGAGAGTGTTCTCTGCTCAGCCTTTCATTACAACATCGAGTCAAAGTGAGGAAAGAGCTGTTGCAAAAGCAACATGTCTTCTCTTTCCACACAGTATTAGAGCCTGATGTGTTACACCACTGATGGGTTAAACAGCAGGCTCATGCTGCCAAAGTAGACTCCTGAATCTGCACTCATGGAAACATTCTGGGATAAATGGGCCGCGTGTATACAAACATATGTCCTCGAACTTGAGGTTATATCTATATAAGACTTTTTCTTTTCCCTTCGGCTACTCCCTTCTGGGGTCGCCACAGCGAATCAGTCTCCTCCAGTCTAACCCTACTCTCTGTATCCTGTCCTCTCACAGTCTTGCATCAATGAAGGACTAAATTTTAAAAAAGGTATATCTCTCATGAAACAATCTTTGAAAAGTATGATATTTATCCATCGCTTGTGTTTCGCAGCCCGAGTTGCAGATGCACGTCTTGAAAAAAAAGGCGCTCTTGAGTATCTTGATATTTAGTCTCCTCCGTTTCATTGTTTGGGCTTAGCAACAGTGTGGCATTGAGCCTTATAAATTTTTGATACCGTCAGAATTTCTCTTTCTATCTCTGTATGCAAGTCCGTGACAGCCACTTTTTTTTAAACCTCTCGCATGGTTTTGCTATCGCCATATTTAGTAATCTTTCATCCGGGACCACCGAGTATCTCAGTTTATACTGTGAGGAACACAGTGGCAGGAATTTCACATAACCGACTGGGTATCTCCATTTGTTCAATTCATGATGTGACTTAAGTGCTGCATGCTGCTTGCCTGTTTTTTAAACAATGTGGTATGAAGGTATAAACACCTGACTATTAGATGAGAGCCTACTTAAAGAGTTGAGGATTTCAATAAGTTGCATATAAACACATACGCAAACCCAACTTACATACCTTCTAAATCAAGTTGGAAAGGTTACTACAGTCAAAGCCAAAAGAAATCTGCATAATGTTGCTTTCATTAAAATCTGCACCGTTTCTACATATAGTTACACGGAAGTAGATTTCATTTGGACCAGGAGGCGGCGATTGCAGATCAGCCCGATTCAGCGTATCAGACATTGCGAATCTGAAAATCAGACAAAATCAGACAAAACAATCAGTATCAAGCTCTCCAAAGCCAACGGGGTATCTTTTAGCCCTCCCAGTGAAATGAAAATACAAATATTAAAAGTATGAACATGTAATTCAATGAAATATAATTGATTTACAGCCCTTTTGTATGGTTGCTATGCTGTTTATTAATGTAACAAAAGTCATTGTGATCCCAGTGAAGCTGCTGTGAGAATTGTGTATTATTTCAAGCCTATTCCAAGGTTTTCATTGCAAAATAGTGCTTGTGTTACTATTGTACATAAACCTGATGTCAGTTCTGATTATATGATTTGATTATATTATGTTTCCTTGGTATCATGTAACGTAAAAACAAAGCCTTCAATTGGCGTTTCGACAGATTTCAAGGGTTTCCCTTCAGACCTGCTGCTGAGAGTCAGAATGAGCAGGGACTGTGGATGTTCAGGCTCAGTGATGAATGAAAGGCTTTGTTAATCCTGTTAGTGGATACTTAACAATCAGATACTCTGCTGATATTTTCCGACTTGTTACCATCATTTAATCTGCTGCACTCAAGCTGTGATGGTGGTCAGTGGAATGTTCTGCAATCCTGCTAATGTGTGGTTATTGAAGTGGCCAGTAACTATGCTGAGTGCTGCTCTCTGTGGTCAGAATGCATTAAAATGCTTCAGTTGAGCAAATGGCATAAGAGTCGTCCTAAAGTTAATTATCTACAGCCTAATGTATGTGTGCCCTCAGTGTGAAGGCCCTGGAGTTATCTGAAGCTGTTGACTGCATCAGGGAGATGTTTTTAGAGTGAGTAGTCATGCTGGGTTTTCATGGATTTGTTACAAAGTGATGGTTGGTGTGCAGCCTCTTGGGATATATTGATTCAGTGATTATTTAGTACTGGAAGTTGCAATCAGAGTAGTAGTACGCTTTGGGACTGTAAAAGTTAACCCATATATTCCATCGTGAGGCATTCAGAAATGAAAAGATTGATCGGACCAAAATTGGCTGATTTTAGCATTTCTTTTTTGTACACTCAGTCTAGAGTATACTTTTGAAACACTTAATTTTCTGTATTGACTGTAATAATTTTTTTCCATCTGATTCGCTACTTTGTGCAATTGCAGCCAGCAGATTAAATCAATTCAGCGGAGTCCACAAACACAAAATAATGTGTCGAAGTAATAATAGTGTCTTTATTTGTGGATCTATTTGTGGATCTGGTCTCATCACAACTTACAGGAATTGCCCAGTTCTCAGAATGTCCGATGACCAATAAGGTTAAGAACTCTGAAAATGTTGCATCTCAACATCCCATTGATTAACAACAGGATCTCTGTTTGTCAATGCTGATTGTGGCAGTGGTGTTAGGAAGTGGCTGCTTTTTTAAAAGGTCTATGTACACACAGGTTATGATGTTTAGTCACTTAGTCACATTATGTAATGCACATGGAGTGAATTGTTTTGCTAATCATTATGCAACTTCACCACGGGGACCCCATGTCCTGTCAATGGCGGTTGCAGACAATTTTATTTTAACAGTTTCTCCAGGTGCTGTTTCTCATCCGTCCCAAATTTAGATGGAAAATACCAAAAAGCAAATTCCCGTCACTGTCTGTGAATGTATGGTTTTGTGATTTCGGCTCATTGTCTCCGTTTCTGCTGTCCCTGAAGGCTGAGAGCAGTCAGAGAAGACTCTTACATCATTGGGATTTACCTCGCTCCACACAATTCCACACAAGAGGTTGGTGTTCTCTTATATGTATAAACTGCAAGTCAAACAAACACTCACATGCTTTTGTCTTTAAATGCCCGACAACCTTTTGTCCACATGCTTGACTGCTGTGTAAAGATTTTCCCCATGTGCTGTGTAGACTAACAAAACAAACCAACACAGGGTTTCCTGCTTTTCTTCTTCTGATATTGTTTTGGGGGTTCTGTTTGGGGCACCTGTGCTGTGGAAATTCACCAATTGTTCCGCACAGATGCAAACTGATATTAATGTTGTGAATTGGTCACAATACATTGGACACGAGAAGTGATTAAGATGCACATTGATTTCTGCAAGACGGATATGAAAGACATAAGAATTTCCTGCCATCAATCTTGACACTACCAAAATACATTAATCACTGTTTAGATTGTAAAGTTATATGTAAAACAAATTGAATGGATAATAATTGAGGCAATCACATCTACATTTTTAGTTATTGATCATAATGTTGCTCAATGCCTACCTACAGTTTACTCTCCACAAACTGTCAACAAGGATAAATTCCTTTCTATCAGCAATGATCTATATTTAGTTTGTCATCATTATGGGGGGGCAGTTATTGGAGCGAAATGTTTTCACTATTGTTATTGTCAATGCTGCTGTGAAAAATTCACTTCCCCGGTTCTATCAATGCAAGAATCATCTTTCAACCACCTGAGAATGATTGCGGAAGCCCGCAGGTGGCTCCCGGGCGTGCATCTATGTCTTGGCCAATGACTCAGCAGTCAGGAGAGTCACCCGATGTTGAAACAGCAACCTTTGACAGTCTCGATCAGCCAAGTTCATGGTGTATTTTCATTGTCTACCATGCTGACTCTGGAAATCTGTCTGGTATATTTATCCGGAGCAAGTAGGAAGCTGGGGGTGTTTGTGAAGGGGTAAAGAATGGGGGGGGACATGTTTTCCCTAATATGAAGGAAAACAATGGAATGAGAGATATTGAGCAGGGACCACCTGTGAAGGTCATTTCAAAGTGGAAATCCCCAACTAAGATAATAAACATCATAATCGTTTGTCACGTCGCTCCAAAAATAGGAAGACATCATGTCAGCTGCTCGCATCCTGTTATCTCATACTTATTGTTGACAAATCCTTCTTTTCTTCACCATAGGCATTGGACACATCAGTCCAGCCAAAGAGGCTAAATCTACAAATCCTATTATACAAAACTTACCGGTCCAGACACTCAATTTTATTAGGAAGTTATTCTTACGCTTATCTGTGTTGTTGTTCACCCGAGGATATCTCTGCTCATCTATTCTTGGAATTTGAGATGTCTGTATTTTTCCCTTTTATGTCTGCGGGATACAGCAGGAGTCACTGCATGATACTAGTTGTGTTTTCATGGAAACGTATTGTATCTGCACCGGTAAATGTAAACTTGTGTGTTGTACTAGCCACAACTATGAGAGGTTGATTCTTTGGGTTAAACAGTAGAATGTCACCAAATCTTGAAACATTTGTCTCTTTTGCTGCAGAGAGCTCTTCATTGGTCTGAACGAATCAGATGTATTTCTTATGATGGCATTTATCCTGCAGAGAAGTGGGAGTGATGTAATTGAATCTGTTCCCATGTCTCTGAGAGTGTTTAGATTCAGTGACTTTACCCCCTCTCCTCCTCCTCCTCGCTGTGAAATGGATCATTTCAAAAAGTTCTAAATAATAAATAAAGTTCTGATTGTGACCAAAGCCTCTCAACAATTCTGATATCACAGATTAGGAAAATGAATGAAAATGGATGTATTATTTGTTGGTTGTTTGCTGCTCTCACTTGAAGTTTTGGCTAATACCCAACACTACCTCAATGACTTCCAGTGATGGATCATGTCTGTACTCCAAAAACGCTGAACATAAATGAGCATTTAGATTTGTTATGATAATAAAAGAAAGAATATGAGATACAATGCAGGCAAAGTGTGATATGTGACACTTGCGTGTTTGTGACACCTTTGTTGTCCTTAAGACATCTTTAAGGTTTTCTTGGAAATCCAGCCATTAGTTGTTTTAATTTGTTTGTATATAAATGGAGCCTAAATGGTTTTGATAGACTTTAATGGGCATTGAATATAGTAGAGGTAAAATATCTGCATGATAGCTATCTTGTCCGCTACTAACTGACATCATCGTATTGGCCTCTCGGCCAGATCTGCTCTTTGACGTACATTCCTTGATAGCAAGTAAAAGTATTCAGACGTCTAACTTTACACCCCTGGAGCCCACCGCTGCAAAGATGTCTTTTCATATCCCTGTCTTCTTTCCATCCTCTTTTCTCTTAATGCCCCTCCTTATTCGTCTCCGTCTCTGCTCGCCTCCTACACACGGTGCTTGACATGTTTTGCCAATACCCTGAGAGCGAGGACGTTATCACTTGATACTTCTATTATTCGAAACTGGAGAGAGTCCGGTGCCAACTCATCGCTCCCCTCTTGTTTCTCCTCCATGCTTACTTTTGATTTCGAGTAGAGTATCAGGTTAGGCTTGGAGTGCCCACAACAGCTATGGCTCTGCCCCCAGGGGCGTCGGGATAAAGGAGCTCGCAAGGTTTCAGCTTGCAGGGGGAGTTTGTGTTGTTTTGTGCTATAGTGGGAAACTCGGATGGGAGCAGCAGGTCAGCGCCACGGGGAACTCGGGATTAAACTGCACTCATCCCAAGCACAAAACACAATGCTTTTAGCCCTCCAGAGATCAAATACCTTCCACCCAACCTCAACAGAGTGACTGATTTCCTGAGTCTGGCCTGCAAAGCAGAAGGATTTGAAGTGGCAGGGATTTTCTCCCGCAACCCCCTGCGTTTATAGATCCCGGGGCTATTTGCAGGGCTAAGGTGGGGCTGGAAATGGTTAGGCATAATGGAGACAGTGTTAGACCTTAGGGCCCCCAGCTCTGGAGCTTGAACAGTGGGAAACAGAGAAGTGCTGGGGCTTCTTGGACTCCCCAGTCAATCAGCAGTCAGAGGCTATAGGTGAGAAGAATGTAGCCCCTAATTTCACTTTGTTGAATGTTTTCATTTGGGGCTCACTTACACTTATTGGGTTCATCTCTGACACGACGCTGAGAGGACCCTTGTAAGTCATGAACAGGAAGAACAAACCTTGTAGTTGTTTTTTGTTTTTTATTTATTTGACAGGCAGAATCTGGATGTTGCACTACTTGTGCCCACTAATAACCATACGGCGCGGTATTTTTCTCGCTCAAGACAATTGTCTCAAGGCACAATTTAAGGTCTATGACTGCTACGCAATATGCAACCTGTATAAAAACTCAGAAATATGACTAAAAGGATTCTGGAACAAATCGCAAATCAGTTAAATTGTAACATTGTGTCTCTTGGTCTGCTTTAGCAGCCCGATGCTGACCTTAAGCGCCACCATTCTGCATATAAATGAAGAAACTAAGTTACTGTAGAAACAAAAAATGTTGCTGATATATTGCATGCACAAGAACGGACAAATGAAAGGTTTCAGATTTGTTTTCATTCTGTCTTTGTTAAGTATATTATGACGGCATTGAATCACGCTGAATCATGACTTGGCCGTATCGCTCTCCCCATAAATGGCTTCGCATTACAATCAAATTAAAAAATTACCCTTTTCATTAATCATTTGGCCACCTGTAATTGGATACTGTTTATTACAATCAGCCGATCTGTCTCGGTACATCTAGGAGTATATGATATTATTTTACCAGGATGGACAGCATGGTGGTTGACATCATGCACACACACATTGCAAAGAAACCTCACATGCTTGCATGACTGCAGCCAGGAAATACTCAAAGACATATATTTGCAACTAGTGAGCTTTGTAATTCCAATAAAAGCACTGGAATAACGGCAAATTTATCCAAACTATGGATTTGTCAGCATCTAACATGTTAGCATTTATTTCTTCGAGCTCGACATTTTTTTTTTTTTCAGGAGTTAAAGAAACCAAATTTAAACAGTAAGTGTATGTGTCTGTTGTGAAATAGGATACATCCTTTTGGAGAAAATGCAATCCGTGCAATTTTAGTTTGTTAATGTTTGCTGACGCTTTGTCTCCGAGTTTGTATTTTCAAGATTTCAAGATTTCCCTCTCTCCCTGGGGGTAAAGACCCATGAAATTAGAAGTTTTCTGTTTTGGTTTCCGCCCAACAAACACCGGTGTGTTCTGCCGTTATTGTTCTCAGAGACTGATAACATGGAGAATGATGTAGCACTTGGCAGGATGTTATCTCCTTTCTGTTGTCTTTCATCGGCCGCTTTAATCCTGGGCTCAAACAGCACGAGCTGATATTTAACCGCTGGGAGATGCCAAACAGATGCAGCCACGACCAGGCCTGGATCAAAACAAAACTTTCCTTTGTGGTCAGCGGCGCAGAGTAAACTTCTCAGAAGACGACTGTTTGGTGTAACCCTCCCCGGTTGCGGCGGCCCGGTCGGCCACCCACTTTGAGGCCAGGCTGCGATGTGTCAGATGGTCTTTGTTTTCCATCACCCTCTTAACCCTCATGGCGCAGTCTCGCCATACGAGGGGTGCTATCGTCACTGCGAGTAGATGAGGGATGATTGCCCCCCCGCCCCCCTCCTCGGCCCAGACGCACAGCTGGAGGAAATATCCTGGTCCTGCTCCTGGAGTCGCTCTGCCCCACCTCAGATTGTATAAACAGATGTGTGTGTGGGTTGGGGGGGCACTCACAATTAGATGAAACGGAGGTGTTCATGTTTGCTGCATCTCGTCTGTTCATCTGCTCTGATTTCTGAAAAATGCTGCAAGCATGTATCTGGAGATGTTAGAAACAAGGGAGAGATAACACCGCTTTCCTTTCACTTTCATATCTTTGCTCTCAGTCTGAGTGCCCCCACCCCCTGTTTTTTTTTTTTGTTAAACCCTCGGGGTCTGAAAAATTTGCTCCACACCTCTCACAGGTGTACTCCCCAAACACCGCAAGCGGCAGAACACTCCGGCTCTTTCTTCCTCCCTCTCCCTTTCCCACGCTCCCATCTCGCTTCCCCTGGACTTCAGTGTTGGGATTTCCTTACCTTCCTCACATCCATGTGTTTATGCTCCGGCAGTTCTCCCCAGAAAGTTCATAAATTAGAAAATATGCCAGAAAGATAACACTCCCACATGTAGATACAGAAAACTACAACCACAGCTGACAAGTCCTTCATAGATGAAGATGACATGGTGTGAAGTCGCTAGAGGAAATGTAACTAAACCTTTGACTTAAGTTGTCAGTACAATTGAAATATCGAATAAATTGAATATGGTTTCCTTGGAGGTCAATAACGAAAGTACTTTAAAAAGGAATTCTGTAAACATGCTGCACTTTGGAGTTAGAAGCAGCTGCCTTATTTTTCCTTGCACTCTACGAAATCCCTGTTGGCAATTGTCAAAATCATATTCATTATTCTTCGAAGAAAAACAAAACTTATATTAGATAATCAATGATGTGAACAATGTTTTTGGTTGATTTTATCTAGAATTTCTGCAATAGCTTTTGATTTTATTTTTTCATGAGTTCCCTTCAAAATAAAATCATTTTTAAGTCTTTTCACATTCATAGAGGAAGTAATT
Source organism: Fistularia tabacaria (assembly GCA_901007705.1). Taxonomy (NCBI): domain Eukaryota; kingdom Metazoa; phylum Chordata; class Actinopteri; order Syngnathiformes; family Fistulariidae; genus Fistularia; species Fistularia tabacaria. The sequence continues at coordinate 53,123 of CAAKHD010013817.1, read as the reverse complement.
TCTTTCGGCCAAACGCCAACAACAGATTGCTCTCATCGGATGTCTTCTGCAACATTTTAGGATTATCTCAATTAGATGCTTTCTGTCCAACAGTTCTCAGCCATTTTAAGGGAAAAGTCAACATCTGGTTCGAAGAAACCTGGATCATTTATTTTCTTTGAAAGATAAAAAATAAACAGCCTAAAGCTTTCACTGAGAGAGCAGATGTGTTCGCTGCTCTTCCAACAGTGGTCTGAAAACAATGTGAAGTTTTTCATCTCTCAGCACTACGTCACATATTCTTTGACAGTGTTTTATCATCGGTCCGGTCGATCCCATCCTGTTGGCTTGAGGTTGTAAATAACACGTATAAATCTGAAATAAAGTGAAGGAAACCAGACAACAGTTTGGTCTAATTTGACCAGTTTTGTTACCCCTTTGAGACCCTTTAGTTTCAATTGGAAGCCTTGTGATTCACTTATTTTTTTCAAAATAAGTCAAAGAATATTTTGGGACCGAAAAGTATCAAGCAGCAACATTCAGATCTACCTTGTGGAGTTAATGCCGGCCTCTCCTGTGTGTGTGTGTGTGTGTGTGTGTGTGTGTGTATGGGTGGGTGTTTGTGTGTGTGTGTGTGTGTGTGTGTGTGTGAAAGCTTCACATCTGTCTTCATGTGTTTGTTGATGGGCCTTACACCACCGTGGCCTTGAAGTGGCCAGATGGTCGTAGCTGCTCCCTCTGCGGGTTTCAGACGGAGCGTCTCTGATTGCAGAGAAGCAAATGTCTCGCAGTGAAGTCGACCCAACATCCATCTGTGCCTTCCCTCTATCGGGTTGACATGAAATGTTTGGCATTTCTAAAAGATAAAATGGGAAGGGTGAACCTTCTTGGTCCATATGCTACCATCAGGTTTAGTGTTGCCTAATTGTCAAAGCATTTGTTTTTCCTCTCCGATTTCAAAGTATAGCGAGCTGCCGTTGCTATTTTCCCCCACTGGAAAGTCCATAAACTCTCTCCACCCCCAAATATTCCATCTGTATCTTCCATCTCTTCCCACATGTGTCTTCTCCTCTGCCATCTCTGTCCGCAGAGGCTTTTAAAGTGAACCCTCCATGGCCTCTTTGGGCTCGCTGCAGTGATGTAACGTGTGCAGGCAAAGCTCCAATTGAAAACACGTGGAGATAAAAAGCTCATTGAGATATCGGAGGCATATCCTGGAATCATGTGGCGAGTCAAAATAAAACATTTGGTTTCCGTACCGTGAATCACCACCTTCCCGATTGTGTCAGCGTGGAGCCGTGGCGCACCTGAGCATCCAGGTCAGAGGTAAATGCACAATCCTGTGATATGTCATCCCACCTTTTATTTTCATATGACTAAATAAGATACTGTTTATACATGCGTGAACATGTATGATGTTGCTTGGTCTTCAAACACTCTGCAATAGTTTACATTGCTTTTGCGTTGTCGTATTACTGTTTTATTTCCACCCCCGAGGAAATGGGTTATCAGTGAATAAGCAGGCATTTCAAACTAGTATTTTTCTTCATAGTTGCTTAAAAATGATCATTTTTAATCCATATTAGGGCAACAACTTACGATTGTTTTCATTATCGTTTCATCTGTTGCTTACATGCTGTTACCGTTTTTTTTGTTTGTCAAAAAGTAGTGCTAAATATTCGTCAGTGTCCATGTTTATTCAATTATCTTAAATACCGAGATAAGTAATTTTCCTGCATAAAAAAAGACGAGTAAAACCGAAGATGTTCACATATGAGGAGTAGGGATAGTAGCAGTTTGATTTTTCTTTCAACTTGTTTAAATCTGAATAACTGGATGGTTAATGATGTGGCCATTAAAACTCTAAAACAGATATTTAAATACATGTTTCCCGAAGAATATCAATTCAATTTTATTCTTTCATCTCACAAGCTGTGTTTGATTTCATAACATGACTTCCTTTGTCATCGATACTAAATTTGGATACCGATTTGCTGACCTGTTTGCAGAGTGTCCAATATGGGCTGTTAATCACTCTGCTCTTTCATTGTCTTGGTTGTTGTGTTTAAATCCACTGAAACCCAAGTAAGAAAAGGCACGAGCGGGCCCCTCCATAAGACACTGATTCTCCCCATTCTGGCTGTTAACGGCCCGTTTTCACTCTGCTTTGCCTCAGACTTGTTCTCTGTCCTTAGATCAACATGATACCACTGAACACGCTCTGACAGAGGAAGATGAATGACCAGGTGTCTGCAGCCAGAATTTGACAAGAGCTGCATGGAATCTGTGTGAGCGAGTCTTCATCCTGCCGTGCGTCTGTTAATTTCGTACATGCGCGCCTCTGCTGTCGTGGCTGCCGCCGACCATCCTCTGATTCCCTCACTGATCTCAAGCTCTTTGATGTGAGGGGATCTGCGCTGTGTCGACACTGCCGCGGCCGTTCAGGGAATCTCCCGGAGCATGTAAGCCCCGTTCTCCTTAGCGCAGCCAGCTAGGTAGCTAGCTTCTTGTTAGCCCGGGGAGGTGAGATGTGGACATCTCATCAGGGCTGTATTGGCAACTCCAGAGGGGACATGTGATATGTGTTAGGCTGGTTCTCACAGGGGCTCGGGAATTTTTTTTTTTTCTAAAAGGGTATTTGAGCAAGGTGTTTTCAGAAACAACCATCCATTTGCTTAAAACCCCCTCCCCCAAAGCAATTGTCCAATCATACTTTATCAACTGTTGCAAGACACAAAAAGGCCTTCTGGCGGCCTCCAGAAGGAATTCCAAGTTTGGTGTCCGTTTCCAAAGCGAAGGCCTGTGCAAACTGTACATACAGACTTTCCAGTCATTTGCTGCCCTGTATTAGTTTGGAGTGTAAAGTGATACCGAGGTATGTCTTTCCAGCACTGGCTTCACGTTTGACCTTTAGCACGACAACAATCAAGTGAATTGTTTCTGTCCGTCTTGTATTGATCAGGATAAGGCCATCTGCGTTGGCCCGCGTCGACAGAGAGAGGTGGTCCTTATCCGGCAGGCTGTCCTTGTTTTATTGGCATTTTTTGTTGTTGTTGTTGTGAGATTCAGATATTTTAGATTGTGTGGCTTTAGAAATGGCCCATGAACCTCTTCTCCATCGTGCTCGCTACAATATATACGGATGAGTCACTGGGGTTTATTTGAAATGGGTCAAAGGCGGGACTTTTACTAGCTTTGGATTACAAACAGCTGCTTAGATTGAACACTTTTGGTGTATAGCTTCCACTCACACTGATAAGAAAGGCCTCCTCCTCTTCAGGCTTGAAAGCAAGAACCTGGTCTATTGGCGTCTCTTCCTGTTTGCCCCCCCCCCCCCCCTCCACCCCCCTCCAGCCCCTTCTCCTTGCCTTTGTCCTTTTCTTCGTTTTCAGGACTGTCACCATTACTGACACGACACGCGTAGGGCCCGTGCGC
>CAAKHD010013817.1:0-41067 GCA_901007705.1 Fistularia tabacaria | reverse complement strand
CGTTGCAGGCGGTGAGTGAAGGCGGGTGGGTGGTGGGTGGGGGGTGTGGCGGGGTGTGTGTGTTGGTGGGGGGTTGTTTGGGTGTGGGGGGGGGTGTGTGTGTGTGTGTGTGTGTGTGTGTGTGTGTGTGTGTGTGTGTGTGTGTGTGTGTGTGTGTGTGTGTGTGTGTGTGTGTGTGTGTGTGTGTGTGTGTGTGTGTGTGTGTGTGTGTGTGCGTGTTTTCTCATGACGTCATGCATGCCTCTAATATTCTGCAATGGCTGGGAAAACTAGTAATACATATTGTCTAACTGTGAAATGGAATTTTGAGGTTGTTTTTTTTTATCCAAATCTGTGATACACACTTCCACATTGAGATCATGCAATGAAGGGGATTTTGCAAAGAAATGGGCTTCCATTCCTTTTTTCTTTAGGCACAGGATTAAAGCTGGAAAACGTATTTAACTTTTTATTGGGGCCTTCGGGGATGATTGTAAGGACTGCAAAAGGCTGTCTTTGTTAGAAGCGTGAAACAGATACATGCACGTCACAAGTCCTTTGACGTCACGATTTAAACTGATTTAAGGAGTTACGGAGAGATCACCAGACGGCTGGATTTGGATATAGAGCGTCCCAAACTGCCTGCCCGTCAGTCTGACAGAGATGCTCACAGAAAACAGCAGCCTGGATTGAATGCAGTTACCGTGTTCCAGCTCCAGTCTGGCCAGAGTTAGATTTTTGTGGTCGACAGCGTCGCTAACATGTGATCGTTGGTTTCCAGGACGTAGATCGGCGGGAGCGATAAGAGCCTTTATTTCCCTTCGTGATATTGTATTTCATATAAATGTAACATATTTGTCCGCCATTAGCTGATGCTTTATTTTATAAAGCACCACAGGAAGCTTTTGAGTACAACAATAAATTATGTCTTGTTCTTACATAAACCCGCAGAATAAAACACCTTTTGTCGAGAGTAACTCTTTCTTTTGAATTTTGAAAATAATGTCCGACCGCGGCGAGTAATGAGCAGGTCGTTTTGCAGCTGAAACGTGAACCTGCCATTTCTCTCTCTGACTGCTCTGATAGTGCGGTGAGCGGTCCATTTTAATGGCTACACTGTTTATATATGACCCCTCTCAGACGTATCAGCTTGTCCTCCGCCTCACATGTCAACTGGTTAGAAACCTGCTATAAGCAAATACTTCCATCCGTTTGTAAATCATCACTGAATGTAGTAATGACCCCAGTCCTTTCAACGGACCTTATACGTTTACAGCATATTACTGATGAGCATTTCTGTTTTAATTTCATCAAGATAAACATTTAGAATGAGGTTTCAGCACAGACCTAGAAACAAAATTACTGTTTAGTGGAGAGGGGTGACTCAGTGCCACTTAGTACACTTATTCATATGACGTACTTAGAGATGTCTTTTTGTTTAACTATGTTTTAGAGGAGCCGTCACGGTAGTGCTTCTGCCTCACAGCAAGAAGGTCAGTGGTTCGATTCCGACAGGGGACCTCTCTGTGCGGAGTCTCCATGTTCTCCCGTGTCAGTGAGGACATCCTCAGATTTCTCACAGTCCAAAAACATAAAGGGGTTTATTGAGACCCTAGATGTGTGAATGAGCGACTGAATGGTTGCACGTCTCTATATGTGGCCTTGCAATCTCCTGGCAACTAGTCCACAGTGAACCCTGCTTCTCACCCAATGACAGCTGGGATAGGCTCCAGTATCCTTGTGTCCCTGAGTGCAGGATAAGCATTATAGATAATGAATGAATTAATATATTTTGGAGGGACTTGTGGAATCAAACAGGGCTACAATAGAATAAGAAGAATATTGATATATGTTAATGCAGAGGGAAAGGTTTTTCTTTGTGAATTTTGTTTGTATAATGTAGAGATAATATTATGGTATATATAGCAGTGCTGCATATGTATTCATTGTCACAACACCAACATAATTGTACTCTGCTTGCACAATCAGGACAGAGTGCACTCCTTCTATATTCTGTGATCAGTTAGCTTCACCACAACATAAAAAAGAAGCTCAATCTGATAATTAAATCAGTCCTCTTTGGGCTGTATGGTGGAAATGCTGAGTGTCTCTAATTTCACAATCTATCAAAATATTTGGAGTATGGACGAAACATTTAAGAGAAATTACCCCAAAAGTCAATACAAAATTATCCCCAAATCAACAAGAAATTACCTGAATAAATACGTTAAATATAGCTGTCTAAATATGTCTGTGAGGAGTGAATGTGCCATTGTGCCTCAGTCTGGCTCTTATTTTACCCTTTCTGCTCGGACCACTGGTTTACATGTAATAAATTTGGGGAAATGCATCGCTGAGGCTCCTCATTGTTGAAAAAGCCAGGAAGTGTCAGAGAATGGAGCCAGAGGACGCTTCAAAGGGCCGAGGAGGCAGCCGTTTCCCTCCGGACATTGACCTCTCGCTCTTTTCTGATGCGGGAAGTAAAGATGTGTCTATGTGGGACTGCAGTTCAAATGGCTGTTTTTCCCGACGATCAATCACAGATCAATCTTTAGCCGCCTTCCCATGCATCCTGAGAGAGAGATAGAGCTGTCTCCCATGGCAACCCCACTACAAAGACTTTATCATTATTTCCACCCGTTGGTAATGAGAACAGTTCAGCCAGACGGTAGATGTTTGGGGAAGTGATTGACCTCAGATGGGGAGACCGAGATGCCGTTGCCAGGGGCGATCACGTCACAGATGGCTGCAAAACGTATTAAATTAATCATCACTCGCACTTATGTCACTTGCACTTTTTACCATTTGCGGTGTGTGACACACTTTCTGATGGCCTGAAAAGCTCCGATCCTGCTAAACCGACGAGCTCAGGTTTCATTCGAAGGTGAATGGATTCCTTTGGCTTGATGTCATCGAATGGCTTAAACACATTGTTGAGGGTCAGACGCTGCTTCTAAAACTTTTAGCACACCAGTGAACGCCCTGTTTTTATAAAAAAAAACAAAAAAAAAAAACACTCCCGCTTATCATCACTCAACTGCGACATAAAAGTACCAGAGACACAACGGCAAACATACCAGGTTGTAAAACTGTCTCTGATTCCCGCGCACTCACAGGCCTCCATGACCAACCGTAAATTTCCCTCCCAGCTCTGAGTCACTGAGCCCGTCACAGGTCCGCCTGGTGACCGTGACCAAGCTGATGGAAACACAACCCTGGGATTCCAGCATTAGATGTTTCACAAAAGCGGAAAGATGAACGTGAAATGAGCCATGTTGTTCCTGGAAGAGTAGCTTCTCTGTAAAAGCAAACATGTAGAAGCACAAGTGTTGAAACTCAACAGCCTAACTTTGAAATGTATCAATTTAATAATAACAAATATAGTTCCCTCGCCATTTTAGAGACTTCAGTTCTTAATGTGAAGATTTGTTTGTTAAGCCCTGTTTTCCTACCTCAACCCTAATTGTTATCACAATTCATTTATTTGTACACAAGAACCATATCTTTATACCCACAAATAAAGTTCTCTAGTCATTTTTATGAGAAATATTCCCCTGAATGTTTTTATTTCTCTTTCCAAATTTGTTAGTTGTCGTCTCATAACTTTTTAGGTCATTTTCCCTCCAGATCGGGGACACGAGTACATGGATCTGGCTGAGGGTTCTTTTGTATGGTGTGGAAGCTCTGTGGGAGCTGGTCCCTCTGCCTCTCATTTGAAAGATAGATTACGGCGGGGGCCAAATGCAAGTCTCACGAAGCACCACAGTTTGAGGTTTGATAGGGACACTTGAGATGCCAGCGAAAAAAACAAAAACAAAACAACAGACGTGTCTTGATGTTTGAAAATTAGGCAGATGGGTCCACCCTCGTCTGATTGGAGGAGAAGCTGCCCCCAGCACAGCCAATAGAAAGTCATTTACAACAATGTAACACTTGTAATGATGCATCATGTTCACCTTGCGGGCTCAGGCTGGGATTTGCCTTGGAGTGCAGGACTGGCTGCAGGAGAGCAAAACCAAAAACAAGCCTTTAATTCTTTCTCCAGCACATCCCCGTCTTAATCTCCCTGGTCTCCCTAGTATTTCCTCTTGCCCTCTCGCTGTGTCTCGTCTCCTCATCCGGAGGTGGGCCCTATTCTTCTTTTCTTTCCTGGAAAGGGTTGAAAGGAGGCCTGGCCAGAGTTCCTTGGAGCAGAGTGCAGACCTGCTGAGCAGCGTTACAGAGTCGAGGCAAGGGGGCGGGGGGGAGGTTAAAACCGATGGATGGATGGTGGAGAATTGACAGAGACGAGAGCCAGTGCACAACGGAATAGCCAGGCTGGAAGGATGAAGTGCTGGGGGGAGGGGGAGGGGAGATATTAGGTTAGAAGGTCCGGCTTGTGGGGTTAGACGGGGGGGGTCTTTTTGTAGGGCTGGTATTAAAACCATACCTTCAATCCATCACTGGTCTGGATGTCAGGGCAGCGCAGCAACATGTGGAAAGAATTTATGACCTAGTTTTCATTTCCTTATTTAATGTGATATTGGGAGCTTTAAGAGTAAGAGAATGAGAGGAGACGGAGAGGAAGCGCAGTGAGATTAGAAGATAATGACCAGAGAGAAAGCAAGAGAGAAAGAGAAAGAGAGGGAGATGCACTTTCACCTCCACACTTGTTTTAGGAGCTGAACCTGCTCATCAGACTGAATTTCTCATCGTCCATTTGGTTCATTTATCATTGGTAATTCTGTTATTGTAACTGCTTCCTCCTGAGCTTTGATTGGATGCAGGCCTCTTATCTGGCAGCGCGGAGGAAAGCCATAGACTTGTTTACAGATGGGGTCCGCACAATCAAATTATCTACATGTGTAGGAGGGCGCTATGCATCAGGACTAGTATTACAGGCCGAGTCAGCAGTGGAAGTGGGTCACAGTTACGCAGGAAGTAACCCTCTCCTTCCAGCGAGACGGAGGGGTGGCCAGAGAGAGGGTCATCGGGAAAACCCTTCGGCTACTTTTTCCTGTTGTTCTTCGCCGGCTGCAGTTTGTTGACCTCGCAGAGTCGCGTGTCATGTTTCAGGAGAAGTGGTCTTCCTGCTTTGGGAGATAGTTTGCGCACTGCAAGATCAAACAAGGAGAGGTTCGCTATCAACAAGTAGACGTCAGAACAAAACTATTGAGGCTGCAGTGGCTCAGTCCTTTTTTATCAGCCAGTCGGTATTTGTCAAATCTGCAAATCAAACTCTTTGGACATGCAAAGCGAAACTTTTACTGATTTGCAAACTATTTGATTTGCATGCCTCCGCCAGAGTTCACGCTCGCATCTCACGGAAAATCTATGAAAACATCCGTTGACATTTTGGATTCTCAAACCAGACTTGTTTAGTCACAGACACCATTTTTTCTTTCACAAACTACACCGTGGATCCACAAACCAAACTTTTGGATTCACATTATCCTGTTAAACCACAAGTTAACTTTACTTCCAATCAAACAACCCTTTGGATTGATCCATGTGTTTTGTCATTGGATGAGGATTTTCGATCTAAAACTGGTTGTTTGCTAAATAAAGGTACTGGAGTTATTCTGTAAGGAAGAAGCTCTTCTGGAGGTCTGGATGCCTGGTGCCACAATGTTCTGGTTCTGGTTGAATGGTTTGGATTCCAGGATTACTCTCTGGCTGGAAATCGATTCACAGCAGAAAATGGCGGTTTCTCACTTGGATCCGTCGTCGTTGACAGAGTCCAGGACCTGAAGCTCATGTGATCTATTGTGGGTTTTTGGTGATTTTAATTTGAAGTTACATCAGAGGGAAGTCAGTAACTCAAGGTTGCAGTCCAACTGGTTCACGGTCCAATTTTCATTGGGTCATCTATTGGCGCAGTATAATACAATAGGATAATGTCCTATTTCATTTTCCTCCAAGATGTGTTCTCAGACAGCAAGACTCGTGCAACATCTCTGGAGAAATCAGTGAAAATGTCAAATGACATTTTTAGATTTATTAAAAAAAAAGAATGCGATGTGACCCAGAGTTTGATTGACACTTCTCTGTTTGTACAGCAGGATCTTTGGCTCCATCACTGAAATGAAAATGAGAAGTAGTTATTATCATAAATGTGTAAACCACTGTGCTTTAGATATTTTTGGTTTTAAAGAGCAGAATGAAATGGGGAAAATCCCAGTATGTTAAACAATTATTACACTTTAGGACACAACATTGTGAGTCAGTCAAACAATTACAAGAATTACTTATCACTTTAAGAACCCTATATTTAGCTAATTTGAAAGGAAAATATCAAAACTTGGTTCTCCAAAACCAACAGCAACAAAAATGATAATTAGAAAAAGGGTCCATTAATGTTGATAGTGATATTAATTATGGATAATATAAATATATTATATTCAAACTGTATTGATATAAAATTGACAGCAGCTACAAAAAAAAAAACATCTTTGTAATCAGATTATCTAATACAATGATAATGAAAAGCAGAAAGATACAGAAGATCATTGTGTTGTGAGGTCATTTTCTGGCCTACATCAAGTACTTGGTCATGTTTATTTTAATCCCCCTAGTTTTACTTGCTTGCAAAGAAACCAGAATTGTGTTTTGGGAAAAAAAAGAAAAGAAAATTCAATTGGCAGTGAACAATATCGATTCACATGAATGTTGAACATTCAGCCTTCAGAGGCTCTGTGAAGAAAACAACATTCCAAATAGTCGAATAATGTCAGATGGGGATCTGTGGCAAAGTTTGAGGCGGCTTGGGGTTCAAAAGCTGAAAACACCGCAAGTAGATAAATTTACATGAGTCATTTTGTACAAGTCATCATTTCTTCACCTCTGTTTTTGAATACATCTCAAAAAGTGTCAGCCTCCAGGGATCACTACGTGTTCTGTTGCTGCCGTCAACTGACACCTCCCTCTCCCGTCCCACAGGTCTCTTCCTGATCCTGGGGCTGATGCTGTACCCTGCTGGCTGGGGTTCAGACAAGGTGCAGCTGTACTGCGGCGTGGATGCGGCTCCATACCGTGCCGGGCTCTGCTCAATGGGCTGGGCCTTCTACACGGCCATGGGCGGCACCGTGCTCACCTTCATCTGCGCCGTATTCTCCGCTCAAGCCGAGATCGCCACGTCCAGCGACAAGGTCCAGGAAGAGATTGAGGAGGGCAAGAGCCTGATCTGCCTCCTCTGAAGCTCTGGGAGGAGCCAACACAGACGGGCCAATGACAATCAACACCTGCTGCCTTGTCTTGTGTGAATTAGAGGCGCCTGGATCGTTTACCACTAAGACTTATTGTTTGTTTGGTGTTTATGTGGGAGAATTCAACAAGTGCCAACATGTTCTCAGCCTGTCTTTGTCTTTCTGCCACTAGAGGTGCTGTGTTATTAATGTGCATCATGTGGACGCCCAGAGAGGACCCTCATGTTCTGTAAATACGTGTGATTATGTATATTGTATATAGTTATGATTTTAGATTGATGATCAGCTCGATCCAGGCGGGGATGCTGATGTCACTCTTGCCTTAAAAAAATAAATCAAACACTGGTGTTTTTGTTCGCCAGACTTTGACCAGCAACCCTGGATCTTTTTTCTTGTTTTTTAAATCTTTTCACCATGTGAGTATTAACTCAACAAGGGAACCACTACTCAGTCCGAATAAACTACTCACGGCCCTCAGATCGGAGTCCTTTTTTGTTTTGTTTTTAAAGCTTCCAGAATGTACTGTCGTTTGAATGAAAAGTGTGTTTTGCAGACCCTTGAAATGTAAAGAGCTGTTCTGACGGACTGCACCGGGACAAGAAAAGTCAGTTCTGTGAGAGAAACCCGAACATGAAGAGAGCTCAATCCTAGCCTAAACTGAGAGACGACCCGCGAAGGGTCTCCGCCTGTAATCTGTGCACAAAGACTGAATGATGAGGACACATGAAGTATTGCTGTTATTAGTGATGTCAGGAAGCAGAGTCATAGATAGAGCCCTATCTGTTTCAATTTGTTTCTGCCAAACTAATAAAGAAAAGGGAAAAAAATTCATTGTTTGGTTCTAGTTTTTATCCGGTGATACCTGCTCTGAGAGGTGTTGTTTTCGTGTTAAAAATGTTTTTTTTCTCTTTTTTTAAGACCTCTATAATCATGTGACGTTCATTAAAAGTCATCAGGAATCATGTAAAAATCAGCAGGAACTCAAAAAAAATCCAGAAGATTTCTGAAAATGTGCAAGAAATCAAAACAGTAACGAATATACAATATCATGACTATTTTTGAGAGAAAAATAAACAATAACAAAACAGGAAGTTGCCCAAAACTATGTCAGCTAATGCACCCATTTGTTTCTGGTCTGGTGAATATAAAATTAATATGTAGATCAATATTAAAAAGAAGGTATCTAAATGTGTGAAAAATAAGCTATATAATGTACTTTAGTTTTTATTATTTATTCAATTATCAACAATACTTACAGCAATTTATCAAAATGAGCCAGGTATGAGCAAACATTCTTGCTTAAAGTCAGAAAAAATAAAAATAAGACAAAGCAATGAATGGGTGAGAAAGATGGAAGAAATTAGAACAACATAAGCAAGAAATCTCTTTCAAATGAAAGAAACTATTGAGAGAACTCCTGAGCAAATAAAGCAGAATTTGCCACGCAGCAATGATAGCCCAATTCTTTGGCTGGTCAGTTTAATCAGACCCTCCGGAGATAACTGGTCATGGTTGGACCGTTATTTTCGAAACTGAAAATGGGAATCAGCCAAGCGAGATCTGCAGAGTGAATAAAAATTACCTCAGCAGACTCTCCTGGTTGCCAGGTGAATCATCAGAAACCGAAAAGTACCACTTGTTTTGGAAGTGACCCCCCCCTGGCAGACACTGGCGCCTGGTTAATCTGGGGTTGCTGCTTGTTTTCAAGCATCAGGTTGTGATATGAAAGACCTTAAAGAAATGAGTTCCTCCTCTGTGCCCCTTCCTGTTGGCAGTGATTCTGCTTTGACTTTTCCTCTCCTTTGAGAGTGTTGCTCTGCCTCATTTCACACAGGTTTGTGTGAGGAGAAACAGCAGACAGAGACAGAGACAGAGACAGAAACCGAGAGATAATACTTCTTACCACTTATTGCCAGGCCAGTTTTTGTGATGTTGGTCCAAATAAAACTGCCATCAAATATCTGACTGAGACATAAAATTGAAATTGAATGCAACATGCTAAAGCCTTTCAAGGCAAATGTTTACAATGAATGTTCTTATTCCAAGAATTAAGACACAAACAATAGGCCTGTGATGACTCACTTGGCTCGGCATGCTGGAAAAACCAACGCTGCTGAGGATAGTCTCCTTGGATTGTGAGTAAATGGTGACATTTAGCTTTACATTTACAATGTGTATGCATGTATGTATGTATGTATGTATGTATGTATGTATGTATGTATGCCACTATGGACTACTCATTTCCAAGTACAGTGATTTTCCTACTTTCAGAATAGGTATTTTACACTAATGTGAAGCTCAGTGAACTTTACTTTTTGAATGTTTTGTTTGATAACTACTGACCTCATCTGGTGGACAGCTGTTGGTACAAGGTTACTGTATAGAATGAAGAGAACAATATCAGGGACATACTCTACCTCTGATTATGGTCCTGAAGGGGGGGGGGCACAGCAGCAGGAAAGCAGACTGGGGGCTCCTCATTGTCATGCGCGATTGAGGCTTGAACCCACAGAAGGATGTGAGGCCACAACACACTGCATTTGCAGAGGCCCTCAAGTTGAAGGGTGGCTGTTAAGAGTTCTGATTGCCTTAGCAAACCAACAATTGCGGCCCTCTGGTGTTGGTTCTGGATGCCTGGGAGCACTTGAGCACTGAGGGGGATTCTGTTCCCGCAAAGACAAAGACAATAATCTTCTCTGTTATGCCTGTACGCAGGTGTCTTGCATATAATAGTAGGTGGTGAGGAGGTGCCATGGGATTAATGACAGCAAAGATCTTGAGAGTCTGGTGTTTTTCAGAATTGTTAATAGCAGTTTGGCATCACTGAAGTAATTGAAAGTAGGGATTTAATTCGGATAGTTGATCCTACACAGTCTATATGTCTACAAAACACTAAGCCTCTTATGTAAGGTGCTTCTTACTTTTTGATTAGGTTTTAAAGATGGTAATGTGGTGGGAAATCCACGTTGCTCCCAAGGATGTTTACATGTCGGTCACTAGATGGCAGTGTGGAGTCATATTACTTCTATTTCGCTGTGGACTACTACAGGTCTACTTCCTGTTTTCTCATATTAGTCAGGATTCGGGAGAGAGCTGTATTTCCGCCGGAAGCTTGAATTAGCCTTTCGTTTCAAGCTAATGTAAGTGTCCTGGCGTCCCCCCTTTCCTAATGTAATTTAATTGAGGACCAAGTTTTTTAAATTTGTTAAATTCTTGTTTGAAGAGTGTCAAGAGTGGGAGATGATTCTAGGCCAGTGTCATGTGTTTTTGTGGTGAAACCTGTTAGTACTTTAAAATTGCACATTGTCATGATAGACTAGTGGTCATAGGACTGATTTTGCTTTCTGTCAGTTTACACAGCCCACTGCTGTGTATCACTCCATTAGTTTGTTTTTTTTAGTATTTCATTATATTATTTCCCTCTGTTAGTTCTCTTTATTTGATTGTACTCTTGGTTAATCTGAGCCTAATAATAATTCTTTACTGTTGCTTGTTATGTGAACTGATATATTAATGCACACATATTACCCTTTTAGCTGTTGGCACATTTTTGTATGTATTTGAAACGTTATTGTTATAATATATATCATGAAAGAATTTGCAGAAATGTGATATAAATTTATGTAAACCTTTAAAACTTACATGTGGATATTTAGCCAATACGTTTCATACATGTTAATAAAATATTCCATATGTGATTATATTGCGGATGGATGCAGGACAAGACAAACACAGTGTGGTGACTTGTTCGTCAAAGGCTCCTAAACAGGGATTTTCAAATATTTTTTCAGATAGTCTGTTAATACTTTTACTCATTTCCAGCAGTTTTCCTACATTACTCACGAACTGCTGGGCAACTATCTGCAAATAGCTATCACGAGTACTCTCATGTTCAGGTCATAGTTGTCTTCCACTTCTGTGACCCCCATTGGCTGGCAGCTGTGGCCATTCACCCAAAGCAATTTTTGTACACTCATCACAAAAGAGAACAAAGTTCTCAGTCAACATAGCATTATGAGCTAAACGATCAGTGGCCGTTAATGCAAGCATGAAACATAACAATGCCTGCTTTTATTATGAAATTCATTACATTATTTGAGCAACACCAGAGCAAAATGACACAATTATGATATTATAAATGATTTTAAGAAATATCATTGTTAGATTCACAATTTAGAAAAAGGTTTCATTCTTATTAATGTAAGGGACAGTCAGTTTAGGATAATTGATATTATCTGATATTGAATTGTATCATGGCAGGCTTTGTGATACTGCAAATATTATACTGATGTGCAAATAATTATTATAACTACATCATGATGAAAGCTTTGATAGATATTCCGATCCAAAGACAAATCATTTAAAACACAAAAGTGAAGATTACATCTCAAAGCAAAAGTTCAGTCATTGTAATTTTGTACAGACTTTTGAAACTTGTCATGCAAGTGAAGAGTCAAACCTGAGTTAAACCAGCCGGACACATTTCACTTTCCACAGTGAACAGCTATATAAACATGCAGATTTAAATACCCAATAGTCCCCTTCTGATTATGCTGTCATTCTTTAGTTCCTCAGGCCATGAAAGCTGAAAATGACTCATGTTTGTGCACAAATTAATTGTATTGAGCAGGAGGAAACAAAGCCAATATCCACCACTTGATTAGTGTACAGACTAAAAAGAATCTAATAACTGCAGCCTCCCATAATTTCAAACCGGATATACGAGTCACTATTGGCTAAAACAAAGAGGTATTTGTTTGTGAACTTAAAAATGACTGTCCACCGAGATACAA
Organism: Fistularia tabacaria; assembly: GCA_901007705.1. Taxonomy (NCBI): domain Eukaryota; kingdom Metazoa; phylum Chordata; class Actinopteri; order Syngnathiformes; family Fistulariidae; genus Fistularia; species Fistularia tabacaria. The sequence goes on along the minus strand of CAAKHD010013817.1, from coordinate 29,111 downwards.
AAAACAAAAATGTATTCAGTGAAAAACAGTTTTTAGATGGGGAAAATTGCAATTACAAATAGCGGATGTAATAAACTAGTCTGGGAGATTACAGTGCAGTAACCACTTCAGATTGTTGATATATATATATATATATATATATATATGCACAGAATGTTTTTGTATTGATAAAATCTTTTACTGTATTGTTTGTTTCTATATGTGCCTTTGGTATTGGCAGGTGACCAGTCCAGGGTGTTCTTGCCATTTGCCCAAGGACAGATGTGATCGGCTCAAGCCCCCTCACATGTGACTCTTTGTGTAGACCAATTTCAACAGATAATTAAAGAATTTTTGATGTTTATTCCTGACAGTTCTTTGGGGACTGTACTGCCTTGCACAGTGTAGGCGTCTGTTGAGTGTCTGATGTGCTATATTCGTGGCACATATCACATAGGCAGTATTTGATAGCATTGGAATGAGATGAGCATTGTTGACTTATTAAAGAAACTTTAGAAATAAAATGATACGGTGTAATTTTTCCAAAATGTAATTCCTGAAAAGACATCCTTTGCCTCGATGAGCAAAAATTTTCTGTACTACAATAGAAAACAATTGATAAATCAAGTGGCGTTTGCTAGATGACATGGTAGCTTGAAGGATGTATTTTGTGTGTGAAGCACCATTCTAACCTTTTTAGAACCCAGTCGTGAGGAAAGCAGAATGTAGAGGAAGCAAGGAATGCACAGCATCCATTTTTAGCAATCCAAAGCCACTCCACCAGGGGGCAGCAGTGTAAAGTTACGTATTCACTGAAAAGCTGTGAATGCTGCTGCTTTTGCTCGAGGACTTCCATTTGCCCATTGATGAATTAATTTAAATAGGAAATTATGGTAAAGGGGAAGGCTCAGACAAAACCGAACAACAAAAATACACCAACAGGATACTCAGACTTTCACATAAAATTGGTTACACAGATCAAGAGGGACATGTGCAGACAATGATTCGAGGTGCCATTTGAGTCATGTGTAGATGTTCCTAGGAGGTGGGCTGAAGAATTGACCGACGTATATTGGATTAGTTCTGAATGCTGGGGAAACTGGTCTCTGTGGGCTCAAACAGATCTTGCACTTAGAGATGTTTGGTTGAGAGGATGGGGAGGCTAAATGAGCCAATCACATCTGTTCCTTGAAGGAAGGAAGGAAGCTTCCTTGTGCAGTGTTGGAAGCAGCGTTTGCAGCAGCTGTCTGGACCGTCTTGTTGGACATTACTCCTGTAGCAAACTCCTGCTGCGCCTTCTCGAAGCTGGCTCCAGTGGTGCGGTACATTGTGTGCACCTGATAAAGACCAAGCGGAGAGAAGTAAGGAAATCAGCACCTACCAAAACAGATATTAAAAACTGCAAAGCAGAAGACACAGACTCCTAGAGACAATAAGAGTTTCACTCACAGGCTGGTTAAAAAAACAAGATCAGGAGACAGCCAAAATACAGCTCATGCTGTAAGATTATACCATGGTAAATCAACAAAAATTAGTGCATAAGAAATACGAAATCAAAGTACTTACAACTCAATTCCTGGTAATTGCTTTCATGATTTTTTTAACTTTTTCTAAAGTAGTAAATACAGTACAAATAAAGCAAATACATAGAATAAAAAGAATTAGAGAAAAAGTAATCATACACAGGGAAATACCAACATAACCAAGAAAAATGATCATAGAAACTTAAAAAAAAATGGATTGAATCTTAATTAGTATAGAAGAGGGTTTTTTTCAGCTTATATGTGAAGAGTTGACCTTTTTGAACATGATGAAGGACATGATGGCCAGTGAGGTGAAGAGGCAGGCAACCAGGATCATGATGATGCCCACAGGTATGCTATTTTTCAGGCACATCAGAGCTGCGATCCACCCACTGTGGACAAAATGAGAGCGTCATTGAGGGCTTCACTTGGTTGCATTTAATTGTTGTATTAGGTTGAATTTAAGGGGATAAAAAGAAGTGTGTTTATAGAGTTTCATTCGGGAAACTTCTAACTTCATTACACTATAGGCCCTCATACCAAATATAGAATTTCCAGCAGGTGATAAATGTTTGCAATTCCACTGAACGTTTGAGAGATAGCTTTGAGCTTCAGACTGTCATTTAATTTTCTTTGGAAAATGACAATACCAGGAATACCAAATGAGCATTCCGCTCACAGACAGATAAAGGCAGCACGCCTCTCAAGATTGTAGACAAGTCCCAGTGAGCTCAGCCTAAATTCATACACTTAAAGTTAAGAATAGAATTGAAATTATAAGATTGAAATAAAAAAGATGTTGTGATAAATTAAAAAAAAAAATTCAACTTCAAATGTATTCAAACAAATCAGTTTGGTAAAACATTTCAAATTATGTCAACTAGCTAATGCTGTCTTTGATATTGTATTCACAAAATGCATAAAAATTGCATGTCTGCAGATACTTCCGACCACATGTGAAAATAAAGACAGAATTCATATATATTTCACTTTTTTCTGTGGATTGTTTTCATGACATCTATCAGACCACCTGTGCTGCTGATCCCCAAAACTCTTCCACCCATAGGCCCATATTGTGAGAGGACTTTGTTACCACTGATTCCTGTGACATTATTTATTTGACTTCCCCTTATCTTGCGTTGTAACAATGCTCAACACCTCACCCACACACCCTTTCATTCAGCCACTCTGCTTACGCTACACTCCAACAAATTACACCCTCCACTCCACCCCTAAAAAGGGATTTTAGGCAAACGTGATTTTTTGAAATACATTATTGTTTTGTTTTTTTAATCTTTTACTCCAATAGATGTGTTGAGAACATGATCTTCTATTTAGCTTTATTTCATTGCCAGTTCAACATTTGTCAGCTTTCTGAATCTCGTTGAACACAGTCTTTCCTCGAAGGAGCAGCATTACATGGCTGTTGACCAGTATGTTCTCAGGATGTTTTCTTACCAGGTGCCCCAGCTGGTGAAGCCAATGCACTGGAGAACGTAGATGCCGCACTGACAGATGTACACGAAGAAGAAAACAAAAAAACGGAAGGAGCTGTCACTCCTGCACAAAGAGAGTGGGAGAGAAACGGATCATGAACAACACAGTGGGTGGGAACAGGTGAGTGCCTCATCTGAATGCCTGGTGATTGTTGATGCTTACCTGAAAGCTCCATACACGGGTCTGTACCAGCAGACAAATGAACAGGGTGTAAAGAGCATCAACCAGAGGATGGACAGACCGAAGTCTACACCTCGGGATGCATCCACACAGAACCAGGCTAGGCAGCCAACCATGTTGGCCAGGAGGGTTCCAGCATGACCTGATTGCAGAAGAGAATACATACAGATGTACAGTCAGGAACTGGACAGAGTGGGCTCTGCAAAAGTGGGGCAAGGTGGTGGCCTGTTGGCCAGTGTCACTGTTCATGTTCGGAAAGTAGGCAGTCGGATGGCTGATTGCTGGCTGGGGCTGCAGTGTCCAGTGTCCCGCCAAACTCAGCAAACACTGATGTTTAATATTTCATCATGTAACACTGAGCAGGAGCCCTGAGAGTGAAAATTTAAATAATTCAGCATCCCCATTTGTCCTACTGGTGATTGTACACAGGCTTTACACTTGGAACTTGAGATGTTTATGGCAATTTATTAATTATTTCATGTCCTCAACTACTGTCAAATAAATCAGAATAGGACAGTACATTGAAGATTATTATTATTATTATAATATTATTATAATATTTCATATCAATTTGCTCTGTATGCATCATATATACATGTCTTTTTTTAACATAATATGGAAATCATAAGGCAATTCCACAACAAAATTAGATTAACTGTGTATTGCAAGCACACGGAGAAATATGTGCACTTGCTCACTTCTTTTTTAAATGAACTTTTTCTTTTTAAAGGTAATTCTAGATCACATGATTGTGTCTGGCGAAGGATAAAATGGTCTCTTGTGATGGCAGGATTTATTCTCTTACGTATGATATATTGTTGAACATTTTACAGCATTCAGTCATACAGTTACACTTTTACTGTAACATGTAATGATCGAAAGGTTTGAGAATGCCTGATGGAGGAGAAGCCTCAGTATCAGAGCACATGTGTAACTCTGGGATTTTACACAGCACTGTGAAATCTGACATTAACATGCTATGCGACATAGTAGAGGCCGGCACGACAACACTTGCCTCTGCATTATTCAAGCTTGCACTGCAACAGATTCATTCATTCAGCAGTGGAGAAGTCATAGACTTTACAGCATCTGCTGGTCTCCCCACACTAAACCAACCTTAGAGCAATCATCTGACCGAGTCATCTGGCCACATGACTGCACCACGTGCCTTTGTCATGTGGCTATGGAATTCAAATGGAGTCTATTCATTCCCATTCATTCCCTCATTCCCTGAATTACAAATGCAAATTGTGATTCCTAGCACAATGTTAATCGTGGACTGCTCTTATTGCCTCATCTTAGTGTTCACGAACACAAAGACAGGTTATTATAAACAGCGAGTAGAAACAGGTGGAAATAAACATCTTCTGTCTTGTGGTCATTAACACAATTATCAGCAGAGCTGCCTCTCTGGTTGTTACACTAGAATGCAAGCTGCTCCATGAAACTGACCATTTTTTCATTCACCTCTTGTAAGTCGTGTTTTGATGGTTGGTGAAGGTTATGATTAATTTTACTGACCAAAGAGAAGTACTCACTGCAACAAATCATTTGAACAGCTAGCTGTGCTAAATTAATAGTGAAACTACCCACAATCCTAAACTGAGGGTTAATAAGATTAGAATCACAAAAGATCAAAGAAGAGAGTTTTAAGGTTAGGGAGTTTGTTTTAATCAAAATTTGCAGGAGGTGGGGTTTATTTTTCAGTCAGGTTCTATTAGAGCAAAACTTTTAAGCCCTCAACTCCAAAATAAAAGTATCTGGGGTCACTTACTGGTCCGCAGGGCTACAATAAAAACAGAACTACAATATAATACCTGGACTCCTGACAGAGAAGTAAATAACACCAGCGTAACGCCACCTTGCATTAACGCAAAAGCAACAGTGTTATAGTTGGCTGGGCCTACTATTCCTGGAGTCCGGTTTACATAGGCTCTGCTTCAGCACTGTCCTTGCTTCCACAGCTGGATCAGCCACACAACAAGCCCCGTTTCCATTCTATGTGTATTTTCCACACAAATAGCAAGTTTTAATATCATTGAAGAGCTTTTACCTTGAACACCCTTCAAACTCTTCAGTGTTGGGTGAAACACACAAACACCGCTAGGTCATGTACCAATATGCATCTACAATATATATGAATTCATTTAATGTACGACAAGAACGACTCAGTTGTGTAATCTTGCCAATATTCCATAAAGCATTGTAGAAGGAGAGCAAGATGTTGGAAGTAAAGCAGGGACTGTAATGCAGTAAAGTCCCAAAGTGACAGGGATTCCATGGAGAAAAACTGCCAAGAGTATCCTCCCTAACCCCCGACCATTTCTAATCACTTTTACGTACATTTAATTTGATTTCTGGAAATAATCTCACAAACGTCAGGGTTTTTTCCTGGCTTTCCCGCAGAAAAGAGGTTTTCTGGTCCTCAAATTTATCTATTAATTGTTTTGGTATGTGGGGGTGTAATTTAAATTCTTTTAAGGGCAGAAATGTTCAAAGTGTGAGAAGGCCTCCCAAGGGTAGATCCAAAAGACTTGAGGGGGAAGCTCAGTAATAACAATTTGTTATCAAAGGGGTTTGTAGAACAGCCTAAATTGATATTAATTGATTAAAAATACATTTATGAGACACGGTTTTGCTGTTTCTTTTCAATCCCTGAAATTAACATTTTTCACGCATTCAATCTCATCTGAATCTAGCAAGTACAAACAATCTGAGCTCAATTTGAGATCAAATAATGTTTCATCACATTTCATCAGGCTTGTGTACTAACAAAACTAATGTCATCCATGGTTAAAAATAACTGTCTCACCAGACTAAGAGATGTTCACATTTCAGAGAGGAATGAAAAATCATGACGTTTTTCACTGAAATTGTCAAAACGAATTTACCTATACAACCTTATTCAAAACTTTTTTTTTTTTTTTTTTTCTGGGAAAGAGATGTCCCTGACTTAGGAAAGTGCTGCTTTGATGAATAAAGAGAAGATAACATACACATCCAAAGGTAGTACATGATCTTGACCGTCTTCTGATACTCGACAGGGATGTCCACTGTAATGTCGTGGTAGAAACAGGGGCCCACAGGGAACATCTCTGGGAGGGGAGGCCAGTTGTTTTTTCTCCCTGAAAAGGCCCAAAAAGTCAGGTTTGTGCACAACTGGAATTTACAGGAGGCTATCCTCTGCCCCCTACAGAGGCCAAACAGGATGGCACTATATGGAATAATTTGTAGGGATCTGACAAATAATAATAAACAGAGTTAAGTCTGCTGTTTAAATTGCCATCAAACTAATCACATCCGAACATGCCGACTGTCCTGATATCTGCCTGCCAGCAAGAATATAAATGAGCACATTATACCAAAATATGAAACCTGTTGCTTTAAATGAGCATTATGTGAATTTCCCCCACAGCGGTGCAGTATCTTGTGTCAGTGTACATCAGCTTTCATCCAGCCAGGTTTTATAACTGCTCTGTATTTTTTTTTGATATCACATAATAGTAGACACTGTTGAATGAGATAATATGGCAAAATTAATATTTTTTTTGTTTGTTTTTTTTGTATAATTTTGGGGGTTAATTACTCAAAAATCTTAAGAAAAAGTAACTACTTTTCATTATGCTGGGGGGACAAAAAAAAGCCTTCTAAATACTGTGGTTTTGTTTTCTTCCGCATATTTCCAGTGCATGGTCAGTTCGCATGAGGCTGAAGGAAATGAAAAGCTGAAAAAGCTGACATTTAGAAATCTGTGGACTTTAAAAAAATGCCACTTTTTCTGATAGGACTAATGTGCAGCTGTACCTCCAGAAACACTGAGTGACTGCAATTCTCTCTCCCGCCGGTCGAGCTCTGCAGCCTTCCTCTCTAGCTCCTCCTGTCTCCTCAGCAGCTCAGCAGCTCCCGACCGCTCCTGTTTAGAAAAAAGGTATTCTGTTTCTAATTTTGGAATAAATCCAATTCCCTGCAGGGAGCAGCACCAGCAGAAGAGACTTCACAGCAACATGCTCCCCCCAGGAGCCTGCCCACAACAAGATGCCCACAAGTTATTTCCTCAACCTGCCTAGATTTCACACTATCTCAAGAGTCTCTCTTTGCGAAGAGCCCAATCATAGTGAAAACACTGCACTTCTCTCACAAATTGAAACAGGTCATGTTGACGCATTTTCTGTTTAGCAGAACATGCACTGGTGAGTCTGGCCTGGGGATGTAATGATGCACAGAAATTTAAATTCAGTATATATCTGTTTTGAAATGATAGCAGTAATATTTTAGTTGTTCTTCCTCTGTGATTGTGTACATCTGTAGATACGATTTTTTCCAAATCTAGCAAAGATCACAGTATTACTGTGATATGATTCCATCCAAAATGTACACACACACACACACTAGGAGGACCACGGAACAAACAGTACTGTAGGCATGTAAAAGTGGTTCGAGCTGAGGCCAGTATTACCTGTGTGCGAGACTGTGAGAAGGCTGGAGGCTCCTCTGTGGGATTCATGATAGCGGGTTGAGTTTTTGCCGGAATCTAGAAGAAACATACATGCTTTTATAGCCAAAATATTTCATTACAAGTAGCAGCAAGACAAGCGTCTAATTCAGTGGAAGAATATGTAAATGCAGCTACCAAAATGTTACATATAACTCACAAAGGTATCTCAGATTAGCTAGTAAACAATGTACCTGTAAAATTAACCTGATCAGGATGCAAAAAGAATGTGGAGAAAAAAAAACTAATAAACTGCAATGGTAGCACTGTTTAATTCCGTACATCTTTCGGAATGTGCTCTCCCTGCTAAGAGTAATTCTTACAGTAAAAAGCTGTATTTTTCATTGAAGTTAATATGTATCATGAAGAAAAAAAAAAAATGTGTGTTTGTATGTGCGCGCACATCTGTGTGTATGTGACATTTACACTAATGCTCTACAAAATAGTTGCACAGAAATTAAATGGGAGGAAATGTGATGTAATGAACTGCACCGGATATGGAAACACTTAATTGTGCTTGAGGCCCGGGTGATGCACCAAAGGTAAGGTGAGGTGACAGGAGCTGTGAGGAGGCCAAAATTGATTTCATAAAATGGGTGATACAACTTTATGTTCGCTTCCACTGCAGGACACTCCCCCAGGAAGAAGGAGCCTTTTAAATGTAATCATGACTAAATTTTGACCAGGATTAATTGATAAAGGTCAAAAGTCCAGATCTTTTACTTTCTACTGATTAATGAACTTTGGGGTTGGGGCTTGCGGCCTCAAACATTTTGCATTTCAATACTTTTGCAACTTTTTTTCCTTTCCACTGTGTTTCGGAATGGAGTTGGATGTGGTGACTGTCTTCCTAAACCAAAAGTAAACCAGATCGTGTTTCTAGGAGAACAGAAAGGTATACATCTGATGGTTCTTGTGAATGTGGTAAATGTTTGCTGGATCTACAGTACTCTGTCAGCTGCATCCCATTCAGAAGTAATGCGCTAGACTTAAAAATGACATTAAAAAAAATCCCTGTTGGCTATGCAAAACATAGTAACATAGCTGTGAAGAACTATAATCAAATGAGAACTTTCTAGTGGGAGCTCTTAAATTCATCTCATGGTGTTTTTCACTGACTCAAGCATTCATCAACAGCTATGTCATCTTATTTAGAAACACATGAATTGACATGAACGTTATAATTATTACAGTACAGAGTGTAACGACCGCAAATTTCTGACTTTTAAGTATTCCGTTTCATAAAAATCAATTTCATATAAATGACAAATCTAGCTCATTAAATCTATCGGTTTTGTCGATATCAACGTGCCCAACATTTGTGGATGAAAAAAGCATGTCTTTTTTAAAGTATTGAAAAACAGCTACTCAATAAATTGAGCCAGAGGATTAAAACTCAAAACCATGATATTTACACTATTTTAAGTTAAAAGTTCTTTACTGACAGTCACCAGAGACAACAGAGATAACTATATCTGAAAATATATATCTTCAGGCTTAATGTCAGTCAAATGTAAATATATAGTGGCTTCTGACAAACTGAAAAAAGCACTTACTGGCCTATCCTCTGTGAAGGGATTAAACTCCTCCATCCCCGGAGGGATGGCTGGTCTGATGTGTGTCACTGATGGATCCTGGAAAATAAAAAAACATTAAAAATAATTTCTCACTTTTAATGGCAGGTTCACAACAGCAGCAATCTGCTAAATGGTGAATTATTGTGGATTAAAAATGTCATATTCTGTTTGTCCCAGGGAAATGAACATAAGAGACCCACAACCCAACCAAAATGTAGAAAAAAACCATTCATTATCTGTCGAATCAACAGGCCTATAATTCAAAACTCAAAACGACAGGATGATTCCAATAATTTTCAAGTGTGGGCGTCTATAAATAGCCTTGCCTGTGTGTTTCAGGAGGCAGCTGAATCCCTCTGGCTTAAGACAAAAATAAAAAAGGAAGACTTAGTGTTATTCTAAAAGCTGCATAAGCAATTCAATAACCCTTATTCTGATTGTTGACTCGAACGATGAGCGTTGGGCTTCTCTATGCTTCTCTTCATCTAAAACCAGCTTAGCAGAAGATCATTCCAATTTTATATCAAAACAGAAACTGGAAAATAGAATTAAAGTGAAACACTTAAAAACACGTCCTAACATGATCCCACACTTTGTCAGAAAGGAAAATTTCTACTCCCATGCAAATGTAATAAGCTCTAAGTATACTATCCTTCACCTCTATTTGCTTTTGAAATTCCTGTTCATGCAACTAGATGCGCCTGTGTTTCTGCTCAGAGTCGTCTTACCATCAGCTGTTGTCAGTCGCTCGCCACTTTCATTCAAACTGCCGCTCACAATCTACATCCACAATGTATTCCTCAAGTGCTGTTCTTATCCAGACACGGCGTACTTGTCTCACTGTCTCTGACTCTGGCGATTTCTAGCAGCATTTCTTACGCTGTTACAAACACGGACATGCCTGCATGCATGTGCACGTACACACACACACACACACACACACACACACACACACACACACACACACACACACACACACACACACACGCACACACACACACACACACACACACACATTGACAAGCGCATGCACAACTTGTCACCAGACCGGCTTCATTAATTTTTCATAGTGTGTTGATTTTAAACTTTAATATGCCCCCTCTTCCACAGCCAGAGAAACATGCATATTTAGTACTCATTGCCCCTTCACCCCTTCGCTGGGGACATAAATACAGACAGTACTTTTCCTGCTTTCCAACAATTGCATCCTCCCTAAACACAAATAATTTGTAAATAAAAAACTGGCTAAAAACTCATCCAACAGATCCAATAGCATAACTGAGAAAACATACCCACTATGATTGTAGCAACAGATCATATTCACTAATATTTGTATCAGCAGTGGAATGAAAAACAGTCATATCGCTTTTTATACTTTGAAAATCTGACGAGAACTTTTGATGCATTTGAACGGAAACCCGACAACAGCTTTATTAGTTGGATGTGCATGTGATTGCTGATTTTTAATGTCATCTGAGCCTGGTTTAACAGAGTGGACAGAATTTTAATTTGTCTGAATCCAGTCCTACAAACTGTTTGATGTGGAACATTTCTGCTCTAAATATATCTTCACCATAAATGAAAGGATCGATTACTCCAGTGGTACATCCCAGCTGTTGCATGGCCCTGTGAGGAATAATTTCATGGTCCAGGTTTCCTGTCACGTAACAGCACACAAACTAAGAAACTTGTGTCTGCATTGGTTCTGATCTAGCTGAAAATGTAACAGATTTTTGTTCTGCAAGAGCAGGACTCTCACAAGCTGATTGCACTATTTTTCCTAGACTACAATCTGTTCAGTTTTGAACTGCAGGGTGAGACAAAAGGTACCCCCTCCATGAAAGAATAAATTGGTATTTTTTGCTGCTGTATAGGTCTTTTATTATTTGACAAAGAAGCCTAATTTCTGTGAATAGCTTAGATCAAGAGAAATGGGCCAAAGCAGATGAACACTCATTGGGAGGAATGAAATTCAGGAGAAAAGGTGCCTGCAGGGATCCTGGACCAAATGTCACCATGATGGCACCATATGTTTTCATGGGGAGCTAGTTTTTAATTTCTCCTCAGGCAAAACGTACGATCCAACAAATGACAGAAAAATGGCAGGACAGCAGGGGTTCGCGAGTCATGTCGGTGTGTTAATGGCACCCTGCGAATAATTCACCTTGCATGTGTCTGAAAAATGTACAATAAGCATCTTCCATGCATCACGCTAATGCAGAAAGACGGTGGGGTGAGTGTTTGGAGGCTTCTGTGATAAACATAAGTAGTGCTGGAGAAGTCATTAATAGCTGCCCAGGAGACCAGAGGGTCACAAAAGACTTATGTCCTTCACTTTCCCCTAAAGTAATTGAAGCATATTAGTATAAGAAATTCACAGACAGATAGGCCTCTAGACCATGGTCAGCTGTCGTCACCACTCATCCGAGGGGCTTTTCCAGTTCAGTTCTGAAGAACTGATGAAGCCGTGTCAAATACACTATGAGGCCAAAAAATATTCGCTCACCTGCCTTGACTTGCATAGGAACTTAAGTGACATCCCATTCCTAATCCATAGGGTTCAATATGACATCGTACCACCTTTTGCAGCTATAACAGCTTCAACTTTTCTGGGAAGGGTGTTGACAAGGTTCAGGAGTGTGTTTATGGGAATTATTGACCATTCTTCCAGAAGGGCATTTGTGAGGTCCCACACTGATATTGGACGCGAAGGCCTGGCTCTCAGTCTCCGCTCTAATTCATCCCAAAGGTATTCTATGGGGTTGAGGTCAGGACCCTGTGCAGGCCAATCAAGTTCATCCGCACCAGACACTCTTCTATGTCTTTATGGACCGTGCTTTGTGCACTGGTGCAAAGTCATGTAGGAAAAGGAAGGGGCCAGCTCCGAACTGTTCCCACAAAGTTGGAAGCATGGAATTGTCCACAATCTCTTGGTATGCTGAAGCTTGGAGAGTTCCTTTCACTGGAACTAAGGGGTCAAGCCCAGCTCCTGAAAAACAACCCCACACCATAATCCCCCCTCCACCAAAGTTCACACTTGGCACAATACAGTCAGACAGGTACTGTTCTTCTGGCAACCGCCAAACCCAGACTCATACATCGGATTGCCAGATGTAGAAGCGCGGTTCGTCACTCCAGAGAACGTGTCTCCACTGCTCCAGTTCAGTGGTGGCGTGCTTTCCACCACTGCATCCGATGCTTTGCATTACACTTGGTGATGTGTGGCTTGGATGTAGCTGCTCGGCCATTGAAACCTAGTCTATGAAGCTCTCTGTGCACTGTTCTTGAGCTAATCTAAGGGGCCACATGAAGTTTGGAGGTCTGTAGCAATTGACTCTGGCGACCCCTTCGCACCATGCGCCTCAGCATCTGACCCCGCTCCATCAGTTTACGTGGCCTACCACTTTGTGGCTGAGTTGCTGTCATTCCCAAACACTTCCATGTTCTTGTAATACAGCTGACAGTTGACTGTGGAATATTTAGGAGCGAGGAAATTTCACAACTGGATTTGTTGCACAGGTGGCATCCTATTGCAGTGCCACGCTGGAATTCACTCAACTCCTGAAAGCGGCCCATTCTTTCACAAATGTTTCTATAGGTGCTTCATTTTATACACCTGTGGCCATGGAAGTGACTGGAACACCTGATTCTGATTATTTGGATGGGTGAGCGAATACCTTGGGCCATATAGTGTAAGTAATTGTTAAAATTGGGTTAATTTGTAACAATTATGACTACACAAGCTTCTATTTCAGTAAAAATCATCTGCACACGTCACAAGTATTCATTTGCAATCCTGACTAAGTCCTGGCAAAGTACAGCAGGGAGCTCAAAATCTAGCAAAGAGGAACTCCAGCATTGGTGGTTCGGCTAGCCCTGCCCTAAAAGATGAATTTCTTTTCACAAATGATTGTGCAAGAGTGAATAAAAAAGGACTTATAGCCTTGAAAGCTGCATAAATTGATCATTGACTAAAGAAGTGAAACCTCTTCAGTGAACTAATTAAGTGCAGTAGCTATGACCAGATTTGACAATGAGACAATTCTAAAAATCAACAATTACTGAAATGCAACAGGAGAGTGACAAGCAAAGTCAATAAAAAATATTAAAAACCATCTACCACAATCCATTACAATTACAAATCAGATTTTGCTCAGTGAAATGCTTGGGGGAAACCTTTCCGCATCAGTTTAATAGAGGTAGAATTCAATTACTCCTGCTTACATCTGAACATGTTTATGTATTTAACTTCCCTAACGCTTTCTTCGTATGTTTTTTAAACTTCAGTCATTTCTGGCATATAGACAGAAATATTTTTAACCTGACATTGCACAGCACCGAAAGCATCAGTAAAAAAAGGGGGTCGTGGGCAAAAGCATTTCAGCTTTAATATATAACCGCAGGTTGGGTATGTTGAGTTCAGCTGAGGGATCGAGAGGAGGAGACGGAGAAGAGCTTGCAAATGAAGATATGTATAAAGTGGACTTCCAGTTAAAAGACAAAATGACAGGGAGAAAAACTACTCTGAAGGAGTACTACTTGTCGGAGATTACACCTGCTCCATAATAAATATTACTTCAGGAAGGCAAAGTACAGAGACAGAGAAACCCGTCTTCCCAAAAATAAATAACATTACTGTCGAGCTCTTCTCAAGTTCGAGGAGTTTAACGTGGTGAATGAATGCGATATAACTGCGCTAACACTGTCCCGGCTAACACCGCTTTGCTAACGTTACCTGAAACGGGTTGGTGTCCAAGTCCGACATCCCGGCGTCTTGAAACGGGTTCGTTTATAAGCGCCAAAAGACAACTAACGCGTCGAGATGGGAAAGTTCCTTAAAATTCCCAGCAGTTTCGAGGCTGACGCGAGAGGAGACGCGGTGAGAAGTAGTGACAAACATTGAGGATGTTGACAGTACGCGCCGGAGATGTTATCCAGGAGGGGGGACGCCAGTTGTCGCCGGCACTAGCGGCGAATGGACTGCGACTAAACGGCACATTTCCATGGATACAAGCTTTACCAAAAAATGAAAAAAACTTTATTGACCAACACTTACAAAGGTGTGACACATGTACTTTAAACAATGTTGTTCACAGAGAGCATAAAGCTTCTTTCAGTCAGTTAACTCCATTAATCTAGCCGTTTGTTATTTAATCATTTGTGAATAAATAACGAATAATTGAATGGCATTATGGGATATATCGACGTCATCAAGATAAATAGTATAGGCCTTGAATGTATAGATGATTAATATCGTGTTTTTTCAATTTTAAAGTTCACATAGTCGGATCATTTTTATGCAAAATTCACATGGAAAGTTTTACAAACTGACATTCATGCGCTCATATATGACGTGTCTTTTATCGCCACAAGTCAGAGGAACAGGTAAAATGCGTTGCACTCAATATGGGCGCATAATAAATGAAAGCTCGTAACACAGCGAGAGAGATTATGAATTTTAGTAAGCAATCTATTCTCTGTATTGTATGTATTAATAAATTACTTAACAGCCTCCGATTACGCGCAATGAGAGGCAAAATCATCGTCACACCACGTTCATTCTGTAAACATGGTCAGTGTTGATGGAATTTCAAATTGCATCGCTATCTATGAAGGCACGGTATTGCATTGTTCGGTGTACAGTATTGTATACCTATCTTGCTATTACTTTCAGCTTTACACTCAGTATAGAAATGAAATTATACCAGAGGGGTAAACAAATCATATTTCTATTTCAAAATAGATTAAATAAAGGCGTTTGGCTGTTTCGTTTTAATTTGACGTGTGTTTCCTACAACTTTTACTCAGTTATTATTGCAGCTGCTGGTGATATTCCTTAGAAACAGGACTTGGAAAACATTGTCGTTTTTACAGGCGACCTACCCTCTCTACATTAACACAGTAGATATCAGGCGAAGTGTGTGTGTGTGCGTCTGTATGTTTCTTGCAATAGCTTCTAACGGACGCAGATCTACGTCACAGTCGCAGCTGAAGCACCGGTCATGTGACTCCGACTCCAGCTCTCACTTCCGCGACTGCGTGTGAAAAAAAAGTTGGTGGAAATCTCGGAGAAGTTTAACAGTGTGTGTTTTTTTCCTTGTCTTTCTCAACGGGATATCAGGCGGATTTGCTCGCAATTTAATGAGTAGTTGGCAGCTCGAAAGAAGGCTGGAATATCGTTACTCCCCGGGCTTTTGTCTGAACTCGGAGCATGTCGACCGGAGCTTTGTACAACGACCAAGGAGCAGCAGAGGCTGCGGTGGAAGCAGGGCAAGAGAGCACCCCGACCTCCGGCACCGCCGGCGGACCTGCCTTCGGCCTTTTCAGCGCTGACTTTAAAAAGTAAGATAATGCAAATTTGTTTCGTTCCGGTTGTTGTCGAAGTGGCTCCTTTCTGGCCTGTGTTTGACTTTTCTTGTCAACTTTTGCTGACGTGAAGAAGAGGCCAACAAGCTAATAACGATGGCGATAGACAGTTAGCTCTTTGGCTCTGACCAATAAAAGTCGTTGTTTGTCAATAAACAAGCTCAGAATATCAGAATTAGGACTGAGGTTTAATTGTTTACGGAATGAATATATTTTATAACTTTATAAGTTATAAACTTCAACGTTTATGCTTAATAAAACCGGAATAGCATTAAAGTGAGCGTCCTACACAAACAGATTCAAACTCCCCTCAAAGACATTGTACAGGCCGAGGTGGTTGTGTTCTGGTCACAGCTGCAGATAGTTTCACAAGGATAACCCTAAAAATTATCATTTTTGTACAAAATTTCTCATTAAATGACAGCTGTAGTACACCTAATGAGGGATATTAGTTAAAATATAATCCTATAACATTCAGACAGTGCATTAATAAATGACTGTTGCTTAAAACACAGATTTGAATATAAAACTTCATTCAGATTTGGCTGCAAGATGAACTGATTTTGAATGCATACTGTGATGGATGCATCCAAATAAATGATCTTTACCATACTATTATTATTACTATTCTCATAAGTATTGACACATCTAATAAAGATAGTATTTTGAATTAAACGTGACCATGAAAAGTGACAGAATGGGTCATGTCATATAGTAATTAGTAGTGGTAAACTACTGTATACTGTCAAATACCACTGTACCATGAAAATTCAGCAACATTTTTTGATGTTATGTTTGACCCGCCCCTACGCCAAATTTTATTAAATAGTTGACATACCATAATAAAAACATTTGTTTCTATTCTCCAATTTTCTCCTTGAATGACTGTCATAGGTGATGATGTAGCTATGATCTGCCTCCTGGTTACAGCACACAACTTTTTCCTTTCTTTCTTTCTTTCTTTCTTTCTTTCTTTCTTTCTTTCTTGACTTTATGGCATTGCCATCCTATTGACATTCTCATGTTACTGCTCTCAATTAGGTTTAACGTCACATGAGAGTCCACCATAAATTGCAAACACTTAGAAGGCCACAGATGCAATCATGGACATTTAGTTATGGGCATCCTTTTTTTATCTGTAACCAGGTCTGTCCATATCACGTTAACAGTAATGTGTATAAACTGGTTGAAAATTAAATAATTACTTTTGGCATATCATCTGCATATACTTCACAATCGAAGAAAACATGCCGTTTTGTTTGAAAAAATTGTAATTTCCAACTGGTGATCTTTCAAGATGTTGAGGTTCTCTTTAGGAGTTGACAAGGATGGATAGGATCAGAAATTAGTCCATCAGGGGGACAGCTCATGTTAAATGTTTTGGAGAGAAGGTCAGAGAAGCCAGACTGAGATGGTTCGGCCATGTACAGAGGAGGGATAGGGACTATATTGGTAGAAGGATGCTGGAATTGGAGATGCCAGGCAGGAGGTCTCGAGGAAGACCGAAGAGAAGATTTATGGATGTAGTGAGAGAAGATATGAAGGTAGTTGGTGTGAGAGAGGAGGATACAGAGAATAGGGTTAGATGGAGGAGGTTGATTCGCTGTGCAAGAAGAAGAAGAAGAAGAAGAAGAAGAAGAAGAAGAAGAAGAAGAAGAAGAGCCTTCATATGTGGCACTTTGTCTTTTGCTTGATGTTGAAGATCATAGAATATGACAGTGATTTACTTTAGACAGGTTAAAATGCTGAGAACAAGATGTCCCCTACTTCAGCATATAGTCCAATCTCAGTATTTGTGGTCTTCAGGCTTTAATCTATAATCACACTTATGCCTGCAAACAAGGATCGGTTTCAGTTACAATATGTCAAATCTTACTTGTGGACTCAAAACCCAAAGTTTTAGGCTTATATTCACTTCAGCCTTGCTTGTCTAAATATTGGACTTCAGTGTAAGGAGCAGGAAAACAAACATTTGTGCCATTCCTCATTGCTTTGGATTTTTCCATGTCAGAAATTCCAAGCTAGCATCTTGTACCAGAAAATAGCTCTCCCAGTAACACTACACAGTAGTGGGAGTTAATTGTGTGGTTTGCTCAAACCCAGTGCAGGAGCCTTTATACATAATGAAAGGAGCCGCATTCTCCTGTCTCAAGTCACTGGACCTCAGAAATGCTGTAACTGTTGTCTCTATAGAATAATTCTCCACAAAATAAAAATAAAAAAGACCATAGTCCATACTCACTTTAACAACACTAGGGAGTCTCAAGTTTTTGGTCACAGAACACCAAAGCATTATCACAGAAAGCCAATGTCACAGATTTTTTTCCAAAACCCTGGAGTGAAAAATGCTAAGTGATCAAACATGATGAAACCACAAAACAAAACATCAATTGGCTCCATGTTGCTTGTCTTATCTTGCATAATCTAATAAGCTGTATCCTGAATACTTGCCATATAAGGTGGCTTGGAAAGTTGGTATTTCTATAGTGCTTTGAGCAGAATGTCCACTGTGACTGTGAGTTCTGGTTACAAAACTGCTATGTCAATAAAGTCTTTGGATGAGTTAACTGTTTTAGACTTTCAGCTGGTGGGGGATTTTTGGCCCAGGTATTTCCTGAAGCCAAAAGTGCTGTTTGCTGCCTGTGTTATTTTGAGGGAATCAGCAGTGAGAAATATCTAACATAATCCAAACAAATAAACTGATCCTTCTTCCTGATCAGCTTCAGTTAACAATTCTTTAGCCAGCTGGTGTTTTTCACCTGGGTGTGAAGACATAAGTTTAATGGAGACAGTTAACTCTGGCCTTGAACCATTTAGGTTTATTACAGCCTTGGCAGTGTGTCTAAAGTGTGACTGGCATGGCTGTCAGACGAAATTGAAATGATACATAAAACATTTTATCAAGTAAATCTGTATTTGCCCTCTATTACACATTAAATGCTGTCACTGATTTGTTGAATGGCTCTTCCAGAACAAAGAGATGATTTACTTCAGACGCAAAACTTGCACAGGTGTTTGTTTTTACTAACACGCAGAAAGATTGCGCTCTTATTTTGGTGAATTAAGCTGTCAAGCTGGAGTGTTAGAGCAAGTCAGTAAGATTTTTTTTCTTCGTTCTTTTTAAACATTATTTGCAAAAGTTGTACATCCAACCTTTTAGATCTGTACCGAGAATCCTGTTTTTGTTTTTTTTTGCTGGTTGCCAGACAACCACATTTTTTGCTTGTTAAATATCCAGTTCAGAAAATGATGGCTGGCCAATACTGTAGTCAGTCACATCTTCATATTCATTCTTGCTTCTAGGGTTGTCATCAGCAACTTATGAAAAAATATGCAAACTTGTTAATTTGAATATATATATATTTATAAACACACACTGATGACTATGCAAGGGGTCTTTCAAAAAGATCTTTTCATATTTGAATATTTGGGGGAATTAGATAATCACCCAATCAGTTGGGAGTGTAACGGCATTTCTGCTCTCCAGTGTTTTGTGTGTTGTTAAAAAAAAGCATTTCAGCACGTTTGACCTCACAAGAAAGAGGACCCACCTATGGCTCTCTATCTCCACCCAACATTTGTAGCTCAGTGTTTACATTTTGTTTCTGACCCCCCATACATCAACAAAACCTGCAGGAGTGAGATGTAAGTATTTATTCATGTATATTTTATAGTAGTTTGTCTTTGACTTTGACTAATTTCAGAAAAGCTAAAACTCACAGCTAATAAGTTTGCATTTATTAATGCAAAAGAAACTGTACGTATATGACAATTATTGGCAGTAATAAGATCAGTGTGCCTTCAATAAGTTAAATTTAGGGCGTTGTCACACTGAATTTCAAATATACTTTATTTACAGTAGATTTGCATTCTAAAATTATGTTGTTCTGCTACCTTGTGTATGTAGTGTACAGCTATAAATGAAGATATGGATAACTACTGATCCTGCTGGGTGGCACATCCTTGAGTTGCTTTGGCTTGATGACAGAGAACAGAGGAGAGAAAGAGGGCTAATTATCCATGTTGCTGAAATATTATTTTTCTCGCAATGAAATGATTTCAGTGTTATTACCCCTTTCTTTGGTTAACCTGAGGCAGACTTGCTTTTCAGTGATGCATTCTGGAAAATCACAGTAGCTGTGTGTACTGGCAGTTTGTGTGGTGTAGCAAGGTTACAGTCAGATTATAATAACAATATTAGGTTTGAGTTCTAAAGTTCTGGTCACAGCACTGATCTCAGGTGACCCATTTAGATCTCAGGCTGATTTGTTACCAATTAAAAGGGCATGAATATCTAATTCATTGTGTGGAATTATTTTTATTTCTCATTCTTTGCCCTTTTAAAAATGAACTTTTTTAATTTTCAGGCTTGGCTATGTAACAAGCATCAACATCTGAGGGCAAGACTGCAGAACAGTATATCCCATTTTAACAAAGAGAAAATAAACTCAAAGAGAAAATAAACTAAAACATCTGCTAAGAAGACACCCAACTTTATCACGGATTATAAAAAAGATCCATGTAAAACTAGTAAATTTCATCATTGTCATTGTACAGAAAGAAGGGAATCACACTTTCTTAATCATCTCTTTCCCAGAAGACATGTGGTCTCAGTTCCACCAACCCTCTCAGACTGTCACATTACCATTGTGGACCGGGTGCAAAGCAGAATCTTCACAATAGGATCAGGAAGCCCCTGACAGTTTGGACATTCAACTGGATGAGGGACCTATTGTCCTCCAAGGTTTTCCACACTGTGGTGTGTGAGCGCCTGGGAATGTCAGAGCCAAATCAGACTTCATCATTGTCAAGAATATTCACCAGCCAACTATCCTTTTTTTTTTCCTTATTACTGAGGTGTTTGCAGATGTCATTGAAGGACATCTCAAAGTGTATAGAAGAAAGACTTATGAATCCAAGTAAAAAGAGATATTTACCATATTTGTATGCATTTTTGATTGTTTTGAATTTTGTGTCCCTTTTTTTAAAATAACTAAATCTCTGTTTATACGATTTTATATGAGTGACTCTTCCTGTAAATTGGTGTCACCACTTTTTTCACGTGGAGTAAAAAAATCTTATAAATTATTCCACAACTTGTATGACTAGATAAGGTATTGTGTTTCTCCTGAGCTGTCATTGTCTGCTCCATGGATATCATTGATGTTTTGAAGGTTTATTTGTTTTGTCTCTACCCGTAGGATCAACTTCAGAGGATTCGGGTATTTGGTTCATTCTTTTAAACTGATTAGAACTAATATGAGATCCAGTATTTCAAAAAGTAAAGAATGCAGAATTGCATTCATTGACTGTTTTCTTTTCCTCCTCAATATTTGAGACCGAAAGTGAAATGGCTATTTTACAGTAATTCCTCTTTTTATTTGTAATGTTTGAATGCACTCTGGTGGACACAATGTGGACACGCAAGTGTGCACAGTGCAGAGGTTCATAGTGAATAGTTCACTGTTTGAAAATAAGATCCAAAATTTAAATATTATATGACATTGTAAAACAATAACAAGAGAGGGGATAGCAGCGGTATTGTTAGAGCACTAGTTTGACCAGAAGATTTTTTTCTCTTTCATAGCTTCATATTCGTAATAAACAGGAGTATGAATTGCTGATAATTCAGAGTATAACATCTGATTATATGATATATATTATGTAAAGAATGGACGGAACTGGAAATCTGAATCTTTTGGGTGTTGAAAAAGAATTAATATTTTGGTATTTATGGTAATGTCTTGCCTCCACGCAAGCCTATCATAATCCCTAAGTCTCCAAGGCTAAAGTAATACTAGGTCATTACTAGGTCATATTTAAGTTCCATCTTTGCAATTTGTGATTTAAAACAGACACTAGAGGGCGATGAGCCATCAGATAAAACACCCTTTGTGATTGATGTAAAATTACTGAAAAAGTCCAGAGGTGTATTCTACTGTTGCATTTGTACTTCAACCCCGTAGAACCCAGACATAGAACTATTTGTCTATGTCTGGGTTCTATGGGGTTAAAAATAGACACATTTCTTCTTGCCTGAAAATTTGTAAAATTACCTAAAAATGAATGAATGAATGATAAATTAATTGGAAGTTATAAATCATCACCTGATGATAACATATTTACTAAGGTTACCTCTGAAAAATTGTCTCAATAGATTGAAAAGTAGTTAATTGCACATTTTAAGTACACTCAATGAAATAACTTATACAAATCACAAATAGGAAAAAGTACCTTAATGAGAAGTTTCCAGAAAATGAAATTAAAAAATAACACTAAAATGGCATACTTAACCCTTCCTCTCCCCCCCCAAAAATTCAGAGAATTAAGATCAGACAATAGGACAACACAACTTGCTGCTGTGTAAGGCCATTGTCCTTAAAATACTTTACATTTAAGGCTCACTCAGGGTTTTTTTATTTTTTGTAAATATGTATATACTTTCATTTCTGGACTATTGTGCACACCTGAATATAAGCCGCAACGGCTAAAAATAACTATTACTATCTTGGTCTTCTTCCGGCGCATTAAAACCATAGAAGTCGTCTTCTTCAGTGTCAGAATTGAACAGTCTATGAAGCTTGTTAGCCCCCAAAAATCCATATATTAGCCGCAGTGTTCATAGCGTGTGAAAAAGTACTGGCTTATAGTCTGGAGATTACGTTATATATTTTATGTATTTTATCTATTTATTTTTTACTTTTTGCCTCTTGTGATCAATCCTTTTTTGATTCTCCTTTGTCAAGGAGCTCCATGTTGCTGAGTGGAGCAGTAAGCAGTCTCACATGAGCCTCCTGCTGCCGGAGCAGGCCGGGTCAGATGCTTGGCCTCCCCTGGGTCTGAAAGATCAGGGAATGAATGATGCTTCTGTTTGTACACGCATGTCTGACACGATGATGTGTCCCAGTCTGTTGTCGGTGCTGACTCTTAGGGATGCACACCTTTCCATGTCCACTGTGTTTGTGAGAAAACATTTCCCTGGCGGTGATTGACCTGCTGGGGAAGTGTGGAGGATGACTCCTGCCGAAGTCAGCTCAGGCTCTTATTAGTTGAAAACGGTGATTGTCACATTTGAAGGGCAGGACAACATTCCTCATGATTTGCAGTCTTAGCTACTTCTATCTGACTGGAACTTTATCCATGGTTTTAGTAGGGCGCTGAACCATGTGACTAATTTGTAATGTGTGACTAAAAAGAAACTTTCCCATGGCCGCCTGGTTTGGTCGCTCAAATGTTTAAGAATTGATAGTATCTTAGCCATAAAGACTGCCATTGCTTACTCCAGGTTTATGTCCAGTCACATCTTACGAAGGGCAAAGATAAGATTCATAAAAGAGTGATTTGGAGGGGGGGAATTATATAACTCATTAAGTGTGAGCTCAGTTTTGGAAATAAATTCAAAATACAGAGAACGCAAGGATTAAAGAAGACAAATTTGCATCTGCTCTTACTTAAACAGAAGCATTTAAAGAAAATGCATACTAGTACAAGTAATTTTATTCAGTTATTGTCATATTTTGCAGAATACGTTAAGTTATGATGAAATTCCCCCCAAATATGATTAAAGAAATTTCTTAAATTCTAATTGACAATTATCTTGAAGAAAAATCAGCAAATCAACTGATCATTTTCACAAAATAATCTTAATCTAGATGATAATGAAGAAAGATGGCTTCTTAACATTGTGAATCATCTTTCACTTTCCGGTTTTATCTAAAAGAATAGATATTTTAATTGCTTTTTTTTCCTACTCAAAATCTCATCAGCTTGTCACACAGAGGGTTATATTCAGCAACATGCCTCCATCATCAGTTGCTTTGTCAGCAAGATGTTAGGATGATGTGGACGCAAATGTTAAAATGTAAAACTTCCACACTGGCTTGAGAAAAGCTGCCAGTATTCATGTAGGAGAAGTCTTCAGATTGAAGTGGCATGTTATTTTTATTTCACTACGGTATGCTGATTGAAAATGCGTCATACTCTCTTTTCGTTTCTCTTCCAATGGAGAAACATGTGACCGCAGCTCCTCTATCATTAGGATTAAGTGAAGGAATGCTATCGTTAGTTTTTGTGTTTCCCTCTTTTTAGTTGCCCTGCTCTGCCGAGGTCACAAAACCACTGCATCTCGAGACTGTCCCAGATATTGGCCGTCGCTGTTATACTTTCTTGTTTTCAATCTCAGTGATATCTCTGGATGACACGACATGAAAAAGTTTGAGCCATTGATTTTTTTTTTTTTTTTACACTTGAAGACATAAATAAGAGCAATAATAGTTCAAAACTAATCTAAATTTAGATTATAGAATAATCAAATTTCAAATCATATTTTGCTGTTTTTTTTTCCTAACTTTCCAATAATTTCTTGCCACCTTCATTGTCATTTTATGTGCCAGCTTGGTGCGCATTTTTGGATTATTTAAGTTAATCTATTACTTAAATTTTTCATGTACAGTTATTCCAGTATTTTTCATCATACAGTCACTGGCTTTTCATTTTGACTTGTATAGAAGCAGATCCTCCTCACAATTCTAAAGTGTTGTCTCATGTATGCTAATAGTTTGCCTCTTTAGTTCAATGGTTGAATGATTTCCTCATGGAATGTTCATGTAGATAAGTTTATATTCAATTTTGTTAAATACTCATTAAGTGTTTCAGTTTCCAACATCCAGAATATTTACACCAACATATAAGTTGGGGATTTTTCATTAAACATTTCAAATAGCCGTGATATTAGGAAGAAGCAGTAAATCCCATCTCAAAATGTATTAGTTTCCTTTTTACTTTTATTGTAATTCAGGTTTGGGTGACTTTGTACTCTAAAATGAAGCTATATTTAAACATATAAATGCTAGGTTAAAAAAACAAGGGAAAAAAAACGTATTTTTTAAAATCCAATGAGCAAGTTGTGTTTTTTGGAAATGGGCTTATCTTTTGCATCTCTTTCATTTTGTCCTCAAGGGTACTTCCTTACTTTTGGGTCTTTTGATGTGGCCACATACTGTTGACCATGCCTATCAAATTTGGTAGTGTGTTGCTTAAGTCTTGCGTTGTAGCTGATAAAATGTAGCTTTGTGTTTACCCACCAGTGTAGATAAGGCCCTCCTTTTTCCCCTTGAGGGAAGTGACGAGTTGAGACAGGGCAGTCACATTAGCAGGGAGGGATCAGGTGATACGGCCACCTTCCTAGAGGAAGCTCTGGGACTAGGAGCAGCTACAAGTAGGTGTTTGAGAAGACAAGTGAAACTGCAGCAGGGCGGGAGTGGTTCTGTCCTGAGTAAGCAACCCTCCAGCATGAGGATGATTTGTCATTAGTGAGTTGACGGAGCAACATGTGACTTTTCTTGCCCCAGCAAAGAGGAAGGCAGCAATGAATGTCAGGCACCATGCCAATGCTATTTCTCCACTGCTCCCAGCTTTTGACAGCTGTGAACAAGACAAGAGGATAAATAAAGTCAAGAGAGCAGGGCACACAGCCTAAGGGAAATTAATTACCATGTACTCTTTCACTTTGAATCCGCTGGATGTCCAGAGCTTGTAGACCTCAGCATTTTCTTTTTTTTTTTTTTTTTTTTGGTACTGTCTTTTGTTTGTGTTTGCGGACTGAAGTACCTTGGTGAAGAAAAGCCGGTATGAATGTTGGTTTCTCCTCTTCGCGCCCCGAAGCAGCGGGAGTTATGAGGACAATGCTGATGTCTGCCGAGAACCTGCAACTGACTTTGAAGACCGAGATCAGTCAGGAAGAACAGGCCCTGACACACAGCAACAGTAGCCCCGAGGAGAACCACAAAGCCGGGTACTGTATGCAGTGAGAGCTCTCTCTCCACTTGTCTGACTCCCAAGAGTTACTATCGAGAGACTTTTTGGACGAACGTCCTTGGCATTGGCTGGCATTTTAAGGCTTTTCCACGTGTTACCATTAAAACCTCAACATAAAGGAACATGTCTACTCAGTTATCACTATTTCAATTGCTGACACTGAGAAAGACCCATTGTATGTATTTATAGATCCATTTTTAAATGTGAAAGGTCTGGCAAATATAAACAATGTGCTTTTAAGATGGTATTTAACCTCTACTCAGTGTTTTTTTGCTGTTTTTCTTTTTAATGTCCAAAGTCAGACATCAAGCTGATTACTATTAAAATCTAAAATGTGACTTGAGCCAGATATCTCCCACGTTAAATTGGCAGCTCATCTAATGTTTACAGGCTTTTTAAAATAATTTACTGTTGATTTTAATCAAACATCAGACGATCTTCCAAACTTTGGATTTCCTCCTTTCCTGAAAAATTCACTTTCAGGCTCGACTAGTATCACCTTGATATCTGATTGGTCAGTGCACATTATACATGGGCCTCTTATCATTGTTTCCCATCCTGCCAGACCCTTAGTGTATATCGATCCCTCTGCTCTTTCCCACATTTCCGGGCTTTCTCCACTATAGGCCCACTACAGGGGAAAAGATGACTTTAGAAATCTAGACCTTTGACATACTTTCTTTAAATAAGGGGTGGATCCCCACATGCCCCAGAGTCCAATATCATTGTGATTTTAAATATATCGCAGTATACTGCAGTTAGTATACTTTAACCTCCCAGTAATGTCGCTGAAGGAAAACTTTTTTTTCACTCTCACTCTTATTGCTGCAGAGTGCCTTTGTGAGGCAGACAAACTGAGCAACCACAGGTATAAAAGCCAGGGTGGATTGTTTTAGACGATACGGATCATTGCATTTTGATTAAGGCACACTACTGCTAATTTAAGCATGTGTCACTGTTGTGATTATCAGCTACACAGGGCATCTGTTTAATAATAGAAAGGTCAATTTTATGCAAATGGTGTCAGAGATATAATAGGTTACAGTTGGACTGACAGTAAAATTCAACATTTGACTTCGAGCCAACAAATTTTTCACATTAGATGCATTAAAATATTTTGATTTCTGTGATGTTTGCACTGTAGCCAACAGACTGACACTGCTTTATCTGTGAGAGGCTGATCAACCAACTGGCTGCTATCGGTTCAGCTCAAGAAAAAAAACGCTGATGCCGAACTGATGGTAAAGTTCGAAGAAATGTACAGATGGTCAAAGTGATTGGGCTTTGGAATGCTGGCAAAAACAGCACTTGTTTTCCCAGAGAGTGGCGTTCATGTTATGTAGCACATTTTGTTTTCCATCTTGGCATGAAGTCTCTCTATGTTACACCCCTGAGTGAAACAGACAACCTGCTGTGCTATTTAAAATGGCATTGTTTGCTCGCATCAGCCGATCAAGTGCGTCACTATGTGAGACACAATTTGAGTCGTAATGCTCTGTTACAGCTATCATTTCACTGAAAATTGCAGCACAGCTTTTTAAGAGTTGTGACCTTTGCCTGTGCGCCCCAGTAATCTGTGAGACAGATGTTGTATTCTCAGAGATCACACTGCTTTTGGCTTTATTCAGTGTGAGTAATGGTATTTTCTGTCCTCAGGAATGAAGATCTCAAAGAGATGTTGGAGAGCAACAAGGAGTCGCTCAAACTGGAGGCCATGAAAAGAATTGTTGGGGTGGGAATTTTCTATCCTGCTGATACTTCATCACCAAATTAGCTAACATTCTCGACACTACTAAAAGTAATTTAGAGTAACATATTACTTCTTTTCTTTCATAAAGATAAAAAAATTGTGTAACTGTGAAATTGCTCAGTTGCTCAGTTTTATATTTAAGGCACATTCTATTCCGTTTTTTAATTTCTCAATATAAAAATATTGTGGCAAACCGTTTTGCCATCCACATTCTCTTAAGACTCACTGTCAGGTAAAAAACTTTTCTATTTTTTTATAATGCCATGCCTATTTATCATGTCTCTTTATAATGTCAGTTATGTTAGTATATTTGCTCAGTAGATTTAAAAAATAATCGCGAAAAGCCAAGAATAAATTGATAGACAGCAAAATCACTAAGAAATTCTTAAAAAAAAGTTAAAAAAAAATTGCATAAATACTAAAAAAGCAGCACAAAAAAATTGGCAATATATCTAAAAAGTTTGAAATAGCAGGTTCTGGTAGAAAGATGGATCCCTTTGCATACAGTTTTTGTTTCAAATGGTTGCATTGTTCTACGCATCGTTGATAGGCAGTTATAATTTAGTGTTTGCAGAATTTGTTTAAAGATTGTTACATGCTTTACTTGTTTTATTCTCTCCAGTTAATTGCCAAAGGAAAAAATGCATCTGAGCTGTTTCCAGCTGTAGTGAAGAACGTGGCAAGCAAGAACATCGAGGTATGACATGACTATAATTTGTGTCCCCAGATTAATAGTTATGAATCATTGACATCTTGGATAACACAAGTGTGACACACCACAAGAATACACAACTTCCTCAGCAGAACTTTACTCATGTGTTTTGAAAGACATACACACACACACGCACTCTGGTAGACAAAGAGGCACCTTAAAATGTGGACATAAGCACACACACAAACATCATTCTAAGTTTATAACATAATTTTAAACATAATTTGAGATTTTAGATTTATTCTTTGATTCGTACATTTGTAATTAAAAGACACACTCGGGTTTCTTTAATAATGCACAGTTGAAAAGTGCAAAATTGAAGTTGCACCTGTAATTAATTATAATTTTGATAATTATTGTTTTTTTCTTTCAATGAAGTTAATGAGTGATAAGTGAAATGAATGGCTTTATTTTCCACATCGGGTAAAATGCATACCATCAGAGAAGTGAGACTGATGTTATGTATTTTATTGCAAAATCCGTTTAAAAGTTCCCGCTATGTATATGTTGTGCTGTATTTTCTTTTGTTTCTTTGGGTCTTTGTTTGCATTCAATTTTCTGCTGGTTGTTTTTTTTTTTTTTTTTATTATTACTTTTTAATTCATTTTTTTTTTTTCCTCCTCTCCCCTATCCCTTGTTGTCTGCCGCAATCTTCAGCTCTGTATTTAGGACAATATCCTAATCTTGTTTAGATGGGGTATAAAAATTAACTTTTCTTGATCTGAAGTGTAACATACACAAAAAACACTTCAGACCTCTGAAATGATAATTAATCACTTAAAGATTGGAAAAATGTCCATGGTGGCTTCAGCCACAAACAGTGGCACTGAAGCAAAAAGCCACAGCTTGTACATGCTTGCGTAATGTGAGAAACACGTTCAGCTCTTTTAAATGTTCTTTGAAAGTACCGCTTGATCAGATGTAAACAATTTCATCTCTTTTAGTCAAATGTAGGCCATACATAAAAGGGAATAATTTTCAAAAATACAGAACTACTGAATAATAGCAGGACCAAGTGCAAGGCAGCTGTCAGTATCGGATGCACATAAGTTGACATGAGAATACGTATCTCAAGTATTCAACAATCAGGCCTGGCTTGAGGTAATTTCTTGTACCTAATGGTTCTCCCCTCCACACACACACACACACACACACACACACACACACACACACACACACACACACACACACACACACACACACACACACACACACACAG
>CAAKHD010013816.1:198775-208885 GCA_901007705.1 Fistularia tabacaria | reverse complement strand
AGACAGAAAAAACAAGATAGATAAATACATAAATAAAGAAATAAAAATAAAGACATCCCTGGTTCTCAGCCATTGCAGATCGAGGCCCAAGAGTTATCTTTTTTTTTACTTTGTTCAATAATTTCTCATTTCCCCACTGTATGAGTCTGGTTCACTGTGCCATGAATAATGTCGAAGGGCAGGCGAGCTTTGGTATTCAGTGGTTGACAATTTGCTTAAACAGAGGCAAACGAATATAAGATAAAAAATTTTAAAAAGGGCTTCAAAATACATTATCATTCCTTTATAACATTGGCGGTGTTTGTTGATGTGCAGGTTATTTTTTCAATAGAAACATTTTACTATCAGTAGACATTAGACATACATAACTAACCATCTGACTGTTTATGTGAATTTTATATACCTGTACATATAAAACCATGTCTACTATTTTGGGTACTTGAGATATTTAAAAAAAGAGTCTAGGATTCGGACTCTAATTGAATGTTTGGTGTCCTTTGGATATAAAAACCTGTGGTCACCTACAGCACTTCTTTAAGAGGCAGGTGTACAAGTGGTCCATTTTGAGGGAAATTAGTTTATTTTGAGGCAGGAGGTAACCTGCATGATATGCCTGGAGAAAATATTGTGGGAGAGATTTGTGACAAACATTTCCCCATTTGCCGGTATTTGGAAGCTTCACGATACCAATAGGCATACAACAATGTCAGGGAACAGGGCTTGCCGATAAGTGTAAGTAGATGCTGTTTTGAAGTTGTCTGCTGTTCACTCATTGCAAGGCGAATAAAGGACAATCTTATCTTATGTTATAAGCATGTGATCACACATCATTTTCACTTTTCAAGTGTAGACTGCAGAGGGAATTTGTTGCAAGGAGAAAAAATTGAGTTTAGTCAGTTTTATGCGAGAGACTGATGCTCTTCTTCTTCTTCTTTTCCTTTTGGCTTTTCCCTACACGGGTCGCCACAGCGAATCAACCTTCTCCATCTAACCCTATTCTCTGTTTCCTCATCTCTCACACCAACTACCTTCATATCCTCTCTCACTACATCCATAAATCTTCTCCTCAGTCTTCCTCTAGACCTCCTACCTGGCATCTCCCATTCCAGCATCCGTCTACCAATATAGTCCCAATTCCTCCTCTGTAAATGACCGAGCCATCTCAGTCTGGCTTCTCTGACCTTCACTCCAAAACATCTAACATGAGCTGTCCCCCTGATGGACTCATTCCTGATCCTATCCATCCTTGTCAATCCCAAAGAGAACCTCAACATCTTCATCTCTGCTACCTCCAGCTCTGCCTCCTGTCTTTTGTTCAGTGCCACTGTCTCCAAACCATACAGCATCGCTGGTCTCACCACTGTCTTGTACACTTTTCCTTTAACTCGAGATGATATTCTTCTGTCGCATAGAATCCCTGAAACTTTTCTCCACCCATTCAAACCTGCTTGAACCTGTTTCTGTACCGCTTTTCCACACTCTCCACTGCTCTGGACTATTGACCCTAAGTACTTGAAATCCTCCAACTTCTTGATCTCCACTCCCTGTAGCCTCACCATTCCACCCGGCTACCCGGGTCCCACCTCCACCTTGAGCTTACATACCTACAGCACACTTCACCACTGCCTCACAGCTAGCATACATGTCCTGCACCAGTCTGACATACTTCTCTGCTATTCCAGACTTCCTCATACAAAACCAGAGTTCTTCTATCGGCACCCTGTCCTAAGCTTTTTCTAGTTCTACAAAAGCACATTGCAGATCGCTCTGACCTTCTCTGTACTTCTCTATCAGCATTTTCAAAGCGAATACTGCACCTTTAGTACTCTTTCTAGGCATGAAGCCATACTGCTGCTCACAAATACTGACTTCTGCTCTCAGACTAGTTTCCACTACCCTCTCCCATAACTTCATTGTATGGCTCATCAACTTTATCCCTCTATAGTTACTGCACTTCTGCACATCCCCCTTATTCTTAAAAATGGGCACCATCAAACTTCTTCTCCACTTTTCAGGCATCTTCTCACTCTCTAAGATCCTGTTGAATAATATAGCCAGAAACTCTATAGCTGACTATCCTTGACACTTCCATACCTCCACAGGTATATCATCTGGACCAACTGCCTTTGCATTTTTCATCCTCTTCAATGCCCTCCTCACTTCACTTTTACTAATCTCTGCTACTTTGTGGTCTACAATAGTCACCTCTTCTACTCTCCTACCTGTCTCCCTGATTACATTAGCTGCAGTTGTCCAGTCATCTGGAGGCTCTCCCTGACCACCAAGAGCCTTTCTCATCTCCTTCCTGAAAACCATACAACACTCCTCCCCTTTCAGCTTCCACCACTTTGTCCTCAGCTCTGCATTTGTCCTCTTGATCTTCCTTAACATCAGAGTCATCCTACAGACCACCATCCTACACTCCATGTCTCTTCCTATCAGTATCTTGATAATGTGAGTGACTGACGCTGATTATTCCAAACAGCATGTGGGGAGCTGGAAAAGAATTTTGTATTCACTTGGAAAAATAAATAAAAAAAGATCCTGAATGTTGTCTAATCAACAAAAGAAGAACACAGTAATAGGTATTTTTTGCGGTTGTTTGTCTTTCCTGTTAGCTGTGAGAGAGGGAGATGATGATCAAATGTTTGTGACGGAAAAATGCATTGACTCTCACTTAAGATCTTGTTGCTGTATCATGGATATGCAGCTAGCGGCTGTATACAGATAAAAGAAAATGAAACGTACTGTACCTTTACTACGCAGTCAAGGCACTGAGACATGGCAAGAAATGATTGAGTGAATGATGAGTTTTTTCCTCAACAAAATTTACTTAGAAAAGTTCTTGCAAGGGGCTCAATTGATCTGATGACCGCTAACTCAAGAATATTAGTATTTCTTCACGGCCAAAATTGTTATTAGAGAAGAATATGTTTATATTTATAAATATATATTGTTGGTGGCTTTTATTATAGTCTTAATTGGGATTTTTCTTCAAGGACAAAAGAAATGCTATATGCTAAGTCCTGAGTGCATGCTGTTTGCTTTCCCTGTCTTAGGTTGTATCAGACATATATATATCAGTATACATATATTTAACTTCTTACAGAGGGAATACCAGAAAGCCGCACTACCTGCCATTTGCTTCATGGGACAACTGTATGAAAATACTGCATCATTAGCACATGATTAGTGTTTTTAAATGTCAAAGAGCTGCTAGGGGGCGATAAACCACTGGGAATCACCCTCCGTGCACAAGATAAGCTCTGAATTGGCTGCCACGACCTCTCAGAAAGTTGCACTGGAGGTAAATATTAACCTTTTGCACCAGGTGGCAACAAGTGTGTATTTAAGGCTCACATCAATGATCATATTTCTGTTTGTGTGTGACTCTTGTACAAACACACAGGGATGGGGTGTAAAGGTTTTATCATAAATCACACCCAGCCGGCAGTGAAATTTGTCATCTTTTTGTTGTCTGGCGCTGAACACTTCCATCTTTGCTGTTTTAATCTCATCAACCTCATAAATGCAGAAGAGGTGGGTGGCTTTGGTGGTGGTCTTTCCGCTATGTCAAACACAATCCATCAATATATCTCATCAAACAGTGGCTGATCAAAGGGCCGCCTATTCCCATGCAGGCAGGGAGATTAAGCCACATCATGCTCAAACTCCTTGACAAAAAAGCTTGCCCCCACGAATAAAGAGATTAAGTCAAGAGTAAAATATAATTCAAGGAGAATTGTTAGACAGGGTGGGGGCCGGCGATCACGGGGGCTCATCCTGACAAGATCTGTGTATGAAGAGGATGCATTTTTAATCTTGGGTTACAATTTAGAAATGACACTGATGTTTTCTTAATTCTTGACCCTGTGATTTTAACTGAAGCCTTTTCTTGTTTCACCCATTCTTTTTGTTAAGCACAAACACATACAAACACAGACTGTGTGTACAATGAGCCATTTTTTGTTTGTCTTGCAAAAATTGCACAAGTCTAACTGACCAATGTTATCTTCATAGTATAATTTCATTCCTTGAAAAAAGGAATAGGATGTATACACCCTAAAACAAGGCCAGTATAATTTCTTTGTAAGCAGAACTACAGCAAGTTTTTTTTGGGGACCTACCATTAATGGTTATCTGTGACACTTTGTGGTCCAATCAAAACATTAACGATACGGAGCATATCTGCAGGTAGGATTCGTGAGTATTCTGTCCAAGGACTGACCTTTTCTACTTGCGATTCATTCTTCCAGAAACCATTTGCTTGCTTTGAATCTCTCGTCATACAATATACACCTTATATTGCAGCATACTGACAGTAGGAAAAGGTAAATTGGAATCTGCTTACAGACATGCATGTTTATTCCAGTTGCAGAGGAGCAGAACACCTTATTTTGATTTTTGATTTCTTCTTCTATCTTGGTAAGACCAGAATGCAAACAAGATACATTTGCAATATTGTACCAGGTGGAGGATTATTTGTTGGAGTATTTGCAGTTGTGGTAGTGCAGAATGCTATTAAACTGATATTACAGGGGTGTGGATGAGTTGGAATGTATAAGTAATTCAGCCATGTCAAGATGTACTGACAGCAGTGTTTTAAAATGCATCGACAACATGCATGGAGACCCAGTGAGATCTCTGAGTCTACATTATCTGACTAGACTAATGTACAATGTTTTTTTTTTCTTATTAGACAAATTTGTTGTAAAGAGGAGATTGAAAATTCTAATGTCCAAATAATGTAGCGCCTGCCATTATCAATTCAGTCCATGCTGCAAGGTGATTGCAGGAACTAGAAAAAAGTAGTTTGCCTGAAACATTTTTACAATCACGAAGCAGGAGCTAGTTGTTTTTTGTCTATTTTACAATGGCGTTATTTATTCCATCATGAGACAACATTATTAGTCTTGCTTTGTGTTTCACCTTGGAGAATCTACCTGTTGCATCTAAAACATTAAGCCGTAGACATTGTGTTGCATTTATAGCTCATACAAATATCGATTAGAGGTTAAACCAAATTTGCCCTTGAACTCCTGCCTCACTCATTCTCTCCTTTGAAATAAAAAATGGCTTCTGCCTAAAAAGAGGCTTTTTGTTTCATGCTAAAGTGGGCCACATCTGAAACATGAACATTGACCGGAACGATTGTAATCACCTTCAGCAGCCACATCAATGAAAGGACATAGTGCTTTTGGGCTCACTGGAAAAGAGGTTTAAGGCAAGGGGTGATGCTGACTGAAACAATTTGCCTGTTTGATCCCTAAATTTTAAGGTCTTTTTTTTTGTCTATTAGATAAATATCATGTTCTAACTAGGCAGGAACATAGGATGTACCGTATGCGCAATAACAATTCATAGGGTTGTTGTTTCGACACTTAAACTACATAAATACCAAACCCAGTTATATAACTTTAATCATTTGTTGATTCTTTTGCACATGAGTGCAGTTGAATCCATTCTCCATTTAAACATGGGACTAAATGAATGCAGACCTTATTGCTAATGCCGGACGAACAGCAGCTATCCATCCTGGGGGCCTTGAGCTGGAAATGGATGTCTGGAATCATGATAGCTTAATGAAATGAAAAGTGAAGCCGACTCTTTATGCTCGGTTTCGTGTTATTTTTCTCATAACTTTTTCTTTGAAAGTTTACGCGTAAGAATACAAGCCAAAAGGTTCCTGGTTTTCCAGTGTCTGATATATTTTGTTTTTTCTTCAGATAGCAGTAGTTTACCAGAACACTCAATCTTGATGTTGGCTTTGATTGGCTCTCTGTATGGCCCTGTGAGTGACAGATAATCAGTCCAGTATAAATCACTGACTGATTGTCAGGTATGCCACAGGAAATTATCCAATTTCAATTCATTGGTCCAAAGAATTATCATCCAGCAACTGCCATAAATTGCCATTGTTAAGTGTCTATGCCAGCGACATCGTGACAAGAGGACCAATTAAGTACTCTTCCACTCCACTGGATGGCAGCTGCATTAAGCTAAACAGTGATTTTGTAAGATTTTTGTGTGGTGGCATGCAGTATTTTTTTTTCTAAAAATGTACCGTGCATCAAGAAAATAACTAAATAGATAAATGAATAAATAAATAAATAAATACATAAATAAATAAATAAATAAAAAGATTGAAAAATACAGCATAGTTAACACAACCCAAAGTTTTGGTCTAAATTTTTCTGCAAACTTTGAAATTCATTAATAAATCACATTACCTACCTATCCAAAAGAGTAATGTAAAGTGAGATCCTCTGCAAAACAGTGTCAGTATATAAAAAACAAAAAACAAAAAAAATCTTAATGCTGTAGAAGAAATACTTCTACTTTTCTCATGATAGCCGCATGCTTAATTTCTTTGACCTTCAACACGGTATACAAAGCAAGTATAAATGAACACAGCCAACACGGCATTGTATGTCAACCTGTTTGTATCTTACTGCTTTGGTAAAAAAAATAAAAACAAAACAACAATTGAATGATTATGTTGCTGTAGAATTTGGGCAAAGCACAGGAAATTGGAGTCCATGGCAATGATCAGTCGCAGTTGTTGGAGCAGAAAAAATAACCACTCTTTAAATGTATCAAACCCCCAGCAGGAGCACAATCTGGTTAAGATTCTTTCAAAGTAATGGGAAGATTGGTTTATTCTACACTGTGGATTTTGAACATTTGATTCTAAAGAAACATCTCATTCCAGTTATTCCCAAGAGGATATCGGAGCAAGACACACCTTTACATGAAAGACATTTTAGATACTTCAGTTTTTACATGGTAGACAATAATTCCCATTTGACAGTGATATGAGAAATAATCAGCTCACTATATTTATTGTCTGCAGAAAAAACAGGAGAACTGCATGAATATCAATCAACCTTGAATGATTGGATAATACAGAGATAGAAACACCATGGGGAGACGAAAAACCAAGTCACAGGCTGTAATAACTTCGAAATCCAGTGGATCAAATATTATTAAGCATAAAGATGACTCCTTAGCAACATACCTGATCTACATGCTGGACCTGTAAATGCACACACTTGACAGTCTTGATATACACCCTCTGCAAGCAGAGCAGTGATGAACACGTAACACATGTCAGTTTGTATGTTGCTATATGACGACACGTATGTGTAGCAGGTGAAAATTATCACTTCAGATGTGGGTTTTATTTGCTTTTTGGCCCTCAAGATATCATTTGGACATTAAAATCAGTAAAAAAAAAATGGGGGGATGAAAATAAAGCCCTACATAAGTCGAGTACACAAGATTAAGGGAATAAATATACAATAGTTGAAGAAAAAAAATGAAAACAGGTATCATGGAGTGTTTGAGAGTTCTTAATCTTATTTTACAAAATATGTTGCTAATCCTTTCTTGTTACAGGAATTTTGAATGAGAATTCAGTGGATAACGATATTCATGGCAAAAGACTTTGATGGTGATATGTTTTTTTTTATTATTTTGCTTTTAATTTTTAGTTAATTATTTGAGTTTTGAATATGAAAATCACAGCAATTTACAATGCCAAACGAAAATAGAAAATATCATCTAGTAAAGGGCAATATCCATCCATCCATCCTATGCACAGCTTATCCTGCACTCAGGGTCTGAGCCTGCAGTCATTGGGCTAGACCAGTGAGACCTGGTGAGACCTGGACTGGTCGCCATTCAATCACAGAGCCACATATAGAGACAAACTACCACTCACTCGCTCATTCATACGTCTGGGCAATCTTCCAATTTTTCCAATTAATCTTCTGCACATTTATGGATTGTGGGAGGAAACCAGAAAACCCGAAGGAAACCCAAGCAGAAACAGGAAGAAGATGCAAACTCAACATAGCTGGCCCCTGAGGGAATCGAACCAGGGTCCTTCTTGAAGTGGAGAAGCTTATTACTGCACCGCCATGCCACCCAAAAGTGCAATGATAGCTCAGAAATTAGCAAGACTTTCCATAAAAATCAGTAAGAAATCATTTAGAAACTGTTTCAAAATTACCAAAGTTCATTTCAACCAATTTACTCAAAATAGGAAGAATTTCAAGTCTCCATTAAGCAGTGGCAATTAAGCAAAAATGCAATATTTCCAGACATATCTTATCTTATCATATTGAAAAGTCTCAATAAAAATCTGAAAGCAGTTGGTCCCCATATTTTCGAATCAATCTCCCCCAAAATTAATCAATACACACACACACACACACACACACACACACACACACACACACACACACACACACACACACACACACACATATATTTATAATAATGCAGCCTCAGGGCGGCATGAGCCAGTGTCTCCCAGAGCCACCCCTTGGGGAGGCACAGGCCAGTGTCTCCCTGAGCTGCTCCCAGGCCCGGATAAATGCAGAGGGTTGTGTCAGGAAGGGAATCCAGCATAAAAGGATTTGCAAAGCCAAATATGTGTATCAAACCTATGAATCTCATACCGGACCCGTCGAGGGCCAGGTTAACAATGGCCGCCATTGGTGCCAATAACCTACAGGGTACCAGTGGAAATTGGGCTACTGTGGGTCAAAGAAGGAGAGGAGGATGGCATGTTCTGAAGCAGAGAGAGAAGAGGAAAGGCAAGAGCCTGGGACTGGGAGTAGGGACTTTGAATATTGGGACAATGACAGGAAATTGTAGAGAGTTGGTTGACATGAAGCAGTGAAGGAAGGTGGATATACTGTGTGTCCAGGTGGAAAGGTAGTAAGGCTAGAAGCTTAGGCACAGGTTTTAAGTTGTATTAATATGGTACTGACAGGAAGAGTGATGGAGTAGGGGTTATCTTGAGGGAGGAGTTTGTTAGGAATTTTCTTGAGGTGAAAAGAATGTCAGATAGACTAATAAGTCTGAATCAGGAAATTTAAGGTGTGATGCTCAATGTTGTTAGTGGCTATGCCCTACAGGTAGGATGTAAGTTAGAGGAGAAAGAAAAGTTCTGGAATGAGTTTGATGAAGTGATGCAGAATGTCCCCAGAGATGAGAGAGTAGTAATTGGTGCAGACCTCAATGGACATGTTGGTGGAGGCAATAGAGTTGATGAAGAAGTGATGGGCAGGTTTGGTATGCAAGATAAGAACGAAGAGGGACAGATGGAGGTAAAATTTGCATCAAGGATGGAAATGGCTGGAGTGAATACTTTTTTTCCAGAAATGACATGAACATAGGGTAACTTTTAAGAGCGAAGGTAGGAGCACACAGGTAGACTACATCTTGTATGGACGAGGTAATCTGAAAGAGATCAGTGACTGCAAAGTAGTGGTAGCTGAGAGTGTAGCCAGACAGCATAGGATGGTGGTATGTAAGATTACTCTGATGACAAGGAAGATCAAGAGGACAAAGGCAGAGCAGAGGAAAGATGGTGGAAGCTAAAAAGGGAGGAGTGTTATATGGTTTTCAGGGAGGAGTTGAGAAAGGCTCTTGGTGGACAAGGAGAGCTTTCAGATGACTGGGTAGTAGAAGTGTACTTGGTGTGTAATCTGGACGGAAAGTAGATAGGAGACCTGGTGATGGAATGAGGGTGTGCACAAATGGATACAGAGAAAGCGGTTAGCAAAGAAGAAGTGGAAGACTGAGGGGACTGAAGAGAACAGACAGGAGAACAGGGAGATGTAGCGTCAGGTAAACCTAGAGGTGGCAAAGGCAAAACAAAGGGCGTACAATGACTTGTATGCTTGGTTGGACAGTAAGGCGGGAGAGATTGATTTATACAGGTTGGCAAAACGGAGAGATAGAGAAAGGAAAAGAAAGAATGTAAGCAAGGTCTGGGTGATTGAGGACAGATAGGGAAATGAATTGAGAGATGCTCGAAGAGTGATGGGAAGATGGAAAGAGTACTTTGAAGAGCTGATGAATGAGGAAAATGAAAGAGAGGGAAGGGTAGAAGAGGTGACAATTGTTGACCACCAAGTAAAAGTAAGAGTAGTACTGATAGGAAGAGAAATGGAGTGTAGGATGGTGGTCTGTAGGATGACTCTATTGTTAAGGAAGATCAAGAGGACAAATGCAGAGCTGAGGACAAAGTAGTGGAAGCTGAAAGGGGAGGAGTGTTGTATGGTTTTCAGGGAGGAGATGAGAAAGGCTCTTGGT